>CP092884.1:30241414-30663157 GCA_030710605.1 Cordylochernes scorpioides | reverse complement strand
AAAATTGTAATTTCCATAGAGGTGAATAAATTTTAATGTTTTCATATTTTAAAAGTGTGTTGGTATTATTTTATCCATAATTAACTACAAATCACATGTGAATCCTTGGTGTGTACTATATTTCTTTGTGTGTATGTGTTTAAATTTAATCTACTGTGGTATATAATTGGAAATGTTATTATTGCTGAGCTAGACCGTATTCGAAATCGAGATGTCCTCAAATGGGACATAAGAAACGATCAAACATTTGGCGCCCGCCGCGAGGCAAGAAATTACTGAAAATTGCAAAGTAACTTTGCAAGAAGTAAGCCTTACGACCCTGAGATAAAAATCCATGTCTCTACCACATATTTAAAAACAAAAAAAAAAAAAACGTTTTAAAAAAAATATTTTAAAATTTTAATAATTATTCTTCGTTAAGCATTAAAATACGCATTCTTTTGATTCCCAGTTTTCTTTATGTAATTTTCTGTATAATTTTCAAAGAGATGTTTAATGTCTAATATGTACATTTTAGTGTATTTCATGTTTTAAAGCGAGCTTTGTCTAATACCCAAAATATGCTTTATAATGGCGTGCGATCGTTTTGGGTCAATTTTTTTATTTTTGTTCAAGACGCCTTTACATATTTTACGCGCGTGTTATTTTATACCTTTATTCGAAATTGTCTTCCATTTGCTGAGTAATTGTCAGTATGAAGTAAAAAATTAATATCACTACATATTTTATTCTGAAAATTACGTTAGGTTTAAAAACAAAAACGTTATTCTTAAAATGTTATTCTCTATTTAGTGTATTTCATGTTTTAAAGCGAGCTTTGTTTAATATCCAAAATATACGTTACAATAGCGTACAAACAGTTATAAGATAAATTTTATTATTTTTAAGATCGCTGGTTTTTCAAAAAGATGTTTTAATGTCTGATTTGTACATTTTAGTGTATTTCATGTTTTAAAGCGAGCTTTGTTTAATATCCAAAATATACGTTACAATATAGCGTACAAACAGTTATAAGACAATTTTTTTTATTTTTTTAAGAAGATCGCTGGTTTTTCAAAAAGATGTTTTAATGTCTGATTTGTACATTTTAGTGTATTTCATGTTTTAAAGCGAGCTTTGTTTAATATCCAAAATATACGTTACAATAGCGTACAAACAGTTATAAGATAAATTTTCTTATTTTTAAGATCGCTGGTTTTTCAAAAAGATGTTTTAATGTCTAATTTGTACATTTTAGTGTATTTCATGTTTTAAAGCGAGCTTTGTTTAATATCCAAAATATGCGTTATAATGGCGTGCAATCGTTTTGAGTCATTTTTTAATTTTTGTTCAAGACGCCTTTACATATTTTACGCGCGTGTTATTTTATACCTTTTATTCGAAATTGTCTTCCACCCACTTTAAAAATGCGTTATACTTGACGGACAATCGCCACGAGTTAATTTTTTTCTTTCTCAAAAGATCGTTGGTTTTTACAATGCAAGATTTTAAAAGTTTTTACAATTGTTTCAAACTACAGACTAAATTTTTTTTAAATTTTATTATTTCTCTATGTATCCAGAAACGTCGTTACCCATTCGCGTGTGGCATTTTCTTCCTTTTATTCAAAAAGGTGTCTGATGTCTAATTTCGTTTATTTTAGTGTATTTCATGGTTCTAAAGCGAACTTTGTTTAATATCCAATTTTTTTGTGTGTATTTAGTGAATGTTTATGAGTGAAAAACTCATGCTTTAGCCTATTTTCTGAATAGTATGTTTTATATGGTTCTTAAAGTATTGGGACGCGAACTTAGGCCTGAAAACCAACGCCTTCTCAAAACCTGAGAATTTCCCACAAGTTCCAAATTTAGAACCCTCAGGGACACGTGTAAAGAGGGGGGAACACATGTGCAAAAGGGGGGTGGAAATAGAGGTATTTTGGGGTGGACACATGTGTAAAACACATGTGGGCACTAAAAGGCGGGAAGAAGAAAACAACTAGGGGTCAGTTGACTGCCAGCATCTGAATTGAAAAGGTCGGTTTTTGCTACCTCTTCCCGCTCTTGCGGGAAGACTTCACCTCTTAGATATTCCATCTTCTTTTAGTTTTTTCGCCATTACCTTTTTAATTGTAAGGTCAATACGACTTATATTATTATATATCAAGGTTCAATAATTTTATTTTCAATTACTTTATCCAACAAAATTTCCGCTCGATAAGTCTGAAGATATTTTTGAATTTGTTAAATTGTTCCCTTAGTTCTCTCTTATCTTTACGATATTTAGCGTTATCAATATAAATATAAAAATTCGAAGCTTTATTTTCTTATCTAATGTGCACATGTCATGCGATTTATTTAATTTATATATGTTTTCAATTATATATTTTTAATTTTTACTAAGTGATTTCATCCGACAGATTTAATAGCACGCTGATTTTTTTTCTTTATTCGATAGTGCGATTGTTTATCTCTCAAATCTCTTATACTATCCTGAGAATATTTTAGATTCATTAAGATTAGGCGTAATTTCGCTAGCCATATTTAAGCATATGTTCTCCTCTCCTGATAGTTCAATTGTTTATTTTTTTTATGTCCATATATGAACATGATATTCAGGCTTAAGTGTCCGCTTCGGCTTTCAATCGTAGACGTGCTTAGTCATGCTTATCCATAAACCTCTATATTAGTTTATTTTATATAATGATCCTTCTAGGCAACAGTTAGTATGAATCCCCGGTAGTGTCCATGAAATAAAACAATACTTGTTTATTTATATTTTGCTAACTTTAAGTGAATGTGCATTTTCTTTTTAAACTTGACCCCGATATTTAGACAAGCGTATTTTATTAATTTTTATGATAGCATAGTAATAGTTTGTTTTGCTTCTCTAAATCGTTGAATTTCGCCATCCTTTATCCCGATATGGTATAATTTACAATAGTTGTCTACATGTCGGTTCAATCACGGTAAAAAATTCGAACATGGCGGACCATGTACGCGTTTTGTCTTGCCCATCCATGAGCTTCTTTATCTTAGTTTATTTTTTTATGATCCGTTTATTTCCTTTATGTATGGTTAGTATAAATTTTCCGGTAGTGCCCACGAAATAAAACAGCAATGTCTCTTTATTTATATATATATTTTTTTTTGGCTAACTTCAATGAATATGCGATTTTTGAACTTAACCCCCCCCCCCCCCGACATTTAGACAAGCATATTTATCAATAAAAAAAAATATTGTACGTATATGATATACATAGGGACAACCTCCATATTTAGTCCATTCTTTTAGTTATAAACGGTAGAATGTCTTCATAAATAGCATTTTGAACTTTGAGAAGTTATTGAATATTATATGTGTAATTCGCTTATCATCTTTAAGATTATTCTTTTATTTTATATATATTCCAGTAACCCATATCGTGATTTATCTCTTACTTATTTATCTATTTATCACAAATATTTGCATATCACATATTTTATATTATTATGAAAGCGACTTATTATCTCAATTTTTTTTGTTGACTCGAAAGGTGTATACCCCCCCCAGAACGAGTGTTTAATTCCATTGCCTTTCTATTCGCGTTCCTTTTAAAGTATTTAGATTATGAAATAGGACAACTGAATTCATATTATTTACTGGGCCTTTATTTCTTTGGCATTTGTGAGCAAAATCCACCCAATATTTAATTATTTATTTAGATTTTTGCAACATTTTTATTGCAAACATTTTGCATACCAGCATCACGATAACCCAAATTGTTTTCCCTTGTTAATATAATCCTTCAAGTGTTGAATTTCACCACCTTTCCATCCCCCTTCTGATACAAATTTCAACATAAATATTTGCGTGACAATCTAATCACGACAAACCTTCAAGATGGCGGCTGATGGGACGCGCCCGGCGATCGACTTTCAATCCATGTTGCTTCCAACTATGTATAAGATTACGGGCGTTATAGAATTCCTTTTTTTTCTTAAACCCTAAATATCCTATAGACAATAGTAAGAAGTCACCTTAGTAGGTCAAAAATAAGAAAAATTTAGTTTTTTTTAGGAGAAATTTCAGACGATTCTATTTTCTGAGATTTTTTTTTGGAAAGGACAAATAAAACCATCTCGATAGCATTTAATAACAGTAAATAATTGCCAGCAGAAGGCCTGGTCAGATTCCATGAAACGTAAGCCAGTCATATGTTTAGCCTGTTTCTTTAGTTATAATTTTGAACTGTCATAAAGTAAAGAAAGTGGAAAGTAAGTTATATCCATATAGCTAGATGTGTATCTATATCGAAAGGTGTAGTTATTCTATTTAAGGGGAATTCCAATAATCATCGAATATTAACAAACTATCTTTGGGGGATCTGAATAACTGTTTTGAAAGATTTGAACAACTTCTCGAGTAGATAGAGATTCTGGAGTTAGAGTAGAGGATTAGATGCAAGGACTTTAGCTACTCGACGCAAATAACTCCAGTAAATAATTGTAGTGTTAGCTTTCTGTAGGAAGGAGGAACTTTGACACTCAAGATATGCGAAAGGCAGAATTTTCAAGAACTGATAGAGCCGAGGGTAATATTTACACAGGTATATGGGGGTAAAGCAGCTATTCAAACAAGATAAGAGACAGTCTTATGTTTTAAGTACTTTCAGTGGAAGCAGATGCCACTCTATATATTCAGTACAATAACTTCTCAAACTCGAAATCCTACGAGACGAGTTGAGTATTGGTTTCAACACTAATGGGAAAGGATTGCCTTGCCATGGTACATGTATGAGAATATATAGTAACAAAAGTCATGGGTATTCTGATGGTGTGAATTTGAGCATTTTTAAAAATAAAACCTACTTCCCCTTGGAGAAAACGAATTAGATATTTCAATAGTGCTGATTCATTATATAGGATTTTAGATTTCTTATAATCATATTGTTTTTTTTTTTGGGGCAAGCTTCAATTATGCTCGTGAATCAGACATGTGGTTTCTCTCTACGACAATAATGTGTTTTAGGCATAGTTTTTTTTTTCGTGAAGGATCTGAGCAGTCTAAATCCTGGAGTTAGAGTGGAAATCTAGATAGGGAGACCCAATCCACTCATCGCAGATAACTCCAGTGATTAATTAAGACAGCTCTAACTAGCAGGATGCTCAGAAAGCAGAACTTTAAGGAATTAGTCATTTCAAAGACAATGTTTGCGCGGGAGTCTGGGAGTAATGATGAGAAAGGATTACAGTGGTCCGACTAATAACAGTTGAATAAGTAAAATAGAAAGATCCCATATTGGTTACTAACATCAGTGGGAGCAGATATCACTATGAAATATATAAGTTTTTTTTCTTTTTTTTTTGGGAACCATGCATGAGTTTAACGAGAAACTGACGCCTTAAAGTGACCTTCTCATTTGGGATTGATTGAAGTTGCTGCTGATTAGGAGGAGTGTAGTGTGTCAGGCCAGTGTATTAAGAAGAAATGGAGAAGACAGTTGGACTAATAAAATTAACGAAGATACAAGATTGAGATTACTACTTGGTTCCAGTTAATTTCAATTACCGCGATGAGACGGTATTATAAGTCGGGAGAAAGTTGATTTGGTCGCATAAGGGATGGCCTCCTGGACGTGACAAAGATCACCATTGATATCTTATTGAATACCGGACGGGGTTCGCGTGTAACAGCCAATAGACCAAGTATCACCCTAAAGTATCTGGGTGACGATGAGAGTGACGGCATAGTCTATATTCAACGATAGACACTGGTCAAATGTACGATCCCTCCACAACAATGTCTTGACAACCGCTTCATTCTAAAAGGAGCAACAAGTTTTTTAACCCTAATGTTAAGGTCCTTTGAGGCGACATCTCCTGTTGCATAAAGTAAAGACGCATGACAACAAATTTACCTAGATCAACTGTTCCCAGATGAACACTTATGACCTACTAGAAGGGCTCCATTCATCCACATGAACATGTCTTAGATAACGACTTAATTCTATAAGCTACTACCCTGTGAGTTAAGAATTGCCAACAATGTTAAGAATTTTTTTTTTTTGGGACGTGAGGAACTGCATAGTCTGATTCAACCAGTGTACAATATTTATATGATTATACCAAGCTATAGTAACATCTAGAATCTACAATTCTGTGAAAAGCTTGCATAATTTCTTGAAGGGGATATTGTTCAGCAAAGTTGTAGGACAACTGACTTTGTACATATATATCTCTAATTTCCATGATAAGGCTGCCCTATCTCATTTGGTTGAAGACAGTGCTAAAGAAGAGTGACTTGTCAAAGTCCCAATAAAAACAGTAAAGTGTTTACTGACCAGTCTAGACAGGATCTCTAAGACCACCGAGATAGGCTGATCTCTTGAAAGGGAGGGGAGACCAGGGGGAGACAGAATTAGGAGGAAACTTCATGCTTGCAAATAGGAGGGTAGATTGTTAGCTTTGATGAGTGACAGGAGAGGAGCAGATTCCCAGAAAGGACTCCCGAGATATCAAAGTAGACCAGCGAATATCGGGATTGGTTCCCGATGACGGGTTTCAAGGAAACTCCAGAGGGATGGAAAAGAGTTGAATGGTGTGGTAGAAAAATTATATAAAAAAAGGAGGGGGCTGAATGGCGTAGAAGGACTCCTGCGATGTCAATTGGATTAGAGTAATATTGGGATTGGTTCCCGATGACGGGTTTCGGGGAAACACCAGAGGGATGAAAGAGAGTTGAATAGCGTGAGGGATTGTAATGGAACGGAAGATAGGGATAAGAGCTTCTTGGTGTAAGCATTTCTGCTGCCGTCAAAGACGGGAAGAGGACTAAAAAAAAAATATTTTTTTTAGCCTCAGCTTCTACTGCCCTCTAAAAGCTTACGAGCAGGGTCTTTTAGGAATGGCATAGATTTTTTTTTGGGAGAATTATATTTTGGGTGGTTTCTTTTGGATCACTCGGATTTTTATATTTAAAATTTTATTTACCCAACAATGGGACAACAGCAGTGATGTGATCGATTTTGTAGCGGAGAAAAGGAAGGAAGGTCTCAGTCACCCTAGCTGTCCTCACCCCCCCCCCCCCCGTAGCGGAGACGGATTTCTTCCTTTAAGGCCCCTGACCGCGTTGATCACGTAGTGATCCATTGTTATGACTATTTAGTGGTTCGCGTCATAACCAATGCTATGATCACTATGTCTCACCCGCGTCCGCACGATACTGTTAGGCTGTGAGCTCCTCCATCTTCCGCACTGGTGGAGATGGATTTCTTCCTTTGAGGCCCCTGACCGCGTTGATCACGTAGTGATCCATTGTTATGACTATTTAGTTATTCGCGTCATAACCAATGCTATGATCACTATTTCTCACCTGCATCCCCACGATACTGTTAGGCTGTGAGCTCCTCCATCTTCCGCACTGGTGGAGATGGATTTCTTCCTTTTGAGGTCTCTGACCGCGATGATCACGTAGTGATCCATTGTTATGACTATTTAGTTGTTCGCGTCATAACCAATGCTATGATCACTATTTCTCACCCGTGTCCTCACGATACTGTTAGGATGTGAGCTCCTCCATCTTCCGCACTGGTGGAGATGGATTTCTTCCTTTTGAGGCCCCTGATCGCGTTGATCACGTAGTGCTCCATTGTTATGACTATTTAGTGATTCGCGTCATAACCAATGCTATGAACACTATTTCTCACCCGCGTCCTCACAATACTGTTAGGCTGTGAGCTCCTCCATCTTCCGCACTGGTGGAGATGGATTTCTTCCTTTTGAGGCCCCTGATCGCGTTGATCACGTAGTGATCCATTGTTATGACTATTTAGTGGTTCGCGTCATAACCAATGCTATGATCACTATGTCTCACCCGCGTCCGCACGATACTGTTAGGCTGTGAGCTCCTCCATCTTCCGCACTGGTGGAGATGGATTTCTTCCTTTTTTTGAGGCCCCTGACCGCGTTGATCACGTAGTGATCCATTGTTATGACTTCTTAGCGATTCGCGTCATAACCAATGCTATGATCACTATTTCTCACTGGCATCCGCACGATACTGTTTGGCTGTGAGCTCCTCCATCTCCCGCACTGGTGGAGATCGATGAGAGGTGATGAGAGGAGATGAAAGGTGTTGAAGATGATGAATAGTGATAGGGATATGAGCTTCTTGGTGTAAGCATTTCTGCTGCCGTCAAAGACGGGAAGAGGACTAGAAAAAAAAAATGTTTAGCCTCAGCTTCTATTGCCCTCTAAAAGTTTACGAGCAGGGTCTTTTAGCAATGGCGTAGATTTATTTTTTTTTGGGAGAATTATATTTGGGTGATTTCTTGATCTCATAGTGATCCATTGTTATGACTTCTTAGCGATTCGCGTCATAACCAATGCTATGATCACTATTTCTCACCGGCATCCGCACGATACTGTTTGGCTGTGAGCTCCTCCATCTCCCGCACTGGTGGAGATCGATGAGAGGTGATGAGAGGAGATGAAAGGTGTTGAAGATGATGAATAGTGATAGGGATAAGAGCTTCTTGGTGTAAGCATTTCTGCTGCCGTCAAAGACGGGAAGAGGACTAGAAAAAAAAAAATGTTTAGCCTCAGCTTCTATTGCCCTCTAAAAGTTTACGAGCAGGGTCTTTTAGCAATGGCGTAGATTTATTTTTTTGGGAGAATTATATTTGGGTGATTTCTTGATCTCATAGTGATCCATTGTTATGACTTCTTAGCGATTCGCGTCATAACCAATGCTATGATCACTATTTCTCACCCGCGTCCGCACGATACTGTTTGGCTGTGAGCTCCTCTATCTCCCGCACTGGTGGAGATCGATGAGAGGTGATGAGAGGAGATGAAAGGTGTTGAAGATGATGAATAGTGTTGAAAGAGAAAGAATTGAGGAAAGTTGATAAAGAGTTTATAGACAGAAGATAAAGGTTGATAGAAAGACAGTGGGAAGATGATAGGAGAAGGTACGCCCGATGTCTAAAAGAGTAGTTGTTGACTGCACTTTTGCCTCGATGGAACAATTCGACTCTTCATCAAGTAGTGTTAGTAGATAATTAGTTTCAGCCCATAGGCCAATAGTAGTAAATAGCACAAAACATGCATTGAGAGTTGGTATGGGCCAATTTACCTAAATTCAGTAACTATATACACTAATTTGTATACATAGGTCTATATTAGTTATAATGTTAGGTTATATTAAATAACAAATATGTATTCCTTTTGAGAAACCAAAATTTCCTTAAAGGGTTTTCAGTTTTTTTTTTTGGCTACAATTTTTTGTTTAGTGTTGATTTATGATTTTAAAGAGCTACTCAGCTTCTTTTTCTTTTTTTTTTTTAACAACACTTTGTTCTTAGTGATAGGATGTGATTTAAAGAGTTTTCAGTTTTCTTTTATTTTAAGCTACAAGTTTGTTTTCAGTGTTGTAAATGAATTTTAAAGAGTTTTTTTGGTTTTCTTCTATTTTAAACTACAATGTGTGCTTTAGTGATAAGTGATCATTGTAAAGAGTTGTCTCAACCTCGTTTTGATGTAGTACATCATTTTGAAGAGTTTTTACAACCTCGTTAGGATGTGGTTTAAGGACTTTTCAGTTTTCTTTTTAATTTAAGCTACAATTTGTCCTAGTGTTATAATGAATTTTTAAAGGGTTTTCAGTTTTTTTTTCTTTTATTTTAAGCTACAATATGTGCTTTGGTGCTAAAAGATCGTTATTAAGAATTTTTTTTAATGTCACTTTTTAAAGTGTTGTCACAACCTTGTTTAGTGTTAGTACACCATTGTAAAGAAAGTCTCTCTTCCCCCCTTCCACTTCGTATTCCCCACTTTGCCCACCACTATGGGTCCTGATACTACCGTTACGGTCGAGGTGGAAACTAATGCCTAGTTCCCATAGATCCAACTGAGGACCATGCCTGCTGAAAAAGAGAATGCCACAGCTAGCCAAGCCCAGCTGCCCTCCATGCTGTACAACCTGGAAAAGTTTGAAGGGAGGGGCATAGTCCCCTTTACAAAGTTCATAAAGGACTTTGAGCTTGTCTACGACCTAAGGGCCCTGGACGACGCCAGAAAAAGAATCCTCCTGGATAACCACCTCCGAGGGGCTGCGAGGGAGTTTGCCTTTCAATCCCAACAAATCCGTCTTGGGTATGAAGAACTGAAGGAGAGTCTCGAGAGACGATTCCGAAAGAGAGTCTCCACAAGGGAGATGAGGAGCCAGGGAGCCGGGGAGAAAGTCCGGGACTTCGCCGCACGGGTGAGCGACCTTGCGGCGGGAGCAGAATCGGATGGCCTGAAGATAGGCATCTCGGAGGTCGCGGAGGTCTTCATCGACGGACTCTGCCCCAGCCTGTGGGAAAAGGCTCACCTCTACCAAGGCGAACCCTGGGAGACCCTGGTCGGCAAGCTACAGTGGTTGGAGCAAAGAGAGGAGGACTACAGGGAGGCACAGCGCTCCAACACCGACAGGAACGGCCAGAGGCTGGGCGATATGGACAACAAATTGGCCGAGCTGGAGAGGAAAATGAAAGCACTAGAGACCGAGAATGTGGCCCTTAGGAGACAAAGAGGAAGTGCCAATAGTGCAAATAACGAGGGAGGAAGATGGCCAACACACCCCGCAGGAAGAAGGGAATACGGAGGAGACAACACCGAGGATAACAGGAGGGGAGCTCCCTTCAGGAACTGGCAAAGGAGACCAGCACAACAACCATCCAGGCAACAGCGGAATCCACCTCCACCTAGACAAGAAAGGAGGGACCCCAACGGTGAAAGGGAGGAGAACCCTGGAGTGGACTATAAGAAACAAGATGCAAGGAGACCGCCCCCCAAGTGCTACAGGTGCGGCGAGCCAGGGCACCTCATCCGGGACTGCCAGCAGACGCAAAGAAAAAACTAGGTCCGGCTTGCCTCAAGGCGGGAGGGGGAGATTTGCGGCCAGTTTACCAGCCATAAATGTATATATATTAAATAAGGAGAGGTCTCTGAGCGAAAGGTCTCTAAAATTCATCATAGACTCGGGCTCAGAGGCCAATATTGTAAATATCGATAATTTAGAAATATGCACTGAGGGACTAAACAAACCAACTTACCTTAAGGGTATAACAGGCAAGTCTTTAAGGTCACTAGGGAGTGAGGTGTTAGAGATAGGGGCGACGGTGAATGGTAAGCCGATTAGGGAGGTAAGAACGACCTTCGAGTATTGCCACATGGGGGAAATAGGATTTGATGGCATACTTGGATTACCAGGTTTCCGAGCTCTAAAACTACACCTCAGCTATGACGGGAGTATTAGATCCGATTACGAAAGGAAGGAAGATCCGACCAAGTCAGCCTTCCTTTCTTCATTGCAAACCATAGAAATGTTTCCTCAACCACTCAGGATACCCTTAAACAAAATCCACACGGGCGAAGATATTCTCAGGGCTTTCAGCCATTGTTTCTGTAATGATATAAGAGATATGGGGCATGGCTCCACCATCACAGCACCCAAGCTGAAGATGTTGACCAGCAAACCAGTATATAGGAGGCAATACCCGATCCCGAACAGATTAGTCTCAAAGGTGAAAACGTTAGTAGACGAACTGGAGGAAGTAGGGATAATAGAAGGGAGTACCTCTCTGTGGAATTCCCCTCTATTCCCGGTTGCCAAAACTGATGGTAGTGTTCGCATCACCATGGATCTACGCCTGATCAATGAGGCAACTGAATTCTTCCCGTTCCCGATACCCCGTGTTGAAGACAATCTGCGCGCATTCGCGGGTGCAAAGGTCTTCAGCACATTAGATCTGACTTCTGGATTCTTCCAGATTCACATCCCGGAGAGTGACAGAGATTACTTTACCTTCTCTCTACCCTGGGGAAGATACCGCTTCACGCGTTTGCCACAAGGAGCTAAAAAAACTCGGCACAAGTCTTCCAGTGGGCCATGAACTTGGTCCTGGGTGACTTGTTGTTCAAATGCGTTCGTCTGTACATCGATGACGTCATAGTCTACAGCGACTCTCACGAGCAGCATGTAGCGGACCTCGCCGCTGTATTCGAACGCCTGAGTAAGTTCAGTTTGAAGGCCAAATACGGGAAGAGCTATCTCTTCAGGGACTCGGTAGAGTATCTGGGTCATGTAATTGACCAAAATGGGATCAAACCCATGTGGGATAATGTCGCCGCTCTCAGGGATTTGAAACGACCTCATAACATCAAGGCAGTCAGAAGTCTATTGGGTACTGTTAACTACTACCGACGCTTTATTCCCAACGCAGGTGAGGTCCTGGCTCCACTGAGCAACTTATTAAGGAAGGGGCATAGATTTGCTTGGGGTATGGCAGAACAGTCAGCCTTTGAGACAGTGAAGGGAGTATTGACCAGCGAGCCAATACTAATTCACCCGACCATAGGGATACCTTTCATCCTGAACACTGACGCCAGTGGAATAGCGGTAGGCGCCTGCCTCCAACAGGAGGTCAATGGGACAGTGAGACCAATTGCTTATTATAGCAAGAGACTGACAGGTCCTGAGATCCGCTATTCTACAATAGAAAAGGAGGCTTATGCAGTAGTGTTGTCCCTACAACCCTTTAAACACCTCCTGGTGGGCAGTAGGGTAAAAGTACATACTGACCATAAACCGATTACTTATAATAAGGGGTCTGATTATAAGAACGCTCGACTGTCTAGGTGGGCAGAGATCATCCAAGACTTCAACGTTACATTCATTTATGTCCCGGGGAAGGAAAACACGGTAGCCGACTTTCTTAGTAGGTTCCCGTGCGAGGATGATCCAAACCTATCACAAGATAGGAGGGTGGTGGCTGCGGTGGTAAGAGACCGTCGGCCCCCCTTATTAAATAGTAATCAGATATGGGAAGGCTTGCTTCAAGAGAAAGGATGGGCCCCAGTAATAAATAGGTTAACAAAATTAAAATCGAATAGCACGGAAAGGTATAATAACCGGGAATGCAGGTTACAAGACAAATACCTCGTCACAAAGAATGAAAAGGGCACCTGGGTGAAGGTGGTTCCTGCAGGTTTTAGGGAAGCAGTGATCAGTTATCATCATGATATCCCTACTGGAGGTCATTTCGGAGTTAAAAAGGTTATGAGAAGGCTAAAGGGTGACTATTACTGGCCTGGTATGAGGACTCAAGTCCGGAAATATATACGCAGATGCGAGAGTTGTCAGCTATCAATTCAAGGCGTAACCAAAGCTGCTAGTGCTCCCCACTTTAGACCCGAAAAACCCCTTGGACATCTAGCTCTCGACTTCATAGGACCATTGGAGACAACCCCAAGAGGTTATTCGAGTATTTTGACTATTGTGGACCTGTTTACTAAGTTCCCAATTCTGATTCCCACTAAGGACCAGTGTGCCAATACAGTGGTTAGGGCCTTATTGGAGAGGATAATCACTACCTTTGGAGTACCAAAAACAATACCCTCTGACCGAGGTTCAGCATTCATGAGTTGCGTATTTAAGGGAGTTTGCAAAGCCATGGGAGTTGGTGCAGTAAATACCACAGCCTGGAGACCTCAGAGTAATGGCGCCGTAGAAAGACTCAATAGGACGGTAATAGAATCTTTACGCAGGTGTACAGCGGGGAACAATTGGGATACCACCTTACCAATGGTAGCTTTCGCTATCAGGACCACTGTACATGCTAGTACTGGGTTTACTCCAGCGAAACTGGTCTTCGGACATGAGCTGAGGCTTCCACAACCTTTCCAGGAAGAGGAGCGCGCTTAATCCTGTATGTGAAGATTCAATTACCGAAATGGCGGTCTTCTATGAGCGGGAATTGGTGGAGGAGGTTGAGAAATTGAGAGAGACGGTGAGGCAAACTTACCTGAATGAGCAACAAGAAGCCAGGGCTAAATTCGAAGCTAGAGAGTTGAGAACCTTTGAGACAGGGGATCTAGTTTTGGTGAAAAGAATGCACGAGACGAAAGGACGTCATAAATTTGAGCCGAGGTACAGAGGACCATATGAGGTATCACAAAGGGCGGGCGACACTGTTTATCTTTTGAAGGACTTGGAGACGGGGAACTTAGATAAAATCCACATAGACAGGATGAAGGCCTATCATGCCCCAGTAAAAACTTACCCTGTGGGGGACAAAAACATACAAGAACAAATTAATGATGTCATCAATGATGAAGATCACTGGGTACATCCAACGTATCCTATATATTCCCATAGACCTGTAGAACCAGAGGAACCACAAGAGACAACAATCTTAAGAAATCCACTAGGGATAGTGAATAGGGTAATTGGTGGCAATGTTGGCGGCCTTGAAATACGCCGTTCAACCAGGGTCAAGAAGCCCACTGGGTGTAAATCATGCCCAGGCTGCCAGTAAGGAAATCTATAGAATGTGTACTGAATTTAGTCAAGTTTTGATAATGGCATGAAGTATTAGGAAGTGATTTAAAGGTCTTAAAATGTGGTCTTAAAGGGATTTCAGTTTTTTTTTGCTACAACCTTGGTTTTAGATTTTTTAAATGTTATTGTAAAGGGGTTTTCAGTTTTTTTGCTACATTGAGCTTTAATGTTAGAAAGTGAATCTAAGAGTTTTCAGTTTTTTTTTTGTGTTTATTAAAGCTACAATTCTGTATTAATAGTACAATGTGGTTTAAGATTGAAGAAAGTTCAACAGTTTATTTTGTTTTGATTTTATTTAAGGTTCTGAACTTTGGTTCAACTTTAAGAATAACAAAGGAACTTAGACGCACTAGATAACTGCTGTGCTTATAACCTATTCACTATGGGCGGGCTCGGAATATGCGTTGGGTTAAAACTTGACACCCTGTAATCCCTTATGCCCAGGATGCAGCCCAAGGAGAATTTCTAATGAGAGTGTGTAAGGCAGTTGTGGTCTAAGAGTTGATATGTTGGGATAACAAGTGATCTCTGTTGTTAAACTCCAAAGCAGGATGGGTATTGAAAGCCCTACGATCCCAAAGGAGGGGTTTAGCTGAATAGCAGGGAAGGGAAGACGCCAATAACCTTATATAGGAAGTAGGGTTGGCAAACACTTGTAGATCTATCATATCTGGCAATGAGGTAAAACGCTCGAAGTTCAGTTCGCTCCAATTTGAGTGCTAGTTTTGATGATTCGTTTTGTTTAGACACCACGTGTCAAGATAAGAAGAAGATTTCAAACCGCTAGACGCACAATTTTAATGATAGGCTAGATTTCAGCATTTTGATTGTTAACAATCAATTTTTTAAATTTGTTTAAGTATAAATATTATTTATCTATGTACAGATAATTTGTATAGAGTTTGTATGAGGCATTTTTTTTTATTTGAGTAAACTAGGGCTCTAATCCCCAATTTTGTTTTAATTTAGTAATTTTATTTGATTTCTCATTTGTCCTGAAAGTTTTGTTATTATTAGGGTCTATCGATGATGATAATTATAGTACTTTGGCTTGTGTAGCAGCTTTTAGCTTTAGTTTATATGCAAACCGTGAATGTTGGGGGGGGGGGGGGGGGGGGGGGTGTATGAATGGATTGGTTTAATGAATGTGTAGAAGGTTAAAAAACTAGTATAGGGAATTAATAGGTTCGATTTTGATTTTTGATTTCTTTATTTGTTAGGATCGATAGCCTCACAGGACTGTACAACTCTATTGATAGGAAGGTATTCGCTCCCTTTGTTAGGCCTCCTTTTAAAGGAGTATAAGTATGATTTCTTTTATTAGGGTAATCAATTACTCTATTTCATTATATCAACTTGAATTCTAAGAGTCGTAGATAATGATCATGTCTCGATTCTCAGACTGGAAGATTGTGGGAGGTTATGATCAGACCAGAAAGCCCACAAAACTTCTCCTCATTAGAGGGAACGGAAAGGTATCAGGTGAACTTTGTGCTAGGTGGGGGATTTAGATGCCGATGTCGCAAGCTAAGTGCACAGCGACAAACCTCGGATAACCGATCTGACATCGTAGTTTACGACGCTTTAAGCGTGGCTGAGATGAGGGTGATTCAGACGGGAGGTTGGGAAGGATCGGCACGTTGGAAGCTCTTCTATATATTGCGCAGCTTGGAACCAATCCTCTATGGACAGACTTTGAACATGTGGTGGGTAAAATTGAAGTCCCTATAACGCCTTGTTTCAAAGTAAAAGTCTAAAGGGGGTTTCTAATGAGAGTTAACAATGAGAGCGTGTAAGAGACAAGTTACGATTAGACGAGGCGATTCCGTCTACAGATTTTAGGTACCAGTTAGCAAAGTGACAGATGGACTGTCCAGATTCTTTGTGTTTTATATCGCCCCAGGCTAGCAAAAAGTTAATCACCTAATTAAAGACTATTGTCTACCATACGTTTAGTTAGAACGAATTCAAGTCTAAATACCAATTAGTAAGTAGAATTTTTTTTTTCTTTTTTTTTTTTTTTTACGAGGATAACTTGTCCTATGTTAAGATAAATTTTAAATTAGTAGGACACCTAAATGAGACCTTTGAAGCAGATTGCCAGAACAAGCCAATACAGTATTCCAGACTTGAGAAGGAGGAATTTTTAAGGGAAGATTGAATATCAATTTTTGTTTTGGCTGTGAAATGGCCCAGAGCAATAAGTTTATTTTATTTTTTTTAGGACAAAGAGTCAAATTTACAGAGAGATATTAAGAACTCAAGTGGGAAGATATATCGTAAGGTATAAGTTAGACCTAGGTTGTTAATCATCATAATTTACTTTTCAAGGTTAATTTATGTATTTTTATTAAAGTTAATTTATTGGTTAAAATATGAGTGCACATTCTATGGATAAGCTAAACAATGTATAGTAGAGGTTAACAACAATGTTCAACTAAAGACAAGGATAGGTAAGATTGTCACCACAGATAAGGTAATTTGGAAATAATCTGGTTTAAAGACGTATTGACTACCAAGATTTCCTTTCCTATATATATATTTTTTTGGATTAAGAGAGGCGGGGAACACGCCAGACAAACACTCCCAGTGACGAGTTGGTAAGAACAAACTTTTAAGGTAATACATATAAATTTTGAAATACTCGTGAAATGCCCTTGATCCTCAGTGCATATTTATTCCTTTATTATTATTATATACTTAGTAATACCATTTACCATGTATCATTCCTTTTATTATATTCATGTATATTTGTATATATAGAAAGCACAATTTGGATTATAGATGTAAGATATCAGGACCAAATCCAAATAGATGATGTGTGACATTTTGGTAGCGGCGTTGTTACCATCTTCAGACAAAATGCACTAAATAAGTTTAACCACAGCATATATATATATTTTGTTTGTTTATCATAGTATATCTCCCATATCAATGTTATTTCCTTCCTATATATCATCTTCTTCCAAAATTTTAGCATACTTATTATCCAGAGGTAATATTTACTCATTTAATGTACCATCCACCATGTATACCCCCTTCCTAATTATCTTCATGTATGTTCATATATATAGATAAGGCACAATTTGAGCTATAGACTACAAAAACAAGATAACGAGACCGATTCCAGAATAAATAGTTAGTATGTGTGACATTTCGGTAACAGCGTTGTTACCATCTTCGGACAAATGTACTGAATGAAGAATTTAATCACAGCTTATATATTCATTTGTTTATCATTGTATACCCTATATATATATCAAGTCATTCCCTTCTACTTATAGTATATATCCATTAAAAATTTTTTTTTGTATCATTGTGTATATCTACATTTCGGCATATATCTTATTCGTCCAACTTTGATATATACATTAATTCCCCTCGTTTCTGTTTGCCCTATTATTGTTATTATTTGATAGCACATGCCAATTTAAATTTTACCTTATGTAACCGTGTATAGTCATTCTTTTATTATCACATGTATCTCATCATATATAGTTAATAAAGTTTTTATTTTTATTTTTTTTAGATGTGTTTTAGGAATTGGGCATATCTACATTTACACGCACAATTCCTTGGCGCCCATATGATTATGTTTATCCAGAACGGTCTAAGGATCTGTTTGTACAGAATCTGTGTATAGACCACCCCCATCCCCACCTATAGGGACTGCGGCTGGGAACGTATGGATTCGCCTCACATCTGGGCCAAGACCCTCTGGCATACAGACAGCGAAAGATAGGCTTAGTACTTTGCCCACTAAATGGTAGGATAAGATCTCCGTTCAATAATACTACAAGTTAACCTGTCCTAGGTACCATGCCGCGTTAGTTCCCCCTTTGCCTGAGTATCAGTGATTGTACATACTAGTATGTAAAGAAAAAAAATGCATTTCTTCCAAATTTATATTTATCATAGAGCATAAACAGATCTGAATTGAAAGACGCATTTTTTTTTTACTCTGGCAGGGGAGGAATTGTTGGGCCAGATTTTTCACAAAATAGACCCAACAATGATGTAAACATTTGCATCATATATATATACACAGTGTCTTGCCGAAAATGTTTGTTGTCCAGATGGAGATCCCACAACGATGGCCAACGGTGCTCCAAAGGTCAAGGTAGAGGAGGACGCCCAATCGGAGAAGACACTGGTGGTACCGTGACCGAGATACCGGCCAACCCTCCACAGAAGGACAACAACGAGGCGGATTGGAAATGAAGAACTAGAAGCAACCCTGGGCGTGTACCCCAAAACCCGCTGAAGAAAGATGGAGAATTCCCAACGAGGAATCTCAACGATGCTTTTAAGACCAGAGCCGGGGAAGGTGAACAGCTGGAGATGACATCGGCCCTGTCTAAGTATCCAGAAGCCCGACGCAGACAGGCCCAGAGGAGGATATGCAAACCATGTATATATATGTAAATATGTGGATTCGTCAATCACCCTTTTATATGCAATGAAGCGTCCAAAATCATATTACCATTTAGGGGAATTTCTAAATTCATTCTTTATTCTAAAATGAATAAAACCAATTAAATACATACCCAGATAAATTGGGCATATTTCTCTGCTTTAAATTCTCTTAAGGAAAGGATTACTATATAAAATTTAAGGGATAGACGTGTTATATTTTATCAATTTTATTAATATCTCAAACTTTTCTTTTAATAAGAGGAAGTTTAATTTCGAATTTCTTAAAGAAGAAATTACTTTAAATTTAATTTTTTTTTAAATATTTTATTGTCCTTATTATTATTTTTTAAATATTCTTTTAAAAAATAATATTTTCTTTATTACTATAATTTTTAAATAAATATTCTAAGAATATTTATGTAATTAATTTTTACTCTGTAGGAAGATGACGATTTATCTTGGGGGGCTGTTTTTTGAAAAATAACGGTCAGTTCTTATCGGGGGGAGACGACCGAACGGGACGTCCTGGACCATGGGGGTAGCCAAGACAAGTTTGAGAATGGTATGTAGAGAAGATATTGGTAAGTCCAAATACATTATAAGATTTTAATGTGTAGACCTAAAGAGGTCCGTTTAGAAAGGAATGGTAATAGCCCTAATAGATAGTAATTTTCTGGTAGACTCGACTATTTAAGATATATAGTGAATAGAGGCATTGGCCTTTATGTTTTTTTTTAAAATATTAGTCATCTTGATTGATCATTTTATCTAGATGCGGTAACTTGGTTGAATTTACCAAATCGTAGGTTCTCAGTCATTTTTTTTAATAGGAATTTTATAATTTGCAAAAAGAAATAATTTTTTTAAGCCTACTCATGCTGTCTACAAATAAAAAATTTGTAATTTCCATAGAGGTGAATAAATTTTAATGTTTTAATATTTTAAAAGTGTGTTGGTATTATTTTATCCATAATTAACTACAAATCACATGTGAATCCTTGGTGTGTACTATATTTCTTTGTGTGTATGTGTTTAAATTTAATCTACTGTGGTATATAATTGGAAATGTTATTATTGCTGAGCTAGACCGGATTCGAAATCGAGATGTCCTCAAATGGGACGTAAGAAACGATCTAACATGTTTAAATTTAATCTACTGTGGTATATAATTGGAAAAGTTATTATTGCTGAGCTAGACCGGATTCGAAATCGAGATGTCCTCAAATGGGACGTAAGAAACGATCTAACACAGTAAACCTACGGAAAACGCAAGCATGCTTCTTCACCAGAAACAGGGCGAAATGGTCGCAAATTTCGTGCTCGTAAACTCTGCATAGTCCTCATTACAAGTTTGCAAAAACACCTATCAGAAATGGTAGATGTGTGGTGTGTCGATTTATTAGTCCAACGATGGCTCAGAAAGTCTCTCAAAGTTAGTGTTTTATTGGAATTTCTTATTAGCTACATTTATATGGGAAGACAAAAAGGACAACACCCTAGAATGCACATCTAGTCCTCTCTGGATTCCACCGCTGTGCCGCCTTGGCGCAGCGGTCGTCATCTCCCTTGATTTATGGCGCCGCTTGTTTATTTTTCTTGACGGCGCGGTGCGGCATCCAGCAGGCCCCCACAGTACTCCCCTTCCAGTGGCGAAGTCACGATTTGTGCACAAAGTGGTTAATTACAATATATATACATCATCATATAGGCAAGAAAATAAAAATAAGGAGAAATATAGTTTATTGCTCCTTAAATCTCACGGGTTTCTTGATTATTCTCCCCGATCTTGTCCTAGTCAGGTCTGGTGCTGATCCTGTTCCTTGGAATTCTGTGTACTTCACCACATCTGGTGGGTCAGGATTCTGTTCGGACGATGTAGAAGGCAGCGCTCCCGACACGATGGGTCTTGTTAGAGTAGGGTGTTCTGAAATTACATTGTCCGAATCTGCCAGTAAGTAAGCAGGTCGCAATCGGTCAATCGATATGGTTACATTTCTTCCTTTCACTTTGAGTGTGAAATACTTGTCTGTTCTATCAAGGACTGGGAAGGGTCCCTCATATGGTGGTTCCAGAGGTTTCTTCACTCGATCTGTCCTGATAAATACATGTGAACATGTTTTCAGATCTTTATGAACAAATATTTTAGTCTTCGAATGAGGTTTTTCATTTAAGGGTTTGAGCAATTCCTTTTGCTTTTGAAGCTGTTGAACAAATTCTTCAGCATGCAGGTGATGTTTAGAATCATCAAAGAATTCGCCAGGCAGTCTGATGGTTTTGCCATATACCATCTGAGACAAAGAATGGTTGTTATCTTTGTTGATAGCACAGCACGCAAGCCTAGGAGAACTGTTGGCAGCGTTTCTGTCCACTTAATATTATTGTGGGCACGAATGGCAGTTTTAATGGTTCTATGAAGCCTTTCAATCTTCCCGTTACACTGAGGGTGGTACGCCGTGGAATGGCGAAGTTTGATACCACACAGCGTTGTTAAATCTTTGAAAAGCGGAGAAGTAAACTGCTTTCCTTGGTCTGATATCACTGTATGCGGTGCTCCAAATCTAACAATCCAGTTTTCGTAGAACGCTCTCGCTACCGTTTCAGACTTCATATCTGGTAGCGGAACAACTTCCATCCAGCTGGTGTACCTGTCGATGCAGGTCAGACAGTAGATGTTACCATTCGATGGAGGTAAAGGACCAATTAGATCTATGTGGATAACACTAAATCTTTCATCCACTTCTTGATATTTGCCTATTTCTGATTTTGTGTGTATCGACACCTTGCACTTTTGGCAGTTGACCCAAGCTTGAGCCCATTTCCTAATGTCTTTATTCATATTGGGCCATATAAATCTTGACGTCAATTGTTTAGTTGTGGCTTTGATGCCTGGGTGTGAGAGTTCGTGGAAGTTCCTAAAAACCATTATTCGGAATTAATTGGAATGAATGGTCTAATATTATTGGTAGACACGTCACACCATAACAAATTGCCTGATTGTAGTGGGCATTGCTTAAATTTTAGAGAGGTATTCTTTGATATCAGGTTTTGTAGTTCTGAATCACCAGTTTGTTCTTTGGCGATCTCTTCATAGTCGATAGTTGTGATAGCATCAACTCTGGACAGAGCATCGGCGACTATGTTGTCAGTACCTTTGTTAAGTCGGATTTAAGTCCGATTCAGGACGTTTCGAACTTAAACTTGGTTCAGCTCAGCAATAATAGTATTTTTATATTTATATCCCAAAGTGGGTTAAACTTAGGTATGCACACAAAAAGATGTAGCGTACACCAAAAAAATTCATACACAGTTTGTTTATAGTATGTTTTTGTTTCATAAGTAGAATCATTTAAAGAAAATTATTAAACCAACAAAACCTCTGACTATTACCAGAATTTTCAACAATTTGTTTATAGTAGACATATGTATTTGTTTCAAGGATAAATAATTACAAACACACATTAAAATATGAATATATGGGTTTTTATTTCACCCCAACAAATTTACAAACTTTCCATCTGGAGATAATTCTAAGTAAGCTTAAGACTATTTCTAGTGAGATTTCTTTTTGATGTATTATAGAGTATATAAAAAAAATTATAAAGCTTCATGCTAAAATGATTTGGAAATATTCAACCTGGCAATCCAACCAAGATACCATATCTAGATAAATGGATTAATAAAAAAAAATTTGCAAAGTTACAAAATAAAAGGAGAGATTAAAACTTCTTACATAGACGTCTTCGAATATCTGTCTTAATAATTCAGCAAAGATACAATATCTAGAAATTGGATTAATAAAAAAGGAAATATTTGCAAAGTCACTAATTAAAAAAAAAAAAGAGGCTAAAACTTTCTACACAATAAACGGGCTTTGGAGCCCCCATAAGAAAAATTAACAAAGCGTCGTCTTACCTTGTCAAAGTCTATACTTACATCCTAATGGCTTCGTCGCTCGACCATCCCTAACTAACTCCCTCTCCAGCCGTTTTTTAAATTTTTTTTTAAACCGCGTGACCCGATTTTCTTTTCTTTTTACAGAGTGAGTAATTTACTCTCTCGTAGAATAATTGTTAAAAATTTAATTTATCTTTTGGATAAATTTCAAAAATTAAATTTAAAATTAAATTTAATAATTAATGAAAATAAAAGAAGAATTGAAATTGAAATTGAAATTTTGAATTTATCTAGTTAGCAAAATTTAATTTGGTAATTTTAAATTCTATTGTTTAATTGTGAATTCCCAGTGATATACATAGAAAAAAAATGAATTATGGTACATATTTATAATAAGTGATATATATAGAGAAAAAATCATTTATGATACATATTTACAATATGTACATAATTATGCAAGTCCAAAGGTGGCAGTGGTCATCATCCCCAGTACTGCTGCGGGTTTCGGAGTGCAAGCCCAGAGCTAATTCAAGTTCTCCATCTCTTAATTCTCCTCGTCGTTGTCCTTCTGTGGAGGGTCGGTCAGTTTGGAAAGGGTCAGTGGTATCTCCAACTGGGCGTCTTCCCCGGCTTTGGTCTTTGGAGCATCGTCGGCCATCTTCTCGGCCTTTCCTCGGTGGGGAATTCTCCATCTGGACAACAAGCACTTCGGCGAGACACTGTACATATATGATGTAAAAATGTTTACATCATTGTTGGGTCTGTTTTGTGAAAATATGGCCCAACAATTCCTCCCCTGCCAGAGTGAAAAAATGTGTTTTATTCCAATTCAGATCTGTTCATGATCTATGATAAATATGATTTTGGAAGAAAATACATTTTTTTACGATACCAGTATGAGCAATCACTGACACTCAGGCAAAGGGGAAACAAACAAACGGGCCAGGGTACCTAGAACAATTTATCTTATAGTAGCATAAAAGGAAATTTTATCCTACCATTTAGTGGGCAATATACTAAGCCCATCTTTCGCTGCCTGTATGCCGGAGGATTTTGTCTAGTTGTGAGGTGAATCCATACATTCCCTGCTGCAGTCCTTATAGGTGGAAAATGGGGAAGTGGTCTATACCCAGGTTCTGTACAAATAGACATTTAGATCATTCCAGATAAACATAATCATATGGGCGCCAAGGAATTGTGGGTGTAAACGTAGATATGTCCAATTCCTAAAACACATCTAAAAAAAAATTCTTTTTTAACTATACTTGATGAGGTACATGTGTTAATGATAGAAAAAAATGATTATACAAGGTTATATAAGGCAAAATTAAATTGGCATATACGATCAAAATAACAATAATAATATGGTAAACAAAACGAGGGGAATGAATATATACCAAAAACAAATTGAATGAATATATGATATATGTAGAAAAGAAATGACTTGATATATAAGATATACAATGATAAACAAATAAATATATATGCTGTGGTTATATTTTTCAGTCAGTACATTTGGCTGAAGATGGTAGCAACGCTGTTACTGAAATGTCACACACCATTTATTTATTTGGATTTGGTCCCGTTATCTTATGTTTATAGTCTATAATCCAAATTGTACCTTATCTATATATAAATATACATAAATATAATAAAAAGGAAAATTACATGGTAAATGGTATATAACTGAATATATAATACATCAGGAGAATAAGTATGCACTGGGGTTCGTGGGTATTTACGAGCATTTTAGAATATACATACAACAATTAAAGTTTGCTCTCACTAATTTGTCACTGGGAGTGTGTGTCTGGCGTTTTCTCCGCCTCTCTAAACCATGAAGGTAGTCTATAAGAAAGAGAAATCCTAGTAGTCAATAATTCACTAAACCAGATTATTCCAAATTTACCTTATCTAGGGTGACAACCTTGCTTCTCTATGTTTTAGTTGATCACTGTTATCAATCACTATTATCCATTGTTCAACTCATCTATAGAATGTGTACTTATACATTTAAACCTATAAAATTCACTTTAATAAAATACATATAGTTAACCTCAAAGAGGATAAATGTTGATGACTAACAACCTATGTCTTACTTCTACCTTATGATATATCTTCTCACACTTGAGTTCTTAATATCTCTCCGTAATTTGACCCTTTTGTTCCAAAAAAAAAAATAAAATAAAACTTACTGTTCTGGGCTACTTCTTAGTCCAAAAAAAATTTTGATATTCAATCTTTCCTTAAAATTTCCTCCTTCTTCAAGTCTGGAATACTGGCCTGTTCTGGCAATCTGCTCTGAAGTTCGTTTTTGTTGTCCTACTAATTTTAACTTTATCTTATCATAGAATGAGTTACTCTCATAAAAAAAAAATTCTACTTACTAATTGGTATTTAGACTTGAACTCGTTCTAACTGAACGTATGGCAGACAATTGTCTTTACTAAGTGATTACCTTTGCTAGCCTGGGGCGATAAAGACACAAAGAATCTGGACAGTCCATCTGTCACCTTGTTATCTGGTACCTAAATTCGTAGACGGAATCGCCTCGTCTAATCGTAACTTGTCTCTTATATGCTCTAATTGTTAACTCTCATTAGAAACCCCATTTTGACTTTGACTTAGACAAAGAGTTATAGGGCATCCAATTTACCCACCACATGTTCCAAGTTTGTCCATAGAGGATTGGTTCCAAGCTGCGCAATATATAGAAGAGCATTCAACGTGCCAATCTCTCCCAACCTCCCGTCTGAATCACCCTCATCCCAGCCACGCTTAAAGCGTCGTAAACTATGATGTCAGATCGGTTATCCGAGGTTTGTCGTTATGCACCTAGCTTTACGACATTGGCAACTAAATCCCCCACCTAGCACAAAGTTCACCTGACACCTCTCCGTTCCCTCTCTTGAGGAAAAGATTTGTAGGCTTTTTGGTCTGATCATAACCTCCCGCAATCTTCCAGTCTGAGAATCGAGACATGATCATTATCTACGACCCTTAGAATTCAAGTTGATATAATGAAATAAAGTAATTGATTACACAAATAAGAGAAATTATACTTATACTCCTTTAAAAGGAGGCCTAACAAAAGGAGCGAATATCTTCCTATCAATAGAGTTGTACAGTCCTGTGAGGCTACCGATCCTAACAAATAAAGAAATCAAAATTAAAAATCGAACCTATTAATTCCCTAACACTATTCTAATGTACCTTTGGTCTAACAGTACAGGGTGTACCAGGTAAATTGGGACTAACTTTGACAGTCCATAAAACAAAAACTACTTGAGATTAAAAACTTGTTTTTTTCATTACGTAGCCATATTCATGTAAAATGCAACAGTACATGTGTGCGCAGTGTAGTGATGAAGAGTAACCGAGAATTTGAAAATCGAGCTGCCATCATCGTTGCTCTGCGCGCCGGAAGGAGCCCCAAAGAGATAGTGGATTTTCTTAAGTTGCCCAAAACCACTATTTATCGTGTCAAGAAGCAGTTTGATGAGGCCGACAGTAACAAAGAGGGGATAGCTACAAGGAAAAAGCACTCGCGTCGATCGGACAGGGTAAGAGGCGAAGAATTTGTCAAAAATATCAAGGAGAAGATTGATGGAAACCCTGGGAAGAGCATGAGGGCCATAGCCAAGGAAATAGACGTTGGCTCTATGACAATTGTCAGAACTATCCATGAGGACCTTGGTCTCAAGTCTTATGCCCTTCGGAAAGGTCAGTTGCTGACTGAGAATATGAAGAATAACAGAAAAGGAAATGCTGCTGCCCTCCTCAACAACCTGAAACACGACTCTTTTGGCATGCTAAGGTTCTTCTCTGACGAAAAGAACTTTGACGTGGACCAAAAGGTAAATCCCAGGAATGATCGCTGGATCTGTAAAGACCCCTCAGAGATACCTGTCGTGATGCACACGAAATTTCCTGCCTCCGTAATGGTCCTTGGCGTTATCAGCAGTGAAGGTGATGTCATGCCTCCCCATTTCTTTGAGAAGGGCCTTAGGATGAACGCTGACACCTACATCAATGTTCTGGAGACCGTTGTGAAGCCTTGGATGGACATGGTGGCCGCAGGAAGGAAGTATGTCTTCCAACAGGACTCAGCTCCAGCCCATAAGGCAAAAAAGACACAATCGTGGCTGACACTTAACGTCCCTAGTCACTGGGGTCCTGATATTTGGCCCCCTAATTCTCCAGATTGCAATCCCCTCGACTACTATGTATGGGGCGTTGTTGAGAGAGATGTCAACAAAGCTCCTCATACCACCATCCAGTCTGTCAAGAAAGCAGTTCACACGGTGATGACCCAAATGGACAAGGTCATCGTCGCCAAGGCCTGTGCTTCATTCCGCACTCGCCTCGAGACTGTTGTAGCTAATAATGGAAACTACATTGAATAAATAAAAACTATATCCTTTTATCTACTACTGTGTCAAATTTCATTCGGATATTTTAATTTTTACTTGCAAAAAATTTCAGTTAAAATACCATTGTTGAAATTCCCAATTTACCTGGTACACCCTGTATAATTGACTGTAGCTTTCTCACATTCATTTCGCATTCCCATTCACACAATTCATTCATAGCGAGCAATCATACTAAAGCTAAATTCTATTATATAAGCCAAAGCACTTCAATAATCAACGCTAACATTTACCCTAACAAATACTAATCTCCTGGACTAAATGTGAAATCAATTAAAATTACCAAATTAAAACAAATTGGGGACTAATGCCCTAGTTTACTCAAAAGAAATGCCTCATACAAACTCTATATACGTGGGTTGTCCATTAAATAAGTTCCACGGGGCACTACTGTCATGAGGATCCCCTTTAGGCTCGAGCCGACTACACGGGCTCGTAGCTTGTTCTCCCCACTCCAATTTCTCACCAAGGACACGTCGCTGGTAAGCTTAGTTTTGGCTGAGCAGCCGTTAGTGATGAAGCTTCCCCTCGTGTCTCCCGCCAGCTGTGAATTACGGTCAGTAATTCGCTTTTTGGCCGCAAAGAATAATTCGGCGAAGGACATTCATACTGAACTCTGTCAAGTGTATGGAGAAGGGTGTATGAGTTCCGGGATGGTGCGCAGATGGGTCAGAGAATTTAAAAACGGCCGAACAGACGACCACGATGAACCGCGTGCTGGACGGCCATCGGTTTCGGACGAAACCATTGCCAAATTCGAAGCGGCAATGCTTGAAGATCGAAGTGTTACTGTGCGGAAGCTCTGAGATTTGGCTCCTGATGTCAGTAAAACCACCATCGACAAGATTTTGCGTGAACATTTAGGGTATTCAAAGGACTGCGCAATATGGGTTCCGAAAATGCTGACTGAAGACCATAAACGGCAGCGGGTTGATGCGACCCAGAAATTTCTCGATTGCCACAAAACTGAGGGAGAGGAATTCTTGGATTCAATTGTTACAGGTGATGTGACCTGGGCACACTACACCACACCGGAGACAAAGGAGCAATCCAAGCAGTGGAAGCACGCTTCTTCGCCGAAACCTCTAACGTTCAAACAAACACTTTCTGCCGGGAAACTTATCGCTACCGTCTTTTGGGACCGAAATGGTCCATTGTTGTGCGACTTTATGCGTCGGGGTACAACAATCAATTCCGACCGGTAATGTGAGACCTTGAAACAACTTCGACGCGCGATTCATAACAAGAGGAGAGAGACGTTAACCAAAGGGGTGCGTTTTCACCACGACAACGCTCGGCCGCACACCGCCCATCAAACCACTGCCGTCATCGAAGAATTTGAATGGGAATTGGTGTCACACCCACCTTACAGCCCGGACGTAGCTCCTAGTGACTTTCATCTCTTCCCCGAGTTGAAGAAAAACCTGGGTGGAACCCAATTCCAGGACGATGACGAGTTGGAAGAAGCGGTTTTAGGCTTCTACGCGGCCAGGCGGCATTGTTCTTTGACTCTGGGTTCCATAAGTGGGTGTCCCGAATGCAAAAATGCGTCGAACGAAACGGGGAATATGTAGAAAAATGAAAAAGTCTGATATTTTCGAAAATGTATAGTTCAGGGCAAATAAACCTGTTTTTCTTTATGAAAAACTTCCGTGGAACTTATTTAACGGACAACCCTCGTATATTACCTACACTTAAATAAATGAATAAAATGTATTGATATTACCAACAATCAAATCTGAAATCTAACCTATCATTAAAATTGTGCATCTAATAGTTTGAAATTCTTCTTCTTATCTTGACACTTGGTGTCTAAACAAAATGAATCATCAAAACTAGCACTTAAATTGGAGCGAATTGAACTTTGAGCATTTACCTTATTGCCATGTAGGATAAATCCCCAAGTTTTTGCCGACCTTACTTCCTGTTCAAGGTTAATGGCGTCTTTCTTTCCCTGCTATTCAGCTAAACTCTCCCGATATTGGAATCACAGGGCTTTTAATACCCAACCATTTGGAGTTTAACAACAGAGATCACTTGTTTACCCTACTTATCAATCCTTAGATCACAACTGCCCTACACACTCTCAATAGAAATTCTCCTTGGACGATATTCTGGACACAAGGGATTATAGGGCGTTAATTTTACCCAACGCATGTTCCAGGCCTGCCCATATGGAATTGGTTACAAGCACAGCAGTTATCTAGTGCATCTAAGTCCTCTTATATATACTTAAAGTTGAACCAGAGTTCAGATATTATTCACTTCAAATAAAAATACAAATAAAATAAACCGTTGAACTCACTTCAATCTTAAATTACATTCTGTCACTAATACGGAATTGTAGCTTTAATAAAAAAAAAACTGAAAACTCTTTACAATGACATTCTACACTAAAACAAGGTTGTAGCTTTAATAAAAAGGAAAAAACTGAAAACTCTTTACAATGACATACTAACACTAAAACAAGGTTGTAGCTTTAATAAAAAAATGAAAAACTGAAAACTCTTTACAATGACATTCTAACACAAAAACAAGGTTGTAGCTTTAATAGAAAAGAAAAAACTGAAAACTCTTTACAATGACATACTAACACTAAAACAAGGTTGTAGCTTTAAAATAAAAACTGAAAAACTCGTTTAAAAATCACATTCTAACACTAAAAAAACAAAAATTGTAGCCTTAAAAAAAAGGAAACTGAAAAAACTCTTTAAAAATCATATTCTAGCACTAAAAACAAAGTTGTAGCTAAAAAAAAAACTGAAAACTTCTTTAAAGGAAGAATTCTGGATTCTCAAAAAGGAGAATACATATTTGTTATTTAGTATAACCTAACATAATAATTAATATGGGCTTATACATATAAATTAGTGCATACGAACTGGCCCAAATTGGCGACAAAATTGATGATGGCGATTTGGCTATGGTTCTTTTGGGTGGATAACCAGAGGATTGGGACACCGTTGTCTCAACCATATGTAACTTGCCTGATTCAGACTTCACGACCGCCACAGTTAAAAGACGGCTGTTGGCAGAAGCAGAAAGGCGTTCGTCAAATCTACCAAAAGATGTGGGTGCCATGGTCGTTAATGCCTCTTCGAAGCCCATTGAAACAGAAAAACAATTTAAAGCAAAGGTTGTTTGTTTCAAATGTGGAGGTAAAGGTCATTATGCAAGGGAAGGCAGGAAGAAAGGAAAGAATGAACAAAGACCAAAGAGGTTTGACCAAAATAAAGGCGTAAATATGTCGGCAATGTGCAACACTTTGTTTGGAGCTACCGCCGAGACCTGTATCATAGATTCTGGAGCGACGCACCATATGACTCCCAAGAGAGATTACTTCACATGTCTGAAAGAGTGCACAAGCAATATGAGTTCCATCACTATTGCGAATGGTTATTCTATAGAAGCATGTGGTATCGGTATTGTCAGTGCCAATATTGTTGGACACAAGGGAGATGCCAGAAATATGGTTGCCCAGAACACCTTGTATGTTCCAGATATGCGTCACAGTGTTCTGTCAGTACTCCAAATGATAGAAAACGGTAGAAAAGTTGTCTTCAACAGGAGTGGTTGCCACATTATGGACATGAAAGGTAAACTCTTGATAGAGGGAAAGAAGTTGGGTAGACTTTACTACGTCCAGACTACTCCATCCTCTCCAATAGATCAGAATGATCGTGTTTCTCTTGCATCTGAATGAAAAGAAAAGTTTACACTGGAACTTTGGCACAAAAGGCTGATGCATGTAAATGCATATACGATAGCAAAGATGGCCAAGAACCAAAGCGTAAGAGGACTTGATTGCAGCCGGGCAAAGCCAGAAAAGTGCGAAGACTGCTTGATCGGCAAGTCTTACCGTCTGCCATTCCTTCAACACTCACACAAGGAGGAAAAAGAAATCATGCCATTGGACTTGGTGCATGCGGACTTGATGGGTCCACTCGACGTATTGAGCTGGGGAGGAGCCAAGTACGTCTTAACCATCATTGATGAATCTACGAGATATACAAGTGTATTTTTCCTGAAAAACAAAGGCGAAACCCTGGGAAAAGTCAAAGAGTGGATTCAAGAATCTGAGAAACAAACCAGCCGGAAACTAAAACGAATACGTACAGTTAATGGCTTGGAATTTTGTTCCAAAGAATGGGACACTTTCTGCACGAGCGTCGGAATAGTTCATGAACACACTATGACGTATACACCCCAACAGAATGGTGTGGCAGAAAGAATGAATAGGACACTCCTAGATCTTGTCAGGAGCACTATATCTGGAAGTGGTCTGACAAAGGCTTCCTGGGCGGAGCTGACTTACACCGCAGCCTATGTCAGAAACAGAGTTCTCAACAATCACAATGGTGAAATCACGCCATATGAACTGTGGACAGGGAACAAGCCTAGTCTTAAACACACAAGAGCTATTGGCTGTCAAGTATTTGTCCATATTCCAAGACAAGTCCGTAAATCCAAACTCGAAAGGAGAGCTGTCAAAGGTAACCTTGTTGGATATGCACTCAGAGGACGTGGCTACAGAGTGTGGATTCCTGAGATGAATAAAGTGGTGGAATCTCGGGACTGTGTCTTCAAAGAGAGTGATGTATCGAGGAACGACAGCAACCGGGAGGTGCTTCCATCAGTTGAACACTACAGCTATGAGACTCAACGGGAGATTGAAGAGTATCCAGTGTCTTTATTAGATCAAGAAGACGTGATACCTACAGAAGAGGACAGCCATAATGAAGATACTGTGAAGCCTTCTCCTACTCGATCTCATCCAATGATCCTAAGGAACCAAAGAAATGCTCAGAACTCAATTGCACTCCTCAGTACTGAAGTAAAAAAGTGGAAGAAACCTAGCGGACATTTTGACCAAGCCACTGGGGAGAAACCTACACGAACTTCATCGTTCGAGACTCTTAAGCGGCGAAGTGATCCGTGAATAGGAGGTCACTTCGAGGGAGGAGATTGCTGGCTCGGCAACCCTGGAGCTGACGTCACTTCCTGTTGATGCAACCCTTGCAAGGCCGCGTAGCCACGAGACTTATTCTTTCTCTTTTCTCCATGTTTACTTTTTAATCTATATATAGTCCCTTTACCTTGTAGTTAATTAAACAATAATTAACGTTGAGCGCTGTGTGTAATCAATTGGAATACAACACTATCCCCTCCCCTGCCAGCTTTATGCTAAAGTCTGACATTTGTTCAGGGCGAAAGCTACCGCAAATTTTCGAGGAAATTCTCAGGACTGGTTTCTACCTCTTAATCTCCCCTCCGAGGAGATAAGCTTTCCTGGATGTATTTAAACTAGCTAGCTAGTGTAGCCTACAGATAAAGGCGCTGTTCTCACTGCTTTTACTGCATATCAGGAAGAAATATTAATTACTTCTAGTATAATGTTATTTTGAGGGCCCATGATCTTTAAACTTTTATATACACTCGGCGAGGTAGTCACCTTGTTAAAAAATCTATAACGTTATAGACCAGTTAGAACATAACAAAATTGGATAAATAGTTTGCTTCAACTACTACTTGTAGGCTTATTATACTCGTTCCCTTTTGGGTTGGCTCGCTCATTAGTCTTCGATTTTCGTTCAACAGTCTTATTGAGTTCATAGAGATGCTAGATATAAGCTATATCAAAATAGTGTAGTTTTCTAGTTTTTCGAATTTATGACGGCAATGAAAAAAGGTCTGGAAATATCTCGCACCAGCTACTATTGGAAAAATTGGATGGGGTACAACTCTGATTTTACAGGATATCGGCTCATAGAATTGGATCGCTCATTTCTCATTAAATATTCACACAGGGTATGGAGGTTCCTTAAAGGTTTTACTGTTATTGGTCCACTAAATTTATGACAAGAATTGAGAGAAAAAAAACTTATGGGCCGTCTTGCCATTCGTCCTTACGTCATCTGTACGGGAAATGCCGCCTCAATGGGCTTAACTCTGGGACTAACATCCGTTGCATATTTCAGGAAGAAGTGGCTGTCCACACAATAGCAAGATCTCATTTTGCTACCAGTGTACCTTGTTGTGCCCTTTCCATGTCGTCTTCTTGTCGAACCCCAATCTTCTAGGGTGTTTATTTAGTTATTTATCATTTCTTGACGATATTGAATATTTCATGCGCGATCCCGCCCGGCAATCTATAAGTAATATATGATCGCACCACCTCCAGGAGACCATCCCTTGTGTGGCCGAATCACTTTCACCCAACTTATAACGCCGTCCATATCGCGTAATTGAAAATAATAAAGAATTCAAAGAATAAGATATTGTTACAAGAAGAGCTCGCCAGGCGTCCTGTACCGAAGAGCTCGTGGCGAGAGGAGAGCGTGCTACTGGCTGTTTTAAAAAATAAACATCTCTCTCTTTTACAAGGCTTGCAAAACTCGTCCAAGTTAACTTCTGTAGTATTCAACTTTTTAACCATTACAGGGAGGAGCTACTCCGCGGCGGAAGAAACTGGAGGATCACGCGCTACACTGGTGTCAGAAGTGGGATTCTTCCTCGTGGAGGTCACCAGGAGGCTCCTTTTGAGATTTCTTTGGCTGCTGACGAATGCCCATCGAGACTAGAGGTAAAAAAATGGCCTCGGAGCAGAACTTGCTGGCCACAATCACCCAGATGATTCAAGGGCTTCGGGAAGAGAAAGAGGAAGAAAAGCTTCTTAAAGAAAAAAGAAGAGTTCTTAAAGAAGAAGAGAAAGAGAAAGAAAAGCTTCTTAAAGAAAAAAGAAGAGTTCTTAAAGAAAAAGAGAAAGAGGAAGAAAAGCTTCTTAAAGAAAAAGAGAAAGAGGAAGAAAAGCTTCTTCGACAGCAGGAGAGAGAAGAGTTCCACCAGAAAGTGACAAATTTGGAGATTAGGTTCCAGAGTGAGATCGGCAGGGTCCAGGCAGCCTTAGAGAGTAATATTGGCGAAGTCCGGACAGAGTGCAAGAGACTGGAGATCGAGCTGGCGCGCATAAAGAGTCTAGAGGGTGCTGTGATCTCCCCTACAGGCCGCAACATACCTCCGCCTACCTTTGATGGACAAACTTCCCTCGAGGGTTTTAAGCGACAATTTGAAGCAGTGACTCTCAACAATGGCTGGGGAGAAACCGAAAAAGTGACAAATTTGATTGTGGCTCTTCGGGGACCGGCCTTAGATCTGCTTCAGGCGGTTCCGCGTGCAGATCAACAGAGTTATGCGATGTTGATGGGAGAACTTGAGTTGAGATATGGAGAACAACATCTATGGCAAGTATACCAAGCTCAACTTAAGCTAAGAAGACAAAAAGTCGGGGAAAGTTTGCAGGGGTTTGAAGCTGATGTCAAGAGGCTCTGTCATCTGGCCTACCCTGGTGCTCCCATTGATTTCCTTGACCAATGGGCTGCCCAGACGTTTATCGATGGCATTCGAGACGTAGAAGTCCAGAGAGTGTTGCGACTTGCTTCTTTCGATAAATCAAGAGAGGCGCTGGTTCGCGCCCTGGAGGTGGAGGCGGCCTACCGAGTGAGCGAATCGGGGTACCCACGGGTCCGTGGTGCAGAATTAATTGTGGAACAAAGCACCACTGGAGGCGGTGGGAAATCGAACGCCATTAAGGAGATAATGAAGAGACTAGAACGGCTAGAAGAGACCGGCAGGCCTGGCAGACGATCGGCTGGGCCCTGTTTCCGCTGTGGACGACATGGTCATCTAAAGAGGCAGTGCACCGTCAGGCTGCTCGACCAGAGACAGCCAGGGAAACTAAATTCTGCCAACGTTATGGACCGGCCTGGAAGAAAACATAGCAATGCAGATGCTCTCTCCAGAAGACCTTGTGGCGACTGCAAGCATTGTGAGAGAATTGATGAATATGAAGTAACCTCAAGGAGGACAACTATGGTGCCGAGCAACGATTGGACCGCTGAAAGTTGTAGGACTATCCAGCAACGGGATCCCAACATCGGCCCAATCTTGGAATGGAAAGAAAGGGGGAATGAAAGACCTAGCTGGGAAATGATATCCGACAAGAGCCCCGAATTGAAGACCTTGTGGTCACAGTGGGACTCCCTCAGTATAGAAAAAAACTGCTGAAAATAATTTGGGAGAGTGCCGATGGAAAGAGTAAGGCCATGCAGCTGGTAGTCCCTAAGGTCCAGATTCCCAATGTCCTACGGGAAATACACGGTGGAGTCTCGGGGGCTCCTTTTGGCATTGATAAAACGCTAAAGAAAGTTAGGGAGAGATTCTATTGAGTCTACTATCACGAGGATGTGGAAAGGTGGTGCAGGGAATGCGTCAGGTGAGCCGCGGGCAAAGGACCAAAAACTAGGTCCAGAGGAGTGATGAGGGAATACAATGTGGGCGCACCATTTGAGAGAATCGCGATCGATGTGGCCGGTCCATTCCCCGTCACAGAAGGTAGCAACAGATATATTTTGGTCGCCATGGATTATTTCACTAAGTGGCCTGAAGCCTACGCAATCCCGAATCAGGAGGCTACGACGGTTGCGAAAGTTCTAATGGACAACCTGATTTGTCGGTTTAGAGTGCCACTGGAGCTGCATTCGAATCAAGGACGAAACTTCGAGGCAGGGGCCAAGAATTATGTAGGCTGTTGGGGATTCGGAAGACAAGAACTACTCCCCTTCACCCCCAATCTGATGGAATGGTTGAAAGGTTCAATAAAGCGATGGAGGAACATTTGTCTAAAGTTGTGGAGCAGCACCAAAGGGATTGGGACGTAAGCCTGCCGCCATTTATTATGGCGTACCGAGCCGCCATTCACGATACAACTGGGCAGACACCGGCCAAGATAATGTTTGGAAGAGAATTACGACTTCCATGTGATTTGGAGTTCGGCAGTCCTGAGGAGCCGCCGGCAGAGGTAGCTGGTTATGTGAACAATTTGAGGGGTCTTCTGTTGGAGACTCACGAATTGGTTAGGACCAAGATTCGCACGGCAAGCCACCGGATGAAGACTCGCTATGACCAAAGGGCGAACCACGATGGATTTAGACAAAATGATTTAGTATGGCTGTTTCATCCAGAAAGAAAAAAAAAGGACTCTCACCAAAGTTGATGCCAGTTTGGGAAGGGCCCTACAAAATCATCAAAAGGATCAATGGTTTGGTCTACCGTATCCAGCGAAGTTCTAAGGCCAAGGTGGTGCATTTGGGAAGACTGGCTTATTACCAAGGAGATAGGACTAATTGGACCTGAGGGGGAGGTAGTGTTACAAGAAGAGCTCGCCAGGCGTCCTGTACCGAAGAGCTCGTGGCGTGAGGAGAGCGTGCTACTGGCTGTTTTAAAAAATAAACATCTCTCTCTTTTACAAGGCTTGCAAAACTCGTCCAAGTTGACTTCTGTAGTATTCAACTTCTTTAACCATTACAGGGAGGAGCTACTCCGCGGCGGAAGAAACCGGAGGGATCACGCGCTACAATATCTTATTTCTTCAATCTCCATTGATTTCAATTGGCTCAACATAAGTTTTTTCCATTATATCTTAGTACCCTGGCATGACATGCTTCACTTCTCCTAGTTCTTTGCAGGCTTGGGTAATCCCAATGAAAGCCACTTCAGGCGTCAATCCCGTGCTAGACTCGTCATGCATGACTTCAAATTTGAGAGGTTATTGGATTGAATATTTGCAGTGGCATCTGCTTCCACTGAAAGTACTTTAAAACATAAGATTGCCTCTTATCTTGTTTAAATAGCTGCTCTACCCCCATATACCTGTGTAAATATTATCTTTGGCCTTATCAATTCTTGAAATTCTGCCTCACGAATATCCTGAGAATCAAAGTTCTTCCTTACTACAGTAAATTAACACTATAATTTTTTACTAGAGTTATCTGCGTTGAGTGGTTAGTCTTTACATCTAATCCTCCACTCTAACTCCAGGATTTTTATCTACTCGAGCGGTTCAAATCTTTCAAAACAGTTGTTCAACTCCCCAAAGATAATTTGCTAAATTTCGATAATTATTGAAATTCTCATTAAACGGAATAACTACACCTTTTGATATAGATACACATCCAGCTATCAGGATATAGCTTACTGTCTATCTTTCTTTACTTTGTAACGGTTCAGAATTATGAAGAAAAAAAAAAAGGCTAAACATATGACTGGCAAAAATTTCCATGGAATCTCTTCATGCCTTCTGCTGGCAATTATTTACTGTAATTAAATGCTATCGATATGTTTTTATTTGTCCTCATCCAAGGAAAAAATGTTTCAGAAAAAAATAGAATCGTTTGAAATTTCACCTAAGAAATTTTTGTGGAAAAAAAAAACATTGCTCATTTATAACACTTCAAGGTGATCTTCTCATGCCAGTGTATACAGGAAATTTAGAATTCAAGAGGAAAAGGAATTCTATAACGTCTTCAATCTTATACATAGCTGGAAGTAACATGAATCGAAAATCGGTATCGACGGACGTGTCCTACCAGCTGACATCTTGGAAATTTGTCGCGATTGGATTGTCGCGTAAATATTTATATTAAATTTTGTGTCAGAAAAAGGAATGGAAAGGCGGTAAAATCAACACTCGAAGGATTATATTTAAGAAAACAAATCCGGGCTATCGTGATACATGATATGCAAAATGTTTGTAATAAAATGTTGCAATAATCTAAATATATAATTAAATATTATGCGAATATTACACACAAATGTTAAAAGATAAAAGCCCCGTAAATAAATATAAATTCAGTTGTCCTACTTTACAACCTAAATATTTTAAAATAAAGCGAACAGAGAGGCAACGAAATTAAGCACTCGTTCTGGGAAGGTACACACTTTCGCGTTAACAAAAAAAAATTGAAATAATAAGTGGATTATTAAAGAATGAAATAAATAAAATCCTGTGGATAGGTAGACGTTATATGAGTATTATTATTAATCTAAAATACATGATATGCAAAATATTTGTAATAAAAGCTTAAAAGAAATGCTACAATAAATCTAAAATACCTATAATTTAAATAGTATGTGGATTGCAAGTGTTGAAGACAAAAAATGGGTATAAATTAGATTAAAACTTCTAAATATCCAGGAGAAGGTAGGGTTGAAAATCGGGATTATCATAGAACCCGTAATACGCAAATATTTATGATATGTATTGATAAATAAACAAAGATAAATTAAGAGATAGATGGCTGAAAATATATAAATGAAATTTTAAAATTGACAAGTTAATTACTCACACCCATAATATTTAATTGCTTAACAAAAATCAGATTGTTAGTTATGAAGGCATTTTGTCTTCCATAACCAAGAGAATGAATTAAATATGAAGATTGTCTCTAAGTACATCATATCTACCCAATATTTACTTTGGAAGAGAAAAAAAACGACAGGTATGCATGTCTAAATACGAAAGGAAGTTAAAATAAAATAATATTCATTAAAAGCTAGCAAAATATAATTAAATAAATACTGCTGCATCACTTAATGATTAGAATGGGCATGACTGTGGAATATTTTATTAAGTATAATGTATTCCAAAAAGAATAAAATCAAATCTATTTTAGAAAGGCGAAAGCTTCTTGATAAACCAATAAATTATAAAATACAGTAAGTGGGCTACATGCCAAATAACAATTTGATTACCAACAAAATATTACAAACGGCCCGAGAAAAAAAAATCATTAAGTGTGATAATTGAAATCTTTACTAATTACGCTAAGCAAAAATAAAAAATTAATATAACTAGTTATGTCTACTAATTTATGGTATATAACTAAAAGGAAATTAAGGCAAATATTATATTGATTGCATGGATTTACTAAGAAGGTTACGAAAATAAAATATAAGTTAAACTTTTTACAAAGTTTTTGTATATTGCATGCATGCGTCCTTTCTAGCATCGGCATAGCTGAAATAAAAATTGAGATTAATAAAATATATCATATAATTTAGTAAGGCTTAATCGAGTTATTACTGACTATATATAAAAAATAAGAGTTGAAAAATGAAGAAAAAGGCATCTCTCCACAAAGCACAAGGCCTGTAGGAGCCTAAGAGAGACTCAACTTGTCGGTTTGGAGACTCAGTGTCAACTGATCTTATTGGCTCTCAGAACTCCCGCCTAGAGTATTCACATCTGGCCAAGTTATTTTCAGGGGTTCCCCCTGTTTGGGTTGTTTTTCCTTCTACAGATGTGTGCTATTCCCCAAGGTGTGTGAGAATAGCCTTAACTGTCAATCAAGGTGTCTCTTGGGAAGCTAAATTTAATCCAGGTTGGGAAAAACAAAAGACGTGGAAAACTTTGAAAATATGACTTGAAGTTAAGGAAATATATATATGTTAGAGCCAAATTATATATTATGTGTTTTTGGATGAAATGGACTTAATAACACATTTTAACTTATTCCCGGGTTTCTAATAAAAAGTTTAAAACATATTTCATGCGATAACTAGAATTAGGATTAAGCAAGGCACAAGAGATTATTTCTAGGAAACCTTATTTAATGCGAAATATTGTATGCAGTTTTATGGGACTAATCAATAGATATCAAAGTTATTCCTGGGTTTCTAATAAAAGTTTTAAAACATACTTCACGCGACAATTAAAATTATGATGGAACGAGGCGTAAGAGATTATTTTCCAATAAACTAAATTATGTGAATAATTTTTTTTAGGTTAAGAAAACTTGAAGTTAAGAAAAAAATACGTTAGAGTCAAATGATATATTATTACACATTTTTGAACGAAAAGAACTTGGTATTATATTAGTAGAGAGAGAGAGCATGTAGACACCTTCTCAGAATCGCAAGCCTTACTTCTCACAAACATTTATTAAAATGTGTACATATAATGTAATCTTATCAGTTTTGTGATTTTCGGGAAATTTTCATGCACCACGTTGGGCATCCAATGTTAGCTCAGTTATTACTTTGTAGAAATATGTTATACTTTCGAATAATATATATTCTATTTCAATGCATTTCACACACAAAGGATTTATCGATTATATTAAGTTACTGATAAACTGACAACAAAAACACACAAAAGCAAACACACAAAAACAATATACGATTAATATAATTATAAACGCTTAAATAAAAAGAATGAAGAATTTCATTCAAAACCATATGTAAACATATTTCAAGTTTAGAAATTTGTACAATATACTAACGTCCATTCATGTGAATTATAACTCCCCTTATTAGCTCAATTATTATGATGTCGAAATATGTTATACACTTTCGAACAATATATTCTAATTCAATACACTTCAAATGATATATCGATTATATTAAATTACTGGTATACTAACAAAAAACACACCATTGAAAACACGCAAAAACAATTTATGATTAATGTATTTATAAACACTTAAATAAAAAGAATGAAGAATTTCATTCAAAACCATATGTAAACATATTTCAAGTTTAGAGATTCGTACAATATACTAACGTCCATGCATGTGAATTATAACTCGCCATATTATTTCAGTTATTATGATGTCGAAATGTGTTACACTTTCGAACAATATATATTCTAATTCAATACACTTCAAATGATTTATCGATTATATTAAATTATCGATAGAAGAACAAAACACATTCAATGACAAGTACACGATAACACAAACGTTGGTTCAGTTTCCAATATGACGCGGTATAAAACCACTACACATACAAATTTGAACAATATATGCATACATAATAAAATAAAAAAAAAAGCTGAAACTTATTAATGTATTAACACTTTGTTTATATATGTAGGCATGTGTAATTGTTTTATGAGTAGGGCTATCTATGGAAGTACCATTGGATGAATAATTTTCTTTTGGTGATTATCAGAATATTCAACTCCTTTTTATCTCCTTTTTTTGTATAAAATAGAATTTCAAATCATTTGTGTATGTCTAGTCTGGTATAAAGCACAATGGATACAAAAACTGATGTGTGTGTGTGTGTGTGAAAAACATATGTGAGATTTTATTATAACAAAAAAAAAATTCTATATCATGAGACAGGGAGATAGGATAATAGTGAAAGGTTTCATTCTACGCAAGCAAATTCTTTGCTTCTAACCCCATCGATGTATATAAAATAACCAAAATTTTATTTCGAACATGCTATAGAGTGGAGACCATAACTTTTCAAAATGGCTCAATACATTATACCAAGAGAAAAAAAAACAAAAAACTTACTAAATGCGATATGAAAATTTCTATTCTAAAAGCGGGCATTTTAGCCCACATGAATTAAGTCTAGTAGAATAATCCACTTACCATTTAGTTTTATGCTCACATTCTTTCAAGATTCAAACGTTAGATCCTTATTGTCCACGACCGTCCCGAATGTAACTTTTGTTTTTCACCCCTCGGCCTGACTAACTGAACTTTTTTTTTTTAAATATTTCCGCGTGACCAAAAATATTTTTATCTCTTTTACAGAGTGAGAAAATATTTTTATTCCGTAGAATATATTCGAAAAATAAAATTAAAAAAAATATTCTTTGGAAATATAATAATTTAAATTAATAATTAAAATAAAAATGTATAGAGGCGATTCTTCGGAAAATATTTAATGTAGTATTCCCTTTTATAATTCTACTAGCCGAATGACCCAGGCAACGCCCGTGTTTTACCCGATTGAATGTTTTTATTCAAATACTATTTGTTACAATTATAAATTGGAGCCGTGGATGTCACTCTTGTGAAACGTCCCGCTCCAAACTTTACATGTACATTAGGTCAGATGGTATTACCCCTCATTTTCACCGCTAGAGGCGCGAGCGAATTGACTTTTTGTAAATATACATAATTATAAAGATAGAAGCTTCTATAGAAGATAATGATCATAATGATGATGCGCGCGCATCCGTGACAGCGATGAGGAATTGAGGAAAGACGGTCGTGACTATATATTAATAATAAAATAATAAAATAATAATAATAATATAATAATAATTATTATTATTATTATCATTAGATAATAATAATGATCATAATGATGATGCGCGCGCATTCGTGACATGAGGAATTGAGGAATTGATTGAGGAAAGACGGTCGTGACTATATATGTTGATTATTATCTCTGAAATATTTAATATATATAAAATATATTTAATTTATTAAATATTTTTATTGAAAATTCAACGTGATAATCAAAAAGAAATTCTTGCTGAATTTAACCTTTCACTAAATATATAAGGGAGGGGAATGAGTTATTGTACATATAAATTTATTTAGTGTACATATTTACAATATGTACATCTTACTTCTGTGGGCCTCTGAGTACAAGAGGTCCAGAGCTTGTCCACAGGTCCTCCATCTGGACAACAGACTTCAGCAAGGCACTGTAAATATATGATGTAATATGTTTACATCATTGTTGGGTTCGTTTGGTGAAAAATGGCCCAACAGTATTTTATTTAAAATTTGAAAAAGAAAACATAGTGAAACAGTGCAGCAAACTATATTCTGCAAGAACTGCAGTAAAGCATTTTTTGGGTCTGTAACTTTGAATATGAGAGCCAAGAGATGTTGTCAAACCAGTATAGATGAAATTATGTAGGGGGACACCTAAAGAAGTGATGATTGACAGATTCCAGGTGGTAGAGGCGGACATGTAAGTCAGTCCGCTGGGAGTTGTGTGGGAAGAAGTCGCACTGTTGGCCTGAAGGCGGGATAGTGTGACCAGATAGATTCCTGTTTAAAGGCGGCAAGAGCGCAATAAAAATATCAACAATATGAAAATAAACAACACTAATACAGTGAAGCAAGACCGCCATCGTGTGGAAAGCCACTTTCATATCTAGGGCAGTCTCTGGCCAGTAAAGCTTCAACACTGATGTAAGGTGGAAAGGTAGCCCATATCAGGTAATGGTTGCGCAAGCAAAGTTTGATCCTTGCCCTAGCGTTGCTCTTTAGGACAGCGACAGACCTCATGTTACCAGAGACATCAAGTAAATTAAAGGACCTCCAATTGCATGGATGAACAGAAATTAAAGATGGGGCAGTGAAACAGTGCAGCAAACTACATTCTGCTTATTGTCTATGGCACATATAAAGACCCAAATCTGTACCTCATAGCAAAAAGTGTTAAAGGGAGAATTAACCACTCCTTTTTGGCTAAAAACAGATTTTAATTGATAGACTTATAAAAAAAATTTCAACGCACACAAACAAAAAGTTATAGGAACAAAATTAGATTCGAATTTTAAACATATATATAAGTTTCAAAAAAAGGGAAGATTAAAATATTATAGCAAAGTATTTATTATTTTATTAACAGAGAATCATTTTTTATATTATACTAGACGGCCGTGTACATTATCTACCCGAGTGATATATATTTAGATAAGATTTTTTAAATAATTGTTTCGATGTACTAGAGCGCCATCTGTTATCAAATTATAAAACTATTTTAGAGGCGTAATATTCTTTTTAAAATAAAACAATTTCTACTGTCCTTACTGCGATGGAAAAATTAAAGGGAGGGCCTGGCTCATCAGTGGTGAACCCTCCCAGCGGTTTCGCCAGTTTAATCTACCATACCGCTTTTATATTGCATTTTTGTAACTTCCTTTTATAGGTGACTGTTGTAAGACTCTTGGAATGGGTATTTTAGAAGAACTATGGACTTTAATTTTTCCATCGCAGTAAGGACAGTAGAAATTGTTTTATTTTAAAAAGAATATTACGCCTCTAAAATAGTTTTATAAAATAATTGTTTGTTATTAGCATTATCTATTTGTTTGCATCAGCATAATTTAATCTAATCTTTGATAGAGGAACAGCGCCCTCATCAAAGATTAGATTAAATTATGCTGATGCAAACAAATAGCTAAGTAGAATAATTTGAATATATAGTTTTAATAATTGATTTATATATTTTTTAAAATAGCCTATCGTCTTCCCGTATTTTTTTACCTATGTATGGAAATTTTGGTTTGAATTAGTGAACTACTGCGAATTTGTATACCGACATACAAACAAACAAACATTGATTTTTATATATATATATATTTTGCTACTCTGTAAACTTCCTTCATTGCTTAATTTTTTGTTTTATCATTCAGTTTGTTCTTGCCTTAAAAAAATTGCTGTATCATCCTGAAGTTTGTCTCCCCTAATTTTTCACGTGGCAATATATATACACAAAAATGACTAAAGAGGACTATGCCCTCGAAAAAACAAAAAATTAGTCCAAGAAGAAATCACGCCCACCTACCTTAATTCAGCTATCACATATTGTTAGGACACCTCGTGACCACATTATGCCAAAATAACCCAGAACCCCACCTAACCTAACCATGTCCCACCTTTGTCCATCTAAGCTACAAATCTCTGGTGATTGCGAGGTGTAGAGATGGAGCCTGAGGCCACCTTCGGCCTTGAACCCAAGCCAGAGTCCAGGATAGACTCAGACACCCCTTCCTGTGGTCAAGCCACCTGACCTGTGGTGGATGACCTGGCCCTACCAAACTAGTCTGAGATGGACTCAGACACCCCTTCCTGGTGGTCGAGCCACATGTCCCATGGTGGCTGACTTGAATCCAAGCCAGAGTCCAAGATAGACTCAGACACCCCTTCCTGTGGTCAAGCCACCTGACCTGTGGTGGATGACCTGACTCCACCACTACCAAGGCAGACTCCAGCATGCCTATGGGCAAGCCACAAGCCCATGGTGGGTGTTATAATCACCATCTTCATGCAGAACACCAGCTCCACCACGAGCCCTGAACCTTTCCCAGGCTGACCCCAAGATATCCAGATCCAACAATATTAATTATATTTTTAAAATTATTTTTTAATTCAATATTTTCGTGTTTTTTTTTTTTGTGAATTTTTCTTTAATAATTTTTATATTTAATTTATTTTTTTTTAAAGATACCTTTTTATTTTTATTTTCATAGAGAGAAGAGTGATGATAAGCCTTGGGGGTGAGTCCAGCAACACTGGGGCAAGGAAGCGGGATATTTACATTATTTTGGTTTGATTTTTTTCTGGGAAGCTGAGGACTGGGAGTTGCTGAGGGCTCAGGCCGCTGGCTGCGGCCTTGGCCGCCCTTTTTCGAATCCTGGACTTGGGTGGCTGGATGTCGAGGTAGGTGGGGATAATCTGGGGACTTTGGCATAATAGGCCTTTTTTTCTTTTATTTTTTAAGCTTATATTTATATATATACATATTAAACTCCTCCCTTTTAACCTTATATAGTTTTTTAATCCTTTTTTAAAAATCTTATATATGCAATATCATATTTAAGTATCTTTATTTTTATCTAATATTTGTTGTACATTGAAAGATAGTTTTATTGGTCTAAAAATAAAATACGTTTAACCGAAAAGGATTGGTTAATTTCCCCATCAACATTGATTGCTAGCCGGCACAGTTTTAGGTCTCTACATGTTCCATAGATGAATAAATTTGTGGTCTGCTTTTCTGCAGCCACTGGCGCCCGAATATTTGGACATGTAGAGATCTGGAAATAGTTATTTTAAAAACAATAACAACGTGAAAACGTATAAAATCATCACGATTTTAACAATGGCGCCCAACGTGATAGGCAATGTAAAGTTTAGTCAACGACGACAACACCAAAAAGCCTTTATTCAGGGTCCTATACAGGATTCACCAGAGGTATGCATAAGAACAAAGCAGTGAGACAAAGGAAATAACGATATAGACTGAAGAAAAATAAAAAAACAAGAAAGAGAAAGAGGGAAGCAAGAAAAACAACACAAAAAGAGTAGCAGTAAGAAAGTGAGGAGTGAGTGTCACTTGGACTTATGGACTTGTGGAAACCATAAAACGCCGTAGCAATATACTTATTCTGGGTCATATTGTCAATTATTGATGGAAGTGAAGCACAGAGTTGCCCAGTTTTGAGGATAAGGGTTCTTCTTTCAGAGCAGAGCAATCAAAAATATAGGGAGTGATTTCATTTTTTAATTTTGAATTACAGAAAGTACAAATCGGGTCCTCACCGCAGAGCATCTTGGTGTGGTTTTCTCTAAAAAAACATGAAAGTATTCTAACTTGTGCGAGTAGTCTTACAACCGGGAAAGGAAAATCCCCTAAAAGGTATCCCTCCGTCATGAAAGATATGTGAATGTCTTTGTAGTGAGAGTATAGCTTAGATTTATCCATTCTTGTAAGGTCGTTTTGTATAGATTGGTCTGCCGCTGATTTTAAGAGCCATGTAAAGTTTAGTCATATTGGCCAAACGATAGATAATCTACTTTACTTGTGGCTTTAAATGATGGTGCATCTAATTCTGATGAATTTAAAAAAAATTCTAATAATGTCGGGGGAAATGGTAAAAACATTAAGAATAATAATATTATAAACGCAAAAAAATCTGTAATTATAAAGGTTCTAAACCAAACTGACAATAAAATACTACTAGATGAATTAAACAAATTAGGAGATTTGAAATTGATTAGTAAAATTTACATACTGACACTAAGAGATCCAATTATAATAGTCAAAACGTATCCAAAATTACAGATGCGGCGAACTTTGTCCAAACATATGCAAATTGAATTCTGATTTAGAAAATTTGGAAAGTGAAATAAAGATTCTATTTATAATGAGATCTAACTCTCCATATCACAGTATAGTATTAAGGGTGGCTCCTAAAGTTTACCAAATTTGAAAAATAATGGGTAATGAGATATACACCTATTTTTGAAGATGTTCTACACAAGACAGAATATTTGTAAGACAATGCCAAATTGTTTTGAATTTAATCGAATCACAAAACAAAAGACTGCCAAAGCATTAAAATATCTAAAATATGTAGTGTACAGGGTAACCACAACTGTACTGAAGCAACAAATTGTCACAATCGCTCTATGCACCCTAAATAAAAAATGAAACCTTTATACAAACCATAGATTAAATTCAAGTGAATGCCCGATTCACAAACTACAAATAGACATACTTATCCAAAGGGCACAATATTCACAAATACACGAGGGAAATGATGTATCAAATATAGTTTAAAGTTTAATCTTATGTATATTAGTATCCTATATGATTGAAAATGTGAGATGTGTTTATAAAATGCAAGAAAGGTTTTACTGCGATAAGTGAACTATAAAATATTTATTTTTGCATACAATGATGATCTTCCTACACATTATAACACTTATAACACAATATCCATATATCACAAAAAAAAGGTAATGCTGGCCTAGATATACTATCCCTATTAAAGATTAATGAAACAAATTTACTTACATTTCCCAGTTCCTCCCCTTGCGGGGAGGCCATCGCCAAGGCCTCTGGTTTCCTCCTGGTGGCTGCTTTTTAAACTGAACCCCTCTATCCTCTCCCAGGGTGACCAAATCATAACAAAAACATAAAAGAATAAATCTTTATCAGCTCACCCTCTGTGATAAGTCGAAAAAGAAAAAATAATATACCTAGGTAAAATATATATAATTTATATATATATATATACTGAAATAAAATCTAAAAATTATATTACAATTACAAATTAATTAAATAATTCATGATAATTATTCAAATCAATACATTCTAATTTGGAAAAGAATAATTAATTTAACAATTCTCAGGAAATATAGAACCAATTTGTAAATTAATTTAAAAATTAGTTAATAAATAATTCAGATGAATTATTTAAAAGTTACTCTAACTATTAAAAAAAATTGCTTTGCTAATCCTAGGCCAACATAAAAAATATTTACATAGAAGAACAAAATAAGGCATGCATAAGAAAATTGGATGGTGCAATTGGATGTCCCTTGGGCCATTAAAGGTTCTTCCCAGGATGTAGGATGAATCAGTCACTGGACACTCCTTCAGGCCACAGGATACATCAGCATGATGTGCCGTGTGGTCTGCAGAATCAGGTCAAAGGGTATCTTGCACATCCAACATCTTGCCGAGAACCTTGTTTCCTCAAATTCACACTTTCACAATTTTCATTGTTGGGTCTGAGTCCAAAATGGACCCAACAATTTCATCGCGTCCAGGATTGGGAAAGGGCTGCCAGAGTGGCCTGCGCTGTTTTAGCAACTCCTATATCTCATTTACTTTCCTTAGTGTTGCTGAACTCACCCATAAAACTATCATCATTCTTCTTGGTGAACTGAAAAAAATATTATAGAAAAACAAAAAATTATATATTAAATTCACTAATAAAATAAAAATGAACATGGTGGGAACTGGACATCTTGGGGTAGTTGGGAGCTGGTGTTCGCCTGAAGAAGGTGACCTCATCAGTTATAATGGGTCTGTGGCTTGCCCATAGGGATAAGCATTTAGGTAGAGTTCATTTTGGATTCTGTTTTGGTGCTGGTGGTTTCAAGTTAGTTACCATGGGTCATGTGGCTCGATTATTAGTGTTAAAATCGTGAGATTTTATAGGTTTTACATTTGATGTTATACTTTTATAAAACTATTTCCAAATCTCTACATGTCCAAATATTAGGGCGCCAGTGGCTGCAGAAAAGCAGACCACAAATTTATTCATCTATGGCACATGTAGAGATCTAAAGCTGTGCCGCTAGCAATAAATGTTGAGAGGGAAATTAACCAATTCTTTTTGGCTGAACAATTTTTATTTCAGACCAAAAAAATAATCTTTCAATGTACATTATAGAATAGAGAGAGATGTTGCGTTCCCGGTTTGGATAGATGAAAAGGGAGGATACACGATGTGACCCATTAAAGTTTCCTTACTTAAGTATATATATATATAGCAATTTAGGCCAACAACCCCATGTATATAACCCGCAGCAAGACCTTAATGTTGTATAATAGAAGCACAGCTGTCAATGATGCACTATCGACATATGTCTTTACATCATCACATGTAATGCAATTTGTGCAAACAGGATAAATAAAATTAAAAAAAAGGGGGGGGGGGAAACTCTGTAATTGATTAAGAGTTGAGCTAAAGCAGGGATCGAGCATATAATATTGTCAGAACAAAGGTCTAAAGATGGAAACAGCCACGACACTAGTATACAATTTCATCAGACAACCCATGAAATCGTTATTAAATTGGGCAATCTATAAAAGACTCCTTCTGGAGGTTTAGCAACCCACTGAAGACGCTGGGAGCTATTTCATAGAGGAAAATTATAGCAACAGATCTCTATAATTTCTACAGATCAACTGTAAATAGATTCATATTAAGGCATTTTTATAGCCCAAATAACACAAACAATAGTCAAACATACAAATCTGTTTGCATCATGCCGTACCCTCCTAACAGCGTAACAATAGCCCGAGGAATCAGAAAATATGGTATAATGGTAAATATGATGGAATAACGCACTTTTCTCGAAAGTGCCGGCAAAGGTCTGGTCTCCCGTCTGAAGACTGTCCTCTCACTGAGCGACTCAGATTCAATCTGCCTTTTGGCAAAGAAACCCTCTTTTATTCTTGTCTCTCTCCGTTTTCATTCGCTGGCCGCGCCAAAGTTTCTATTGGCTGGCATTTTCATTCGCCGAAAGAAACACCAATCAAAATGGCCAACGGCTCCAGTATACGATTTCACAGACGCCCCAGGCCTCTCCCATCAAAATAGAACATATAGTATTACCAAAACAAAAAAAAATCTAAAGAGAGAAACAGCCACGGCAATAGTGTAAAATTTCATCAGACCCCAGGCCTCCTCCACATGGGCTGTAATACGATCCTCCCTTTTCTCGGGACGGTATATATATCGCCCCCCGTCTTGGCTAAAAATCGACCCAGGCCCCTTTTACCTGGACTGTAATGTGATGCTTCCTTTTTTCGGGAAGGATATTTATAAGGCTTAGTCTTTTAGAAATCTTCCTTCTCCATTTTTTCTGGTCACCTTTACCTAAATTTTTGGTGAGGGGAATATATGTACATATGGAACAACAGCTTCCAGCGCGGATGTCTCTGGATGTCACTGGTGTCTTCTTCACCAGGCATCAGCTTTCGGCATGGAAGTCTGGTGTCATCAATTGTCTAGGTTTCTGGGCAAAAAGGTGGTCTGTAAGTCTATGTGGGAGGGAAGCCATGTATCCATTTGATTTGATTATACATACGCCTTCTGTTGGGGTATGGTTACAAAAACGTGCCCCAACAATCCTCCCCCTGCCAAGTAAGGGACAAATGCGTTTGTGCTACTCATTATTCATCTGCCTTTCATCAGTTACTATGAAAGCAGGCCCATTTCTAGCAAAATGCATTTTTCATTACTAGGTGAAGCCAGATGTACCGAAACCTATAGGGAAGATAAGGCTAGTCAAAATGATGGTATGCCATTCTAGATGTTTATTATTCCGAACATTAGTGGGCATTGCGCATCCTGGCAAAGGAGTTTTTATGTGTTATTATTCTGTCAGCACACTGTTATCAACATAGGTTATGGGGGACAGTCATATCATATGTATGGAAGTAAGCAAGGTCATCTGTCTTACCATTCATGGGTATATATACCACCCTTCCACTTTCTTCTTTGGCCTTGAGGAGTAGGCCTTCCTTGCGGTAAGTCCTCTCAACCCCATCCTTGCCTCTTGGGGTGCTGGATTCATTGCTACCTTCTTTCTGTTAACAATACAGTTAGAACATTTCCCTATTACATATTATATATAAAAAATTGGGCGCCAAGAAGTCGTTTAGAAATAACTGACTAGTCCAACTCCTAAAACATGCCAGCATCTTTATTTAAGTACCAATCAAGACATTCGTGTGGTATAGTTATACATATACAATCAAAGGAAAGGATAATTATAGTTAGCTGAAAGAAATATCTTGGTATATAATAATTAGCCTATGACATGATGACTTTTGCTAAATTAAAAAAATTACAGAAACAAATTGTGAAAGTAATTATTAAATAAGGCACGAAATATGTAATGATAAAATGAATCCTTCCATGTTATATGATGGGTATAATATATATATTGAAGAAAACACGTATCATGCAGATAGTGATTAAATATGATAAAAATCATCCCATGATAGATGATAAAGAAAACCACTACAAAATTATATATGATGACAAAATATATATACATATACAAGTAAGGCGGATAAAAGACAATAAGGATAAAATAGATCATGCCTTGAGGGAAGAATAAGCCACGACAACATGTTAAAAAAAAATGCAACATGGCAGGTAAATATTACTAATATCATGAATATCAAAGGAAATAAATTTGTTGAAATGAATAGTATATGATTATAATATAATATAAATGATATAAAATAATAACCTATTCAATAAGAAAATGAAAACACATTATATATATTTGTGCGCTGAAGGATCAAGGTTTAGTATCTCAGTTAAGTTTTCAATCTTATTCAGTCTGGAATCACGAGTTGGTCACTGGGTAATATTCGTCTATCCCGATCCTACTGGAGGGTGTGTTTTCTCTTATGTGTTAGATTCCTCTGTTACAATACTCTCAACCCAGGTGGGAACGTCATTCAGAATCTTGGTCAAATGGAACATAGCCCAGACCTCTATTAAACTACACAGTCCTTTTGAATCTAGGGTGACAACCGTATGAAGAGAAATTTTCTGTTTTGGCAGAGCGACTAATCAATTTCTACTATTTTGTTTGTGGCTCCGTTTACCTTGCCTCTGGGGTGTGTACAGTTCAGCTACCTCCCCCTTCCAAGAAATTCACATTACTTTCATCTACTAATATACCCTCTATTCATTGACCTGAATCCTATAAATCTACATCTTATAAGTTTGAATTTTATCAATCTGAAATTTTGGTTCCTTTTACAAATTCCTTCAGAATTCTACTCCCTGTATAACTGCTCTTAATTCTACTGTCCTCAATACAACACTTCTAAAACTTTGACTCACTGGCTTGTTCTGGCGTCTCGTTCGCGGTCATTATAGTTAACTAATACTTTAAAATCTTATCCTAACATGGAACGAGTCTAAACTCGTTGAAGGTCCTAATAATTACTTATTCTGCCTCTCGAATCGGTCTTATGCTCGAATTCATTCCAACAAAACGTATGGCAGGGCGAATCCTTTATTAGAAGAAACTTCCGCTAGCTATGGGGGATCAAACTGGTACCAAAAAAATTCAATAGACGGAAACACTTCGTCTAGAATAACTGGGCAATCTCTGCCTACTTGCCAATCTTACAGGACCTCCCGTCTGGAACACCCTCGCTCCAGCCACGCTAAAAGCGTCGAAACTACGGTGTCAGATCGGTCACCCAAGGTCGCGCCGTTATACCCCAGGCTATACGGCATGGCTAAAACAAATCCCCCATCCTGCATAAAATTCAATCTATACCTCTTCGTTTCCTCTTGCGAGGAGGAGTTGAGTGGGAAATTCGGCTTGATCCTTGCCTTCCACTATCTCCAAGTCTGAGGGTCGGGATAGGGATCATTTATCCACAATCCTTAGAATTCAAGCTAAACTAAGATAAAAGAAAATCAAAGGAAAATTATACCCCCTAACGAGGGACCTAACAAAAGGGAGCGAATATTTTCTAACTAGATAGAGTTGTAGTTGTCCTGTTTGAGGCTTCTCGGTCCTAACAAAATTCGAAATAAAAAATAAAATAAAATAAAAATCGATCCTATTAAAGTCCTTAACCCTATTCTAATGTGTTTTGGTCTCACAATATAATAGTTTTTAACCTTCTTCTACATTTATTCCTCTTCACATTCACACAATTCAGTCACTGAGGGCATTCATCCTAAAGTTAGAAGCTGCTATAGACGCCAAAACACTCAATTATTTCTATCAAATAGACCCTTACAATAATAAAATCTTCTAGGACTAGACGTGAAATCAAATAAAGTTACCTAATTAAAACAAAGTGGGGACCAAAGCCCTATTTACTTAAACGAAATGCCTCTGCACAAGCTCTACATATATATTAATTCATTATACTCACTAAATGATTGTTAACAATAACTGTTGACAAGTCTAAATAACCTGGAAGCTAATCTACCAAAAAAAAAGAAAGAATCAGTGTAACTTCAAAAACTGCCCTTGCCTTGACACTAAGCGACTATTCACGACAATTTTATATAGACACACACAAATAATTGGGGCGAATAAAGAACCATTAAACGTGACACCTCATAAAAGCGGATTGAGTCATTCCCCTAGCCACCGTGGGTGAAGTCACTTTCTTCTTACTTCCTCGTGCGTCTGCCCCCTTTGCAGTAGCCCTACCTCAGCACTCTATTGAAAGATGGATTTATAGGGTTTACGATTCACTACCCAACACTAACATTCTCAAGTGCTTTCCAAGGATCGACTACAGTCTGGGCCTACTTAACTTCTACCCCTGGCTTAGGGTCCCTATACTTCACAACTTCACTCTGAGAGATTGACCTTTCATGTTCTCATTAGAAACCTATTTCAAAGCTACTACCTGAAGGCCAGGGATTATAGGGTTTCTGAATTACCCAACACAAGCCATAGGATGCCTATTAGGTTTGTTGTTTTAGACATAGCCCCCCTCTAAGTTGTGATTTCCTACACCTTCCTTCACCTATTACTCCTGATAATAACTAAAATTTCAGATTTACACTAAATAGTTAATTCACAATGGTATACATTATTCTCATTGGTCTTTGAAACTCGGGTTTTAACAAGAAATAGTTTGTATAGAAAAAAAAAGGAATCCTAATGAAGTTCTACTTTAAAAAAAAAGTTTTTAAATGAAAAAAAAAAGGTTGAAATCTCTAAACTTCTCATTCTATCGAGCTGATTCTCCGTACACACTCCAAAATCCTATTTAGTGGCGACAGTCTAAGTAGAATTTACACTGTGTGGGCCTTTTCACCCTTGTAGACCTGCGTAAAGTTAAACTGTCTACACTAACTCTGTCAATTTCCCCTCGGCTCATTACTTCTGAGTTCGCTCTGGTTGTCACTTAGCGGTTGTTATTAGAAATTTCCTTTTTGTATTTATACAGTATGAGGCATAGTAGTTAAAAGGCTGCATTTCCATGAGTTCAATTCTCTCACAACATGCTGGAACGAAATCAGATGTGGTTATAAGATCACTGTCTATGTGGTAACAAGTGCACATTGGATTGGGAAAGGACAAAGTTATTTCGCCCTTTATGATACCAATTGTAACCGGGTTTTCTGTTGAGTTATGATGATATACTGAGAATTTGATAGGGAAATTATTTTGTAGACTTTGTTGCATATCAGGGGTCTTGTTTGTTCCTGGGTTAGAAATTTTATATTATTCCTTACTGTCAGTCTGATAATTACATTCCTGGCTCATGAGATAGGTGTGCAACTTGTATAATTCACTGTGGAAATATATGTGGACATTTAAGAATTTATAGAGGTATATTTAATATGGAGTCGTCACCTCAGCTCGATCCATCCACATTTTGTTCTGGAATTAGCGTCATATTCTAGATGGACTTCACTGCCTCATCTATAGTCCAGGCATATCACCTTAAATGTCAATTTTAGGAAACGTCATCTCGTCCTAGACCTTTCTTTTCTGCATGCTGGCACATCTTCAATGACATTTCCAATGTGGGGAACACACCCTTTTGGCGGTCTATCGGTATCCAGTGATCATACTTGGCAGAAAACGTCGTCAAAGGGGGCCTCCCTCCTTGCGTGTCTAGCCATCTAATCCAATCACGATACCGCCTCACGCCTATAGGTTCCGAATTATATTCAATGTAATATCTTTGCTCGGGTGTCCCGACTTTATCAATCTTTATTCACAGCCTTTAGGTGATTTTACTCCGCACTGGAGGCTCGCATTCCGCTAACTTCCTCATTATATACAAGTGTTAAATCGAGCCTCGATAAACTCTCCTGTCTCCTATACCCCCATTATTAGATAGATCCTGTCTCTAACACAGGTGGCTTTTGCTGCCTTGTCATTAGCTTAAAGCTGTCCAAGCACACCTCGGGATATCTCAGCTGTCTTGTAGACACAAGCTCCAGTCATCTCCTTTCCTTTGAATATTTTAAAAGATTATCCCAGGTAGTTGTCATAAGTTAATAAATAGTTCCACAGTGATTAAAAGGTACTCGCGCAAATTGGTCACCAGATCCACTCCTTGAGATTCTGCCATTGGAATGTTAAAACCAGATTTCTATCCATTATTGATTTCAAATAAAAAAAGGTTTTACGAAGAGAAAAAAAAAGCGCGTCTTTCTATGGTGATCAAACTTCTCTCTTCACGGGTACGCTAACTGGATCTTCAATTCTATATTCACCTTAAGGCTCATATATTTGCCACTGTCCCAATCCACTATGCGTTAAAAAAAATAAAATCGATTAACTATCATTCAGCATGTTAGCCCTAATCTGGATGCACAGGCTAGTATGATTTGATAGAAAGCGCTATTAAAATGAAGTTAAGATATTTGTATCCAGCAATAATTATCAGAACTCACCTCTGCTGTTAGAAAATTATATCAGAGCTATGATGAAAAAAAAATGCTAAGTCATTTCAGTAGACTACTGTAAAACACTGATCACCGTTCTAAATTTGAACCATGGGAATCCAACCTCATTTCTCATACTGTATATAATAATTTGAGAAAGTAAAATAAAGAAATTGTAATCAATGGTGCTCGCAACAGAATTCAAAATGATTGAGACACAGAACATTATAAATAATGTCCAGCAAGCAGGATACCAAACCACCTTTATATTACAACATTTCCACAAAAGTATAACTATCAATAACCCAATAAACAAAACCACAAATATCTATAGGGCGATATGTTACATTCCATACTCACAAACATCTATAACAATAGCCAACTACTTAAGAAACCCTGGCATCCAAACATATTACTGTAATTCCCCTAACATAGGCTCCACCATAAAAGTCCACTATCTAAAAATAATCCTACTATCATAAAACCCACTAACCAAAACAGAGAATAAAAGGCAATATATTCCGTAGAGTGTAACAGCTGCCAAGCCAAATACGCAGGGGAGACAGGAAGGAGGGTCAGCAGTAGAATATATGAACATAGACGCAACGTTATTAATCAAGACAATAGGTCTCTAATTTTCCAATACTGCAAAGGAACAGGTCACACTTTCGCATTAGGAGAACCTAGAATACATTACAATAACATAAACAGCAAATATCAAAGGCTTATAATTGATTCTCTATTATTCAGAAAACACAATAGCATTAATAGAAAATAGATTTGCCCGAAACATATAACACAATATATCCTAGTACCAGCTAATAATATCAACAATAATATAAGTAACTTATATGTAATAGCCAATAACTATTATAAAACTACTTAAATAATAGAATTTCTAACCTATAAGATAATTCATAGAATATAGCAAACAATAGTAGAATATGTATAAAAACCAAAAAAAAAAATGTCTTAAGAAAACAAATAATATGCAAAACTTCCTAATGTATATATATATATATATGTACATAGAATCATAATAGTTTTAGCAACAGGCGACGTTATATTTTCTTGATATATTGTATATGTTTCTCCTGTAGAAGGGCGGACAAGCTCGAAAGCTTGAGAAGACCAGAATAAAAGATACTCATCCCCATAAACGTTTTACTTTGATATCAGAAATCAATGATAATATTAAGGTTTTGCCACGAACAATGTGAATCGTAAAAGACAGCGGCGAGAGATGCGGTATACACCGCCTCAACATAACTTTCATTGCCTGATAAAATGCCAGTGAAACGGAAAGCATAAATTAAAATTCACGATTTATAATAGACTGTTAATCTCAGGATGCGTGGACTACTTCACCAATACTTAAAATAGTATGGCTTTTCATTAGGTATATATTTCTAAAGTATAGGGGATGAAACATATACTAAATTCGAGCCCCGCGGCGGGCGACATTGTTGCGTTCCCGGTTTGGATAGATGAAAAGGGAGGATACACGATGTGACCCATTAAAGTTTCCTTACTTAAGTATATATATATATAGCAATTTAGGCCAACAACCCCATGTATATAACCCGCAGCAAGACCTTAATGTTGTATAATAGAAGCACAGCTGTCAATGATGCACTATCGACATATGTCTTTACATCATCACATGTAATGCAATTTGTGCAAACAGGATAAATAAAATTTAAAAAAGGGGGGGGGGAAACTCTGTAATTGATTAAGAGTTGAGCTAAAGCAGGGATCGAGCATATAATATTGTCAGAACAAAGGTCTAAAGATGGAAACAGCCACGACACTAGTATACAATTTCATCAGACAACCCATGAAATCGTTATTAAATTGGGCAATCTATAAAAGACTCCTTCTGGAGGTTTAGCAACCCACTGAAGACGCTGGGAGCTATTTCATAGAGGAAAATTATAGCAACAGATCTCTATAATTTCTACAGATCAACTGTAAATAGATTCATATTAAGGCATTTTTATAGCCCAAATAACACAAACAATAGTCAAACATACAAATCTGTTTGCATCATGCCGTACCCTCCTAACAGCGTAACAATAGCCCGAGGAATCAGAAAATATGGTATAATGGTAAATATGATGGAATAACGCACTTTTCTCGAAAGTGCCGGCAAAGGTCTGGTCTCCCGTCTGAAGACTGTCCTCTCACTGAGCGACTCAGATTCAATCTGCCTTTTGGCAAAGAAACCCTCTTTTATTCTTGTCTCTCTCCGTTTTCATTCGCTGGCCGCGCCAAAGTTTCTATTGGCTGGCATTTTCATTCGCCGAAAGAAACACCAATCAAAATGGCCAACGGCTCCAGTATACGATTTCACAGACGCCCCAGGCCTCTCCCATCAAAATAGAACATATAGTATTACCAAAACAAAAAAAAATCTAAAGAGAGAAACAGCCACGGCAATAGTGTAAAATTTCATCAGACCCCAGGCCTCCTCCACATGGGCTGTAATACGATCCTCCCTTTTCTCGGGACGGTATATATATCGCCCCCCGTCTTGGCTAAAAATCGACCCAGGCCCCTTTTACCTGGACTGTAATGTGATGCTTCCTTTTTTCGGGAAGGATATTTATAAGGCTTAGTCTTTTAGAAATCTTCCTTCTCCATTTTTTCTGGTCACCTTTACCTAAATTTTTGGTGAGGGGAATATATGTACATATGGAACAACAGCTTCCAGCGCGGATGTCTCTGGATGTCACTGGTGTCTTCTTCACCAGGCATCAGCTTTCGGCATGGAAGTCTGGTGTCATCAATTGTCTAGGTTTCTGGGCAAAAAGGTGGTCTGTAAGTCTATGTGGGAGGGAAGCCATGTATCCATTTGATTTGATTATACATACGCCTTCTGTTGGGGTATGGTTACAAAAACGTGCCCCAACAGAGATAAAAACAAAAAATATATATACTTAAATAATATTATGCGCATATAAGATTAAAAAAGGATTTAAAAACTATATAAGGTTAAAATAGGGAGGCGTTTAATCTATATATATAAAAATGAATGTATGTGTGTGTGTGTCCTTTATGCCTGACCAAACCACTCATTGGAACGCCATGAAACTTTGGGAAGTTATTTAGTATAGTACTGGGAAGATTTCTAGCAAATAAAATTTTTGAAATAACTTTTCTCCTAAAAATAATCAACAACAACAACAACAAAAAGCCTTTATTCAGGGTCACTGACCCTATACAGGATTCACCAGAGGTATGCATAAGAACAAAGCAGTGAGACAAAGGAAATAACGATATATACAGAGTAAGAAGAAAATAAAAAAAAAACAAGAAAAGAAGAAAAAAAAGAAAGAGGGAATCAAGAAATCAACACAAAAAGAGTAGCAGTAAGAAAGTGAGGAGTGAGTATCACTTGGCCTTCTTCTGAGATATGGACTTGTGGAAACCATAAAACGCCGTAGCAATATACTTATTCTGGGTCATATTGTCAATTATTGATGGAAGTGAAGCACAGAGTTGCCCAGTTTTGAGCATAAGGGTTCTTCTTTCTTCTTTCAGAGCAGGGCAATCAAAAATATAGTGAGTGATTTCATTTTTTAGTTTTGAATTACAGAAGGTACAAGTCGGGTCCTCACCGCAGAACATCTTGGTGTGGTTTTCTCTAAAAAAACTTGAAAGTATTCTAACTTGTGCGAGTAGTCTTACAACCGGGAAAGGAAAATCTCCTAAAAGGTATCCCTCCGTCATGAAAGATATGTGAATGTCTTTGTAGTGAGAGTATAGCTTAGATTTATCCATTCTTGTAAGGTCGTTTTGTATAGATTGGTCTGCCGCTGTTTTTAAGAGCCCTGTAATCGCGCTCCTCAGCGTTTCAGGGTCATCACAGGAAACAAGTGCAGGGGATCCATTATTGTTAAGCAGATTGGTGAGCTTTTTAATGAAACCGATGGGTGTGCCCGAAGCATTAGACAGTTCCCGTGTTCTATTAAAACATATACGTGGCAATCTGTCACTGCTCATATTCAACACCCGCAGCCAATACTTCAGGGTTAATTTTAAGGCTGTTACACTCAATGAGATACGACCGGTTTCTAATCTGATTAGGTAGCCTGGAGTGTATCTGGGCAGATTCAGGAACCTACGGATAAATATGTCTTGTATACAATCCAATAAGTCTTTATGCTCTGTTGCCCACAATGGAGCGGCATACATCAGGACAGCTCTAACTATTGTATCAAAGAGTTTGGTTGATACATTTATTGACTTTGCTTTTGATTTTATTAATATTGGGTGTGTGGCGTTAATTGCTGTAAGTGCTTTTCCTTTAAAGTAATTTGACGGGTGAGTAGTTGTTATTGTTGGCGTCAGAGGGAATCCCAAGTATGTATATCTTGAAGTTATTGTTATGGGTTTATCATTCCAGAACCATCTATCCTTATTTGAGGGTTTACCTCCATTACGGAACACCATAATCTTTGACTTGGACTCATTTAGTGTTATTAAGTTCTCATCGAGATATTCTTTCAGTATTTTGATCTTCTTTTGGAGGTTCATCCTGGACTCACCTATAATTGCTATGTCGTCGGCGTACAGCAATAAATGGATATCTCCAAATTCTGGCAAATTTACACTCGGCAGGTCTGAGTTATTATAAATTTCGATTAAGTCCGTGATAAATAATATAAATAGCTGTGGGGAAAGTGGTTCTCCCTGGAGGACTCCCGAGTTTATCTTAATACTTTCCGTAAATGATCCCTTCCATCTGATAGCTATAGTTGCTTGTTCGTAGTAACTTCTGATCGTACTTATGAATTGGTAACTTATGCCTAGGTTGTAAAGTTTTTTCCAAAGTATTGAGTGAGGTACAGTATCAAATGCCTTCCTTAGATCGACAAAAAAGACATATAGTTTTCCCCTCTTTTTTCTTAATGATAGTTGGATTAAAGTAGTTAGTGTAAATATGTGGTCAATACATGATCTTCCTTTTCTAAATCCCGCTTGGTTTTCGGGTATAACCCTTCTTCCTTCGACCCATTCCTCCAGTCGTGATCTTAGGATTGATGTGAAAAGCTTTGATACATTGCTAATCAGTGCAATACCTCGGTAGTTGGAGGGGCTGTTCTTATAACCATTTTTAAAGATTGGGTGTATAGTGGAATTAGTCCAAATTGCTGGGTATTTTCCAGTCGTCATAACACTATTTTAGAGTTGTTTCAACAGCAGTATGTACGAATCAGGGAGTGTTTTTAATACTTCATTGGGGATGCCATCGGGCCCGCATGCCTTGTTACTCCTCAAACCAGCTATCTCCTTGTATATGTCTGCATTGGTTATCTCTGAGTCCAATAAAGGATCGTTCTGAGAAATCACATTATGTAAATTAAAAATTCTCAAATTTTTCTCTTAAGTCATTAGTTCGCGGTAAAAGTTCAGCCAGTCCTGGATAGATATTTCTCCTTGGATTATAGATGTGCTTTTGTAGAGCGCAATAGTTTTCTAGAAGGTCTTTGAGTCTTTAGCATTTCTGAGTATTTCCTGTTTTTCATTATCAAAGCCTTTCCTTTTTAGATCCAATAAAGCGAGATATTTATTTCTAGAAGAAGCATAACATTCTCTGTCTTCCCATCTATTTGTTTTACGATATTTCTTCAGACTTTCTTTTGCCAGTTTTTTCATATCATAGCAGTCCTTATCGAACCACGGCTTAGATTTCCTGGGGCCGCCCTTAATTGAGTAGGTTATTTTTGCAGATGACATTGCTTCCAAAATTCGCTGATTGAAAGTGTATACAAGGTCATCGGAGGCTGGTATGTTTTTTTCCCGCAATTCTTCCAGTTTCATTTTAAACATTGCGAGTCAATCGGCTGACCATCTATATCTCGTAATATTATAATCTTCCCGTTTGGTTTTTTTCTCATTGAAGTTTTGGCCTTTTATCGTTAAAACCAAAGGGTGGTGGTCAGAGTACAGTTGGTCATCGACTTTGAAGTCCAGTAAAATTTGTAGTGAACCCTGTGAGAGTATGCAATAGTCAATAGTTGAAGAGCCTCTTTCAGATATGTATGTAAAATCTCCATCTTTATCACCTCTAGATCTTCCATTAACTATTGTCAAAGAATTATCTTCCAGGAAATCAAGAAGTTTATTAGACAGAGATGATATTATATGATCTTTGGCCCTTCTTTCCGATGTTAGAGGGAGCTGGAAATTAAGTGGATTGTGTAGTCCTCCCAACTTCCCAGTTCTGATGTTTAAGTCTCCAAGTAAAATAATTTCTTTTCCATCTGCTATTTGCTTTTGAATGTATGTAAACAGTTTATCTAAGTTATGCAGCTGTATTTGGTTTGGAGAAAGGTATACAAATATTAAACAGATAACATGTTGGAGGGCTCTTGTGTTTGTTGATAAGAAAATAGATAACCAAGTGCCATCCTTTTCAGACCTAAAAATAATCAAGATAAATATTCTAATTTATCTGTTATAATTCAACAATCTGCTCTAAATATTATCGTGATGATACGATGATTTTGTAATGTAGAAAATTAGGAAAAACAAAATTCAGGATGACACGGCAATTTATTTGAGACAAGAATAATGACACAATTCCAAGGCAAAGATACTATTCCTTTAACTTCCAATTACCGAGGGAACCAATTAATATGGGTATGAGATCCACTCACGCTCTACAAGAACAAAGCGAGAAACCATTTTAAAATATATATTTATATCTGTACATACAAGACTACTTAAAATTGTATCTATTATTCCTGTAGAAGGGCAGCTTGCGCCCGAAAGCTCGAATTGATTTTTCAAATAAAGAAACTTATCCTTCTTGAATCTATTCGTTAATATAATATTTATTTTATTCAACTTATCGAGTATTTTTCAAGGGACCGGGAAAAAATGTTCACTTTATCGAGAGATTCGTTAGACAAACCTTTACTCGGTAAAACCCAGGCGAAGCCAGGTACATCCGCTAGTTATATATAAATACTAGCGGATGTGTACCCGGCTTCGCCCGGGTTTTATCCGAGTGAAAGTTTGCCTAACGAATATTATATATTATGAAGTATAATAAACAATGCTAAAGATTAGTTTTAATTATTAATCAAGATTGTGTGTGAATATGTGAGAAAGATGTAATATCGTTGTAGTTTTCTTGGCCGACTGTTTTACATATGGTGTTATCTTAAAATTGCTTGTTTTGAATATTTTTTTAGATTGAGTTGAATGAATTGCTGATTTTTTTTGTATTTATATATAAATAAAATTAACTCTGTTGAATTTTTTTGTATTTTATCGATAACAGCAAAGTTATGTATTTTAAAGTTAGGAAAAATATTTTGATGTTAAGCAAAACCTGCTCCATCTCGTTTTACATAAATGTTGAAAATTTGGTCGAAATTGATGCATTGTAACGAAAGTTTTTAGCGAACACCACTTATGAAATTTCCATTTATATAGAAGATATAATATAAATGAGTTTTAAAAATTGTTAAAAAAAATGCATCGGCTGGGAATCGAACCCTGGCCGCCCGCGTGGCAGGCGAGCATTCTACCACTGAACCACCGATGCTTTAAAAAAATCAAATTCATTTATCGTCGCGACCAGTGCTGCGCCCTAGCGGTAAAAGACTGGAACTAACGCTTTTTGGTTTTTTATTTTTTAAAAAAAGCACATTAACTTTTTTAGTTTTTTGAATAGCCTATATGTTAAACGAAATCTTCAGCTACCTACATGCGAAATTCCATAATGATTGAGTCAGTAGATTTTGCGTGATGCGATAACAAACATCGATTTCGCATTTCATTTTTATATATATAAGGAAAGGAAGGAAGGATAAACTTAAAAAAAAAAAAAAGAAAAATGCATATCATGCCAAAATCCTATACCTCCCCACCTACCTGGATCCAGCCACCCAAGTCCAGGGCGGCCTGAGCTTTCAGCAACTCCCAGTCCTCAGCTTCTCAAGAAAAAAAATCCAAATAAAATCTAAATATCCCGCTTCCTTGCCCCAGTGTTGCTGGTCTCACCCTCCCCTCCCAAGGCTATCATCACTCTTCTCTCTCAGTGAAAAATAAAATAAAAAAGTATATTTAAAAAATAATAAAATTAAATTAAATATAAAAATTATTAAACAAAAATAATGGTTGCCTGTAAAGTCGGTTTTACGGGCGAAGATTTTACGTGACAACGGTAGAATATTTATTGATATGAATATAATTAAATTGCACAATAGGAACAAGGAATTGAATGAAAATAAGAATTGCACAAATTTTAACTATAGAAATATATTTTGTTTACTAAAACATTGTACATGTAAACTTAAACTTAACTAATTCCTATTTGAGTGATTTTGTTGAGGATAGGACGATGATAGGAGAAATATGAAATGAAAGGAAGTGTTTCTGCTGTAATGTGTCTTGCGAAAGTCAAGTCGATAGTTGTTCCTTTTAACGTAGTTGACTTAGAAACGTTTGATACGCAATCAAGATTATACGTATTTTTCATGAAATTAAGAAACGAGTTGTCAGGCTTTACGTTTTTGTTAAAATCACCACACAGAAGAATCGGTATACTAGAATCAATTTGCACCAACGTACTGGCCAGTACGAACGGTACTGGCTGTTGTGAATGTACGGACCGAGTCCTTGCCATAGTAACATTCCAATATCCTGCATACTAGCTCCTGGATGAATATATACAGCACCGAGTATAAACTTGAAGCTAGTATTAGCGGCGAAGCAAGTAACTTCAGTCATGCACATGTCACCCTTGGTTTTAATGACACGAGTTACGTCTGTAATCGCAACTTGGAACACTTCCGCCGTAGATGTCGATGATAATTTACGATAGATCGCCACTCCACCAGCCGCGTTGGTATCTGAGTTAGGTCGATTATTTTCCCTGGATACGCACTCATAACCCTTGATTGGAGTTGGTTCACAAGTGTCGCGCATCCACGTTTCAGTCAATACTAAATAGTCTGATCGTGGTATCACTGTATCTGTTTCAATGTCCGCGGCATGGGCACTTAAACTTTGACAGTTGATGTTCGTTACAATAAGTTGTCCAGCGTCGGTTGCGTCGTCACAGAATTTTACGGCTTGTTTGGTAATTGTGTCTAGAGTGTGTCCACGAAGTCGTAAGTATTCATTGCGAATATCTCGAGTAGTCTGTGAGTCGTTTCCATCTCGGCCATGTTTGAAAACCAATGGAGAGTCCTTTTCTGTTATGATGTACAATCCGTCGATACTTGTGACGCGGCTCATGCGGCTCTTCAATAAATTTGAAGCTATTTAAAATTTGTAAAATAATAATAAATTAATTAATTAATTTTAAACTAATAATTTACTTAACACTATCAACATTTATCAATAGTATGACATAACCTATAAACTCAGTTTCTCAACTTTTGTGTCAATCTAACAATTAATCAATCAATCATAGTTTACGATAATGAAATATCAGTGTACAATTATTTACCTTTATTGTTGTAGTTGTTGTAAATGACGAATCTAAGCACTCCATATTTTCACTACAGACACAGCTGACGATACTTTAACCACACGTGTGAACTTGTATTATGACGCTTTCTTGTTTTTCCAACGCCAAGAACGTTCGAGAAAGACAAAGACAGAGACAAGCATGCGCCGATTCAATGCGCCTAATTCTCTAGCGCTGCGCGCGCAGCACTCTCGTTCGGTGACTCATCGTAACGTTACCGGGCGTTACACTTTTTCATAAGTGACTCCCAGCCGCAACCTAATTTAAGACGTTGTCACGTCAAAAATTCACAAAAAACTATCAAATATTGAATTTAAAAAATAATTTTAAATATATAATCATAATTGTTGGATCTGGGCATTTTGGGGTCAGCTTGGGAAAGGTTCAGGGCTCGTGGTGAAGGTGGTGTTCTGCCTGAAGAACCTTCACCTGATGCCTGTGGCTTGCCCATAGGCATGCTGGAATCTGCCTTGGTACCAGTGGAGTCAAGTCAAGCACCATAGGTCAGTAGCTTGACTACAGGGAAGGGGTGTCTGAGTCCATCTTGGACTCTTGCTTGCGTTCAAGTTGGTCACCATGGTACATGTGGCTCAACTACCATCTCAAACCAGCTTGGTAGGACCAGGTCATCCACCACAGGTCAGGTGGCTTGGACTCTGGCTTGTTGTTGTCAAGGCCGAAGGTGGCCTCAGGCTTCATCTCTACACCTCAAAATCACTGAGGTTTGCAGCTTAGATGGACAAAGGTGGGACATGGTTAGGTTAGGTGAGGTTCTGGGTTATTTTGGCATACTATGGTCACGAGGTGTCCTAACACTAGGAAGAGGTGTCCATTTCAGACTCTTGCACAGTACTATCAAGGTGGAAGGTTTCAGGCTCCATTTACATCTCACAACCACCAAGCCTTACAGCTTAGGCGAGGTTCTGGATGAATCGTGGAATAATATTGTACAAAGATCACGAAGTGTCCTAACATCTCCATAAGCCCCAAGCCTACCTGGACTCTAAATAAATGCCCTATTCCTAGGGGCAAGCCAGAGCCCCATGGTGGCTAATAACATAGCCTCAGGCGGAATACCAGCTCCACGACCAACCCTAAACCTTCTCCAAGCCGACCCCAAGATACCCAGAGCCTACCCTGTTCATTATTTCAAAAGTTTTTTTTTTTTAATTCAATTATTTTTATCTTTTTTTTTGTAATTTTTCTTCCAATTCTAATTTATTTTTTTTATTCAAAATAATTTCAATAAAAAGTATATTTCGAAATATATATTATAATATGTAGAGAAAGGGTGATAAAACAAATTGATTTAAGCTCATTTATTTCATATTTAAAGAAAAATCATTATTTAGATAATTCGTTCGGTAACACCTGTAATTTTGTTATTGTTGCCAAATTTATTGCAATCCTTGGTTGCGTCTGCTTGACAGGTAGTAACTTGTTCATCCTAAATTTAGAATAGTACTTTTTAACCCTCTTATTTTATTGTTGGCATACGAAAACCTCTATATAATTTTTCGAATCTTTTATATGCTAGTTTTTCAAATATATATTTTAAATATCAAATAATAATAAGGATTAATCATAACATAAAATTAATTACGACAAATTACTTTAGGGTAATATAATCAAAAATATTAACATTCCTATATTTGTAATACATTATTTTAGTGTTGATTAAATTTCTACAAATTGGTACCATGTCACCAAAATTAAGATATCGAATTTCTTACCTTTACCTATTTCTTACTATCTTCTTACTAGAGAGTTGCTCTTTTTTAATATGTTAAAACTATATATATATATAAAACTTTATAAGCATATTAAATTTATATATTATTATAGAATATTATATCTTTGTTTATCACTTAGTAAAATGGTTATATAGTAAACTAAATAACATTAAACATTGAAATTTTTATTTAATAAAATAATATATTCTTTGTTAAATTTCAATTTTCTGAATGGCATTTAGAGTTTCCAAATTTTTTGGCTTCTATAAATGAAGTTGGCATCTCTTGCATCTCAGTGTGCAACTCCTTAGCAATAAGGAAATGTCAATAGGAAGATACAAATTCTTTTATTTTTTTACAGTGAAATCTAAACAAAAGGTAATAAGACCAAATCCAAATAAATAAATAGTGTGTGACATTTCGGTTACAGCATTGTTACCATCTTCAGACAAAATTACTGAATGCATTCAATATTTTTGTCTGAAGATGGTAACAATGCTGTTACCGAAATGTCACACACTATTTATTTATTTGGATTTGGTCTTATTACCTTGTGTTTATAATATATAATCTAAATTGTGCATTATTACAGTGAAATCTCTTTATAAGTGGTATCTGGTATCTTTAAAAGAACAATAATAACACTGGTCAACAAGATTTTTGCACAAGAGAACCTGATCATGTTTCTAGTGTAACTTTTCATGCTGAACTCAAAAATCTAATCAGAAATTTCCCATCACCTATGGTTTTTGCGTGACGGTCTTTTTTTAGTATTGGGATAAATACAATAAAAATTGCAAACAATGTCACGTAACTGGTTTATCAAAAAATATTTTTCTTTGTCCACAAAGAAATAGCATCTTATCTAAATGTCCTGAATCCAAATATACCATTAGTTTTTTTCTATTACACAATATTTCTGAGATACACCTACTTGAATTTGGAAATATTGTTAATATATAGGCATATATGAACGAAACATATTTATTATTGAAAAGCAGTGACAGTGGATTTTCTTCTATACTTTGCTTGTGGTAGATCCCTCTTGAGTGCCCAGCAGTCGTCGGCAAGCATAGCGGGACTCCATTTACCTTGGTACCGCTTCTCCATGCTTGATATAGCTTGATGAAACCTCTCACCATGCTCATCGCTAACTGCGCCAAGATTGTCTGGAAAGAAATCTAGATGTGAATGCAGGAAATGGATCTTGAGGGACATGTTACATCCCAGTGCCTTGTAGGAAAGCAACAGATCATTAACTATGTCTCGGTAATTTTCAACCTTGACACTTCCTAAGAAGTTTTTGCAAACGTTTCTAAAGGAATTCCATGCTGCTGCTTCAACTTCATTCAAACTATTTTGAAAATTTCCATCCTGCTGCAATTCTCGAATCTGAGGTCCAACGAAAATGCCTTCTTTAATCTTCGCTTCACTTATACTAGAAATTTTTTATTTCAGGTAGGCAAATCCACTGGCATTTCGATCCATTGCCTTGACAAAGTTCTTCATTAATCCCAGTTTAATATGTAATGGTGGTAAGTAAATATTTTCTGAATCGATCAGGGGTAGATTTGCAATATTTTTATATCCTGGAGTAAAGATTTTACGGTTTGGCCAGATTTTTTTAATGTAATGCCTTTCCCTATCTCTGGTATCCCACTCACACAGAAAACAACAAAATTTTGTATATCCAAGCTGTAATCCACGCAAGAGAGCAACGAATTTCAAATCGCTGCATATTTTCCAACCGTATCTTTCATATTCTATCTTTTTCAAAAGCAGTTTCATGTTTTCGTAAGTCTCTTTCATGTTGGATGCATGTATTAATCCCAATACTAAAAAAAGATCGTCAGGCAAAAACCATGGGTGATGGGAAATTTCTGATTAGATTTTTGAGTTCAGCATGAAAAGTTACACTAGAAACACCATCAGGTTCTCTTGTGCAAAAAAAAAAAGTTTTTTTTGTAGACCTGTGTAATCAGAAATTACTTTACACATCCATTGTAAAACCATTTCCACAATAGCTCAACTTGATCAACTTTCTCTCTCCATGATACTAATTATTACAGATAACTTCATTAAATCAACTTCCATCATCATGACATATTATTGACTCATCCATTGATGAGCTCTACTCTTCCCCGGCAGACACCATCAAAAGTCTCAAGCTCTACAAGCTTGATAACTTAGTGTGATTGAGTGGAGATAAGAAAGAAGTACTACTCTGATCAAAAAGTTTTGACACTCTGCTCATAAGTTAAAAAAAAATTTATTATTATACCAAATTCAAATTTTCCCCTTCAAAGTAGTCCCCTTTGGCCGCGATGCACTTCAGGCACCATTTTTTCCAGTCGGCAAAACACCTCTGGTAGTCTGTTTTTGGGATCGCCTTCATGGCCTTCTTCGATTTCACTTTGATCTCTTCTATGCTCTGAAATTTCCGACCACTTAACTTTTTTTGAGCTTTCCAGAAAGGAAGAAGTTGCAGGGGGCCAAATTGGGACTGTAGGGGGGTTGGGGGAACACAGAGGTTGAGTGGTCCTGCAGGAACTTCGAGATTTTGAGGGCTGTTTACACCGGCGCGTTATCGTGGTGGAGGATCCACGACTTGCTCCTCCACAGCTCCGGCCGTTTCTGCCTGATCGCTTCCCTCAATCGCCTCAAAACTCCCAGGTAGAAGTCAGCAGTTATTGTAGAGCCTTGTTGTTGAAATTCATGATGAACGATGCCCTGGTAGTTGAAGAACACCATCAACATGACCTTGACTTTGCTGGGAGCCTTCCTCGCTTCCTTTAGTCTCGGCTCATTTTTGAAGCGCCACTCCGATGCCTGTTGGGTAGTTTCCGAATCAAAGCTGTAAATCCATGTTTTGTCTCCAGTAATGACCCTCTTCAGCAATTCGGGGTCGTCGGTTGTCGCTTCGAGATTGAGACTGGCTGTTTCTTTCCGGGCGTTCTTTTGATCAAAAGTCAAATCTTTGGGAACGAGAATGGCATTGAGTCTTCTCACTCCCAAAATGTCCTTCATTATCGATTAAGTTGACCCGAATGATATCCCTGCTTCTTCGGCGACCTCCCTTCCTTCACACCCCAGTTCCAACACCTTGTCCACTTTTTCAGGCGTGGTTGATGTGGACGGTCTCCCGCTCATTGTCGGCGTTCTCTTCCCGACCCTCCTTGAAGCGCTTGTACCACACGAAAACTCGTCTTCGGCTCATGACGGCATCCCCGTAGGCTGTTTGCAACATCCAAAAAATTTCGGCACCCTTGAATCAAATTCGTTGATCCTCCATTTCGGTGACTAACGAAATCGAAGCACGGGCAAAATGGCTTCACTTCGAACAGCTGCTGCTCGCGCTGTTGTGGCGCATGATTTTTGAAAATTGGGAGGTCTCCAAGTCAAGGGCGACACTTGCGTTTGCCACAAACTGGGAAAAAATATACAGTAAAACCCCGCTATAACGAACCCTGGATATAACGAACCTTCCCTTATAACGAACCCACGCCGATTCCCAATTCCATTCCATTGAAAATACCATCGTTATAACGAACTTTGCGATTTTTAGAATAACGAACTACCCCTATAACGAACCTATTTCGGGTCCCAAAATGATAAAATCTATTAAAAATACTATGCTTATAACGAACTTAGAATTGTAATTTAAAAAAAAAAATTAAAAAACAAAATTTTGAGCATGTTTAAAGCTCGCGGATCGCGATTTCAAAACAATAAATTTAGCGGCATTGTTTGTTTGATTTTTGCACTTTATTTTTGCTGTATGTTGTATAAATTTTTACACATTATACTTTTTATTAATTAGAATATCTTTGCATCCATTAAATTTGAAATATAAAAAATGCAAATGGCTTCCAAAATGAAGAAAACAAAGGCATTTTAAAAACAAAAGCATTATTTCTTTAAAAAAAAAAAGGCCATTTTCAGAACTTTTCAAAGTGAAACAACATAGGCAAAATGTTAAGAAAATATTAAAATAAGAGAATATAACTTTTCTATTATAAAAGATAAAATATAAAGTTATTCAAAATTGTTACAAAGAGGAATCAACTTCAACTTTTGCCGCGATCGCGATCGTACGTTTTAGGGCTAAAAAAAAAAAAAAGTCCAAATAAACGGTCCCGTGATGAAACAAAAATTATTTTTATGCCATTAACTATGGTGATTTTAAAGTCAGCAATGTTTTGCATGGCAGGTTAAAAAAAAAAAACGAAATCTAGACCTAGAAGAATATGTGGAAAAATGAAATGGAAGAAAAACACTAATTTTATTTGAATGGTGCAATGCTTGGAAGAATGCTTTGAAACAACAAGGTATTAGAGCCATTTTTTCAAGTAAAAATTGTATTATATAATGTGATAACGATGTTTTAAAATCATTTCATATCTTTGAATATATATTTAATAAAACTTTGCCTAGGATTTGCCTTGATTTTTAACTTAGACATAGAGGTACATGTATGTTAATCATAAGAAGAACCTATTATCTAATGATTTCTATTATTATTCAGTATTAATATAAGGAAATTAGTTAATTAAGGGAATTAAAATAAAGTGACCACTATTAAGAGGCAGCCTCTACTTGTGTGTATGGCTGTTTTTTAATTATACAGTCTAAAATTTTTGAAAAGTAAAAAAAAATAGCCAAACCGTGGCTATAGTGAACCGTGGCTATAGTGAACCAAAAGCTCTGTCCCATTGGGGTTCACTATAGAGGGGTTTTACTGTATTGAGTTTTCAGGATTTTATGAGCAAAGTGTCGAAACTTTATGATCAGAGTAGTAGAAGAGAACTTCCATCATTGCTTAACATATTGTAAATAACTACCTTGTGATAAAACACAATTTGGATTATTGATTATAATACAAGAAAATAAGATCTAATCAAAATAATTTATTAGTGTGTGACGTTTCGGCAACAGCATTGTCACCATCATCAGACATCTGGTGACAATGCTGTTGCCGAAACGTCACACACTAATAAATTATTTGGATTAGGTCTTGTTTTCTTGAACTACCTTGTGGTTTCGTCTATCTGCTTATGTTGTTTCTTATTTAATATATATGTTTATTTAATGTTCTTTTTCTTAATTGTGTATTTTCTTTTTGATAATTCTGTTACCTACTCTACTACAATATGAATTATTGTAAATAGTTTCACGCGCAATTATTCAGATTGGATATAGCGTGTCTTATTTGCAACTGGTAATAAATAAATTACCACAATGAGTTATTAAATTGAGGATTTTGCAATTACATTTTAAAACTTTTTTGTGCTCTTTTGATATTTTTGGAATATTTAAATTCTTTATTTTTCATATCTTTTAAAATGTTGTAAATTCAAACACACAAGGTAATAAGACCAAATCCAAATAAATAAATAGTGTGTGATGTTTTGGTAACAGTGTTGTTACCATCTTCAGACAAAAGTACTGAATCTGATGAAGATGGTAACAACGCTGTTACCAAAATGTCACACACTATTTATTTATTTGGATTTGGTCTTATTACCTTGGGTTTATAATCTATAATCCAAATTGTGCCTTATCATGTTATAAATTTGTGTTGCGTGCATCTTATATTTCATTCCCTATCTGGCAAAATCTTCCCATTTTTCTATATTTGAATAACTTTAAATATATCATTAAAAGAACAAGGTATTAGGTTTTGTAAGCAGAAATTTTTGAATAAAAATTAGTTTATAACTTTTTAAATTAATTTATTAGGAATAAAATTACATTCAAAATGTAAACAAAAACACTGGTATTAACTAAGCAGAATATATTTATTTATTTTTTAAAATATTGGTCTATGTATTACACATGTCTTCTTCTCCTTTCTTATCTCTACTTAATCATATTAGGGTATCAAGCTTGAGACTTGACAACCATCATGACTGGATGAAGTATAATGTGTCTGCCTTTGTCATTAAGACTGGGAGCACTACTCAGTGGCAGGCTGACTCAGCTCCAAAAGAAATGGCCACCTCTGACATGAGAAACAGATGCCATGTGCAGCTGTTCCTAACATGGAGTACAGACTCATCCTGTATCCCTGGATTAGGAGCCCTTACAGGGTACTATCAGCTGGGCCAGCTGAGCCCAGGTTTTTTAGCAAGCTTGTTACTGCTCCCCCTCCTCCTTTTTCATCCAGGCTTGGGACCGGCAAAGGCGGAGTTATTACATGTAAAATTAATAAATGATGCATTGGGAAAGTGCCCATTGTTTAGAGGTGTCCGTTAGCGAGAATGTATTTTCAATGGGAGAGCAATTTTCACGATGGAAACTGTTTGTTGTTTAGAGGTTTCCAAATGCTTACTAATTAGCAGCTCTCCAGTAAGAGGACACCTTTCTGTAAAGGACACTTTGGCTTTGTAACTAAGTGTTGTCCTTTATAGAGAAGTAGTTCTACTGTAGCACAATATATAAAATGTTGGTCTCAAATGATGCTATCTCTGCTAGATAGGGTTATGGAAGTAGCCAGAGCTACGTTACGATAAGGATAGAAATGTGCTGCTAGCTCTTAGGATGGTGGTGCCAGTAGATGCTGTCTTTACAGCTGCTAAGTCTTCCTCCTCTCTCATTCATCCATCATCTTGTTGTACTTCCTCAACTTCTCCCCCTCCACACCTTTTCCATTATCCCATCCAGAACATTCTATAAACAAAAACTTCAGGGGTGAGTGTACCCTTGATAAAAATGTTGTTTCTTATCCCCTTGTGTAAAGATTACAAAAATTCCATGAGTTCATGCTCTTCATTGAATGGGGTGTAGGGGTGCAACATTTGTTGATCATGGCACCATGATCTAGGCACACTTTAGGAAATTCTGACTTTGCCTGTAATTTGAGGCCATTCCGAGCAAGCACGCCATTGCTGCCGACTATAACATGAGTACAGACACAGCTTCTCCGTATCCCTGGAGAGGGACCCTAGCTGAGGTCTATCAGCCAGGTCAGTTGAACTCAGGATTTTTAAAGATGTCTTGGGGGGTCGGTGGAAGGCTGGTTAAGCCGTTTGGTTTTCGACCACTACGACCCGAGTTCGATTCCCGCATTGGACACTTTTTTTCTGTTAAAAAAAAAAAATGCTCCAATGGCCCCCCCGATTCTTGCAAAAGTCCAACCCCACCAGCGAGTGCAAGTAACCAAACGGGGCTCTGGCACATTTGTAAGTGCAAAGTCGAACTGCTTTCACATGTGTAGACATGTGTTGCGCTTACAGTAAAAAGCAGTTGCTAACTACCCACCATGATTATCATGGCCTGTACCGCGTGTACTAGGGATAAGCAAAAAAAAAAGATGTCTTTCTCCTCTTTCTAAAAACGCTACTGTTGGTCCACAACTGCTTATTTGATAAAAATGTCTCTTGTATATGGCACAATTTGGATATTATAGATACCAGCGGTGCTGTTACTAAAGCGTCACTCCTAATTTATACATTATAGGAATGTTATCTTGTTACCCTATATATATCTCCAATGTATTTTAATTGTGATCCATAAGGTAACAAATCCAAATAAATAAATGTAGTTACCTTATGTTTCTAATCTATAATCCAGATTGTACACCTATCTTAAATGTGGTCCATAATAAAATTAAAGAACTGATAACAGGAAAACATTGAAGAGGTTAAACTGTAAGTGATGTCAGGGTTATTCGCTCACTGATTTCCTCTCCCACTGCCGCCTAGGTAACACACACGCAGATCCATGCTGTTAGAAGCGCTGACCTCGCATTCTTGCAGGGGTAATGGAAGATACTGTGTATTTGTTAGACCACATCTAAATTAGAATGCATAAAAGATCTGTAATATAAAACGATAATCAAATTTAGAAATTCAATTGCCATCTATCAATGAAATTTCTAACATAAATTTACTCTTGCAATGTGTGTTTTTCTTTTTTTTCAATAATATCATCAAATATTATCTCTACAGAGACCTTACTGCAATGATTTAAGTTATTGACCTTATTGCAGTAAGGTCTGTAGAGATATTATTTGATGATATTATTGAAAAGAAACACATTGCCAGTAAATTTATTTGTTACAAATAAAAAGATAATACTTAAAGGGTACTGAAATTTTCCACATTTTTATATAGTGTTTTCGGTATCTCCTTATATATAAAAAAAAAAAACATTGAGGATAGTTCTAAAGGCTCTAAATACAAATATTTGGTTAGTTTTTCAAGAAAGATAATATTTAATAGCTACGTATTTATTTCTCTGAATGCTTATGATATTTTAGAACATAATTTATTTAAGAAGATTAGACCATCCACCACACCTGTGGACTGGGGGAAAAGACAGACCAACCAGAAAGAAAGAAACTCAGTTGGAGGTGGTCAAGTTTTGCTTCCCCTTGTTGACGGCGGTTGTTAGATGATCCATCCTGTATGTTACTTGTTTGTTCTCCATAATACACAAAGGTAAATAAAAAGGAGTTTTGTGTGTGTGCGTGACACACTAACAGAGATCTTTATTGATCCCATGGGCTCATTTGACCATATCAAGGCTATACTGTCACCCTTCTTTAATTCAACACCTTAAGGGATTAGTTAAAGTCAGTTATAATAAAGTAAAATCATCTTATTGGTGAGTAAAAAAAAAAAAGGTTGAATTATAAAGTCTGTGTTGAATTATAGTTGTTTAAATTAAATAGCCTTATTAGAATTTTTAAAAAACGGTTGAAGATATTAACAACACTGTTACTGAAATGTCACACACTTTATTTATTTGGATTTGGTCTTATTACCTTGTGTTTATAATCTATAATCCAAATTGTGCCTTATCGGTTTAATTAAAGTCTGTGTTGAATTATAATCATTTGAATTAAAAAGGTTATATTGTGTTTGATCTTGTGTTCTATTGCTGTGCTGTGTGCTCCCCCCAGGCATGGCTACCAAAGAGGTCAAAGCCTGCTCCTACTTCCTGAACGGAGACTGCCAGTTCGGGCCCCAGTGCCGGAACCCACATCCTCTCAGCCTCCTGACCCCCTACATGCGGAAGCAGTACCTAAAGAAACATCCCCCGGAGCCCCCCGAGGAGGAAGACTCACCGTCTAAGAAAGCACGGATGAAGACAGCTGCAGAGGTCATCTCCAGAATTATGTGGGATGAACTTCTCCCCAGAGGACTCTTCACAGTCGGCTATCTGGACAGATTCTACGGGGTCATTGAGAAGCCGTTTGATGACTTTGAATGGATCAATCCGGCTGAGGCAGATTACTTCTCCCTCTCCATTCCCAAACATCGGATTATGTACTTCAAGTACAAGCATCGCAAGGTGTGGGACAAGCAGGAACGGCTGGATATGGTGTTTGGCTCCACTGGGTCCCCGATGGGTATTGATGAACTGATGAGGAAGGCAGACTATGAGGAGGAAGTCAAGTGTGAGCTGGCAGAGGATGAGCCAAGCACTGCCCCCGGACCCAATATCATAGTCCCAGATGGACCAAACTACTTTGCCTGTGTGCGGGTGCAGAATCACCAAGTCCTGGAGAGGATCTCAGAGCTGAGAGCTAAACTCATCCAGGAAGTTCCTTCACTAGAATACTGCAGCACCGAGCCCTCCAAGTATCACCTCACCGCTCTCTTCTTCCGCCTAGAAACTCTGGGCAACATCGACACCATCTCTCACACCCTACAAGAAAAGTCAGATTTGCTCTTTACCGATCCCCTCCCAGCAATCCAACTGAAGGGTATCGGAACTTACGGCAATAAGGTGGTGTATGCCAAGGTGGAGGAAGACAGCGTTCAGGAGTACGATGTGTTCAGACAGAGGCTCTGCTTGGCCCTGGGCATCACCACAGACTGGCACTTCACACCTCACGTCACCCTCATGAAGGTATCCAACACCTGCCAACCCCAGAAACTGCCGTCCAATCTCTGCATGGACTTCCGGGACTTTGACATGGGGACTTTGGTGCTGGACAACCTCAGCTTGTGTCAGATGAGCCGGACTGAAGGGTTCTATCCCGTGGTCACCCAAGTTGGATCATCCTAACTGACAGAGATTGGTGGCAAGACCTAAGCTCAATCAAATTATTACGAGGAAGTTAAAAACAGAATCAAATCCATTTCGATTCTAGAATAATTGCACAAGTATAAATCACAATAAGTATTTATCAATCGGGGAAATTCGCAACAAGTTTATTAGTTTAAAATGGCTTTCAAGTGTCAGCTTCATTATCAGGTCTGCCATTTCAAATTAATAAAGAAACTTGTAAATATCTTCATTGAAAAATGGGACAATTAACTAGCAGCATTAACGACTCCATTCAAATTATTTACACCCTGAATGGTCTTTGCAGTAATCTTTCTACGATATTTGTCGCCATGTTTTGCTACTGTATTGATTATTTGGGTAAATTCTTATTTTTTCTCAATCTTCATTTCCAACTAGAGTTTTGTACTATCTTTATGATTATGCTGATTAAATTAGTATGTGGGGTTAGCAAGGTAACAAAAATCAATCCCAAATATATACAGTAAAACCCCTTTATAGTGAACTCCAATGGGACAGAGCTTTTGGTTCACTATAGCCACGGTTTGGCCATTTTTTTTTACTTTTCTAAATTTTCAGACCGTATAATTAAAAAACAGCCATACAAACAGGAAAAGGCAGCCACTTAATAATGGTCACTTTGTTTTAATTCCCTAAATTGACCTATTTCTTTACATTAATGCTGAATATCAAAAGAAGTCATTTGATAATAGGTTCTTCTTATCATTACCATACATGTTTATATAAAAACCTATGTATTATTTAAAAATTAAGCCAAATCCCCTAGGCAAAACATTATTAATTATATATTTGAAAGGTATAAGAGTATTTTAGAATATCTTTCTCAAATAATATAATACTAAATTTATTTGAAAAAATGCCTCTAATACCTTGTTGTTTGAAAGTGAAAAGTAAAATTAGAAAATCAGAATTGTCTTAAAATATCGTTATTTCCATCAAATGAATAAAGCTCCTTGTATTCTGAATCAATTGAGAATGAATCAAAAGTATCCCATTCAGAAAAATCGGACGCCAAACATGTTGCACGATAGCGCGATCGGTAAAATTGCGAATAAAAAACGCCAATTTACAAACACCAAATCGGTAGGGAAACGGCCGGCCAGGAGGAATATCCGCGAACTCTGAATGAGTCATATACCTAACAAGAATTCCATTCTAAAAATAGAACTGTAGTGGTAGTTTTTGAGAATTTATAAGTCGATTTGTTTGTGGCCCATGAGACACGGGTTGGGGGAACTGTTTTTTTTTTTTCTTTTTTTCTTCTTCTTCTTCCAATTCCAGTTTCCACATGTTCTTCTGAAGGGTATATTAAATTTTGTTTTTAACCTGTTATTCAAACCTTTCTGGCTTTAAAATTATTTGGAATTATTTTTTAGCCTAGGTTAAACTTGATATAGAACGCTTCTAAAAGGGCATGCTGCCACTGTTTTTTTTTTTTTTTTTAGAACGCCATTCTTTGTTTCTTTTCTTTATTTTGGAAGCCATTTGTATTTTTCTTCGATTTCAAAATTGTCGAATGCAAAGATATTCTATTAAATAAAAGAATAATGTGTAAAAATTTTCACAACATACAGCAAAAATAGAATGGAAATGAAAACAAACAATGCCGCTAATTTTTTATTTTGAAATCGCGATCCGTGAGCTGAAATATGCTCAAAATTTTGTTGTTTTAATTTTTATTTTTAAAATCACAATTTTAAGTTCGTTATAAGCATAGTATTTTTAATAGATTTTATCATTTTGGGACCGAAAATAGGTTCGTTATAGGGGTAGTTCGTTATTTTAAAAATCGCAAAGTTCGTTATAACGATCGTATTTTCAATGGAATGGAATCGGGAATCGCTTTGGGTTCGTTATAAGGGAAGGTTCGCTATATCCAGGGTTCGTATTAGCGGGGTTTTACTGTACTTTGCACATGGTGTTGTTACCAAAACATTCCTTATAAATTACTGAATTTGCCTTGTTTACCATGTCAATTTCTTTTTCAAGAATCCAAATTGTAGCTTATATTAATATGGTTATCTTTAGTTTCTTAGTTTTATTATTATTTTTTTTTTGACATCTAAAGAGGGAATTGGTTTTATTTTATTCCAATAAGTTAGTTAAAATATAATTTTAAAAGATATTTGAACTACAAGGTAATAAGACCAAATCCAAATAAATAAATAAATAGTGTTTGATGTTTCTGTAACAGCATTGTTTCCAAAACATCACACATTATTTATTTATTTGGATTTAATTCTATTACTTTGATAAAGCACAATTTGGATTATAGATTATAAACACAGGATAATAAGACCAAATCCAAATAAATAAATAAATATTATGTGAGGTTTTGGTGATAACGCTGTAACAGAAACATCACACACTATTTTTTACTTGGATTTGGTCTTATTACCTTGTGTTTACTATGAGATTTATTTCCTATATATAGATAACATGTTATTGCCTGATAAATTTGAAAAAAAAAAAGGATTATGCAAATCAACGTTTTTGACTGTTTGTGCTCAGTAACATTTATTTGCATATTTACAGGATGTGTAATTTTATGTCTTTTTCTCTCTCTCTCTTGAATCTTCGTACTAAAACCTATACTCAGCACTAAAATGGAAAATATGCAAATAAAAAAAGTACTATAAATATATAATAGAGGTTACGATGCTTTCTACATAAAATTTAAACATTTGGTTTGGGAAGAAAAGCAATTTGCTTAGAAAAAATAATATATAAATCTGTTAAAAATCAATAAGAATAAAGTTTAAGCTCATCTTCATTTAGATTTCTGGATGTTTTTTTTTTTTCTGCTTCATTTTTATGTTGAGTATTATTTCAAAATGTTGTAATTTTTATTTATATTTTTATCTTTATTATTTATGTCTCTCTTACATTGAGAATGTGCAATATTGGGACTTGGCTCTCACTCTATATTTCTTAGGTATTTATTTGATGTTTTTTTATTTATAAAAAAGAATCATTGTCTTATGTACTCATTATATATTTTGCTACATTTTTAATTAGAATATATGTTTATAATTTATATAAAAAATTTTATATTTTAAAGATTTTGTGGTTAAAACTAATTTTTTTCAATTGTTCTAAAATTTTACAAATTTTATATTTGCATATACTATTTGTATATATTTCTATGTAAAATAAATTCAATTTCTATGTTTTTATTTGGATTTGGTCTTGTTACCTTATGATTCATTGATCAATTGTCATACAGTAGAACCTCCATGAGAGGACTCTCACTAAGGGTCGTCTCTCTACAAAGGACAGTTTTCACACTGCCAAAAGTACCATTTTTATCAATTGGCAGCTCTCCAGTAAGAGGACACCTCTCTCTAAAGTACACTTTGGTTCTGCAACTAGGCTATGCCTGTAGAAGGATTGTAAAGATTTGAAAGCTTGCACTTTGCATGAATAAAGAAATGCATTGCTACAGTTTATATTCTTATTTTATACTGTCTTAGCTAATCTCAGTCATATAGAGTTCAATCCTCTTCCTTCCTGAGTCTTCCTCCTTAGCATATCACTCCGCTCTTTGAGGTCATTGGTCCACATTCTTCTTGATCTTCTTCTAGCTACTTGTAGCTCATTCCATTGGTGTTCCTCCATTGTATCCTTCCAAGACCAGAACCAAATCATTTCCTGAAGAACTTTTCAGAACATATCAGCTTATCTCCATTTACTTTCTGGACTCATTCTTATCAGGGAGTATCTAGTTCTTCTTTGGTGACTGTACACTTCAATGGTCATCTGTAGCATCAGATGTCAAATACATTCATTCTTCTGTGAATTTCCTCAATCCACATGCGCATATACAAGAACTTAACAGATGTACATGGCTTTCTACACTAAATACCAACCTATAACACAAATGATGATCAAATTACAAAACTATTTTAGAGGTATAATATTCTTTTTAAAATAAAATAATTTCTACTGTCCTTACTGCAATGGAAAAATTAATGGGAGGGCCTGGCTCATCAGTGGTGAACCCTCCCAGCGGTTTCGCCAGTTTAATCTACCATACCGCTGTTATATTGCATTTGTGGAACTTCCTTTTATAGTGATACTGATGCTTGACTCTTCGAATGGGTGTTTTAGATGAACTATGGACATAAGCTTTTAGGACAGCAGAACTACATATAATACATATAAATTTGCAGGGAGGATCTTAATCTATAAAAATAGATTATGTATAACACACACACACACACACACACACACACACACAAAAGCCTTTATTAAGACACACAGGTCTTACAGAGGATTCTCCTTGGGGTTACAGGATGGAGAAACCTATGAAAGTGGGAAATAAAAAAAAAAAATGGAGAAAGATTATATACATATGGTAAATATATACAGATTATAAGAAAAAAAAAAAAAATAAGAAAGAAAAAAAAAATTGGAAATATGGATGGGAGAAGTGGAGAGCGAAAAGAGGAAAGAAAACAGGTATTTACATATGGAAGATGATGTATAACATTGATCTCTATAGGAAATGAAAACATCAAGGTGACATACACAAGGTTTCTTTTACACATAAAACCAACTTCTACTGTCCTTACTGTGATGTGTGAATGTAACATTCGTGTCTTAATAGTTTCATATCCTCCCTATATTGATGGCACATTATTGCTTTATATTAATAATGATCTCTATAAAACAAATGATGATGTGAGCAATAGTTACCCAGAAATTATTTGAAAAAGTAAAAATCAGGTAAAAAGTTTCTTTTAATTTTGAATTTGCAAGATTTCGAGCAAATATATACTGCTCTTCAAAGTTTTTCAATTATTTTGTTTAAAGATTATATTAGTGAGATAAATTTTGTTATTATTTTCTATCTTCAATGGCTTGAGATGGCCTGTTCTAAATCTTGTTAGTGTTGTTTGATGCTGTCTATTTCTGATGTTCAGAGCTCCTCCTGGGTTCACTCCACTGTACCAACTGTGCTTAGGTGGGATCCTCCAGTTCTTGTTTATTTTTGTTTTGGCTATTGTTTCTATTTCTTTAAAAGTAAGTTTATTTTTCTATGGCAAGGTTTCTTTTGTGCCTTTTTTCGCTAGCACATCAGCAGCTTCATTGCCTTCAATGCCAACATGTGAGGGTATCCATTGAAGGTGAATTTTTGAGGTTTTTGAGAGTTTTTGGAGATAGCCAATTATGTTCCTGCTTACTTTGTCTCTAAGTTCCCCTGTGTGACTCAAGTGTTGTATGGCACTTCTACTATCAGTAAGAGTCCAGATATCTTGATAATTAGTATTTCTGATGGATTTTAAGGCTTCATAGATGGCTATAAGTTCTGATCTGAAGACTGAGCAAAAATCTGGGTTTCTTCGGTTTATTTTCTCAATGCCATTTGTGGTTTTAATGAGACAGCCACTGCCAGTTTGTCCCAACTCGTCTCTGCTACCATCGGTATAGATAGTTATTGCATTTTTAGGAACGTTATTAATTATTTCTAATGATAATTGTTTTAAGTATTCTGGATTTTGGTATTGTTTGTTGGTGGGTTCATTTAAAGTGGCATTAAAAATAACATTTTGTAGTGGTTCGCATGGAGATATTTTTTCTGCTAAATAATTTTTATATTTTAAAAATCCATTTCTTTGGGCCAGGTGGAGAGGGCCTTCTTTTTTGAGTCTTATATTGGATTCCCAATTAAGTATGTAATTGGAAGTTCTGTGTTTGTTTCCATAACTTTTGATTTTGTTTATATATTTTGGCAGATTGTAGCTTCTTCTATCCTTTAAGGGCATAATGTCTGTCTCATAAAGTACAATATCATTAGGGCAGGTATTTCGAAGACCTGTAATAATTCTAGCTGCACTTAGTTGTATCCTTTCCAGTGATTTTAGATTTGTTTCAGATGCTGTACCATAGATTTGATATCCATATTCCAGGATAGGTCTAATTAGAGATGTGTAAGTTAATTTTAGTGTGGTTGCATCGGCTCCCCACTCTCTTCCTGAAATATATTTCAGGATTTTTAGTCGGTCTCTTCCTTTACTAATAACTTCTTAAATATGTTTACTGGAGTTAATTTCTGGATCCAGGGTGTAGCCGAGATATTTAGGATGTTTATTATATTGTAATTGTTGTTCTTTCAGAATAATTTTTGGTCATATTTTGTATAGTTTCTTATCGGTAGTAAAAAGACAGGTTTCAGATTTTTGGGGGTTAAATTCTAATTTATGTTTATTAGCAAATTTTTCTAGGTGGAAAAGAGTCTTGTTCAAATCTCTTTCAGCTTTTTTCCAGTTAGTATTGCTGTTCCATAGAATAATGTCATCAGCGAAAAGTCCAATATTGGTTTTATGTGAAATTTTTTCTTCTATGCCTGAAATAAATAGGGTGAAGAGAGTTGGGCTAAGGACTGATCCTTGTGGTAATCCTTGGTACAATTTGAAGGTTTTAGATAAGAGTGCCATTATATTTGACCCTGATGTATCTATTTTTAAGGAAATCATTTATCCAAGTGATAGCTTTTCCATCAATTTTGAAATGTTTGTATAATTTTGTAATTAACTTGGTTTTCCATACCTTATCAAAAGCTTGTGTAAGGTCTAAAAAAGCAGCTATTGTGTGGTTAGTTGGTTTTCTGTTTTGTGCATCTTTTACCTTTTGTGTGAAAAATAAGAGTTGGTCTATTGTCCCATGTCCATTCCTAAATCCATATTGTTCTTCTGGTAAGAGATTTATTGTGTCGAGGTGGTAGGTGAGTAGTCTGAGTATAATTTTTTTCCATTAATTTGCAGCAAATACTTGTGAGGGAGATAGGTCAGTAGTGTTTTGGGTCATCAGCAGATTTGTCAAGTTTTTTAATAGGAATTATTGTTGCAGTTTTCCAGTCTTGAGGCAATTTTCCAGTTTTCTAGGGCCCAAGTTTGATATAATTTGGCCATGGATTCCATCTGGTCCAGGAGTCTTGTTCAGGTCAGTGTTTTCTAATGCATAATCTAGCTCTTTCATATTGATTTTTTCATGGAAAATATTATGAGTGCTGGTGACATTTTTACAGTCATGAATAATATTTCGGGCCTTTTTTTCAACTTTCTCATCTTTTATTCCAAATTTGATTTTACTGCTTATTTGATATGAATTTCCTAAAAGATTAGCAGCATTTTTGTCATTAGTTGCTGGGGTACCATCTGTATTCTTAATCATATTTGTGTTTTCAGTTTGTGGCTGGGCTCTGTCAATTTATTTTGCCAAATGCCAAAGTTTTGTATTTAGGTTTCTTGGGTTCAGGTTTGTTTTCATTTTTCCCTTTTCATATTTACGTATAATCTTTTTATTTTTGCATTCACAATGTTCAGTTCAGTTCTACAATTTGTTTGGTTTTGGGTGCACTTTTTTTGTAGTTCATTTCTTTTAGTTTTGTTTGAATATCTTTTGCGCGCGCGCCTGGTGTGTATAATTTGGAATCCATTTCTTAATATTACTTCTTGCTATTGAAACTTTGGCTGCTTTAATAATGGTGTTTTTGAAAGATATCCAATTTTGTTCCAGATCTTTTATTCTAGTGGGTGCTTTTCTAAAATCTTCATTGGTGTTTTGCTGGTAAAGATTCCAATTAGCCTTTATGAAGTTCCAGAATTTTTCTTTAATTGAGCTGGTTTTGTTCTTGGTGCTAATTTCTATCAAAATAGGCAAATGATCACTTCCAATACTTTTTAATATTTGCCATTTGCATTTGTGGAAAATGTCAGGACTGGAGAAACTTATATCAAGGGCTTGTGCGGTATTATAACTGTAGGAATGGTGGGTAGGATTCCCATCATTTAAGCACATGAAGTCATTGTCGTCAAATAAGTTAGAAAGTATTTTGCCTCTTGGGTTTGGCGTGGAACATACCCATAGTTGATGTTTGGCATTAAGGTCACCTACAATAATAGTGTTGTCTGTAAGAATTTGAGCCATTGTTCCAACGTCAATAAGTTTATTGTTTGGTGGGTGATACATATTGAATATCAAAATTCAAAACTATTTTAAAGGCGTAAGATTCTTTTTGATATTAAACAATTTCTACTGCCCTTACTGCAATGGAAAAATTAATGAGAGGGCCTGGCTCTTCAGTGGTGAACCCTCTCAGCGGTTTCGCCAGTTTAATCTACCATACCGCTGTTATATTGCATTTTTGGAACTTCCTTTTATAGTGATACTGTTGGTAGACTCTTTGAATTGGTATTTTAGAAGAACTATGGACATAAGCTTTGAGGACAGTAGAATTACATACATTTATAAATATATAATATGCTTCATATATAAAAGGAAGTTCCAAAAATGCAATATAACAGCGGTATGGTAGATTAAACTGGCGAAACCGCTGAGAGGGTTCACCACTGATGAGCCAGGCCCTCTCATTAATTTTTCCATTGCAGTAAGGGCAGTAGAAATTGTTTAATATCAAAAAGAATCTTACGCCTTTAAAATAGTTTTGAATTTTGATAACAGATGGCGCGCTAGTGCATCAAATTATAAATGTTCTAATAAAAGAAACAATTTGATATTTGCGGAAGAGCAATTGCTCGAATCATATTATATATTTAAAAATGTATGTAATTCTGCTGTCCTCAAAGCTTATGTCCATAGTTCTTCTAAAATACCCATTCAAAGAGTCTACCAACAGTATCACTATAAAAGGAAGTTCCAAAAATGCAATATAACAGTGGTATGGTAGATTAAACTGGCGAAACCGCTGAGAGGGTTCACCACTGATGAGCCAGGCCCTCTCATTAATTTTTCCATTGCAGTAAGGGCAGTAGAAATTGTTTAATATCAAAAAGAATCTTACGCCTTTAAAATAGTTTTGAATTTTGATAACAGATGGCGCGCTAGTGCATCAACATATTGAATATGTTGATGGTTTTGTTTTGATTGAGGTAGACTTTGATACCTTGGGCTTCGAGGTCTGATGTGTTTGGAATATTAATGGCTATGTCTTCATAGTACAAATTCTTGATTAAAAATACAAGGCCACCCCCTTCTTTATTTCTGTCTTTTCTGAGGATATTGTAGTTTTTATATTTGAGTTTGTACTTTTCATTTAATTTGGTTTCCTGTAGGGCTATAGTTTGTATCTTTTGTTTTTCAGCTATTTCCATTATTTCTTCTAATTTTATTTTTGTTGCTGTTGAGCACAATCCATTTATGTTGCACAGCAGATTGCTCAATTGCTTGTAAGCTGCAAAGTGTGAAGTTTGTGGAGACTGTATTATACTTATCGGACAGAACCCTCTACCTAAGTCCTGAACGCGCCCCTGTTTATTCTGCGCAACGGGCGACGCAGCATGCAAATCAACATCTGATCTCATGGGTGCAGCTTTCGTTGATCATGGCACCATGATCCAGGCACACTTTGGTGAAAGTCTGACTTTGCCTGTAGTTTGAGGCCGTCCCTAACATGGAAGCAGACGCCTTTGCTGCCGACTCTAACATGAGTACAGACGCAGCTCCTCCGTATCCCTGGAGTGGGACCCTTGCTGAGGTCTATCAACTGGGCCAGTTGAAGTCAAGATTTTTAAAGAGGTTACTCCTCTTCTAACAATGCTGCTGTTGGTCCGCGATTGCTTATTTGTCAGAATTATTCTGCTTGTTTCGCAGCTGGCCTTCATATCTGAAGGTCGTTCCCCTATCCGCAACCTGGGGACGCGCCCTATAGCAGTCAGCTCTGCCAAAAGGACATTTGTACATAAACTGAAGAGATTGATATCTTACCACCAGTTGAAAATAATGGCTCTGTATCCATTCATCTTGGGGATGGAACCTGATTCAAGAGGTTTGTAGGACTGATCCACCTTCTTCTTCTTTCTTATCTCCACTCAATTATATTAGGGTATCAAGTTGTGACCCTTGATGGTGTCTGTTTGACAACCATCATGACTGGGTGAAGTAGAATGCATCTGCCTTTGTCATTAAGACTGGGAGCACTACTCAGTGGCAGGCCGACTTAGCTCCAAAAGAAATGGCCGCCTCTGACATGAGGAACAGTCGTCATGTGCAGCGGCTCCTAGCATGGAGTAAAAACACTGCTCATCCTGTATCTCTGGAACCCTTACAGGGTACTATCAGCCGGGCTAGCTGAACCCAGGTTTTTTAGCGAGCTTGTTACTGCTCCTCTTCCTTTTTCATCCGAGCTTGGGACCGGCAAAGGCGGAGTTATAAATATAGGTATGATGTATTAGTGCGCCATCTGTTATGAAAATTCAAAACTATTATAGATGCGTATGATTTTTTAAAAAATAAAAATAAATGTACTGCCCTTACCTGCAATGAAAAAATTAATGGTAAACTGGTGAAACCGCTGGAAGGGTTCACCACTGATAAGCCAGGCCCTCCCATTAATTTTTCCATTGCAGTAAGGGCAGTAGAAATGGTTTAATTTTTAAAAGAATCATACACGTCTATAATAGTTTCAAATTTCCATAAATATAGGTAATTATTATATTTAGTAATGGTAGAGGAACTATATTTGGGCCAGAAAGCTAAGTACTTACAGTAAAACCCCTCTATAGTGAACTCCAATGGGACAGAGCTTTTGGTTCACTATAGACACGGTTCACTATAGTCACGGTTTGGCCATTTTTTAAAACTTTTCTAAATTTTTTGACCATATAATTAAAAAACAGCCATATAAACAGGAAAAGGCAGCCACTTAATAATGGTCACTTTGTTTTAATTCCCTATATTTACCTATTTCTTTACAGTAATGCTGAATATCAAAAGAAGTCATTTGATAATAGGTTCTTCTTATCATTAGCATACATGTTTATATATAAACCTATGTATTATTTAAAAATTATGCCAAATCCCCTAGGCAAAACTTTATTAATCATTTATTTAAAAGGTATAAGAGTATTTTAGAACATCTTCCTCAAATAATATAATACTAAATTTATTTGAAAAAATGCCTCTAATACCTTGTTGTTTGAAAGTGAAAAGTAAAATTTGAAAATCAGAATTGTCTTAAAATATCGTTATTTCCATCAAAGAAATAAAGCTCTGTGTATTCTGAATCAATTGAGAATGAATCAAAAGTATCCAATTCAGAAAAATCGGACGCGAAACATGTTGATACGATAGCGCGATCGGTAAATTTGCGAATAAAAAACGCCAATTTGCAAACACCAAATCGGTAGGGAAACGGCCGGCAAGGGGGAATATCCGCGAACCCTGAATGAGTCATATACCTAACAATAATTCCATTCTAAAAATAGAACTGTAGTGGTTGTTTTTGAGAATTTATAAGTCGATTTGTTTGTGGCTCATGAGACACGGGGAACTTGGGAGAACTGTTTATTTTTTTTTTTCCAATTCCAGTTTCCACATATTCTTCTGAAGTGTATATTAAATTTTGTTTTTAACCTGTTATTTAAACCATTTCTGGCTTTAAAATTATTTGGAATTCTTTTTTAGCCTAGGTTAAACTTGATATAGAACGCTTCTAAAAGGGCATGCTGCCACTGTTTTTTTTTTTTTTTTTTTAGAACGCCATTCTTTGTTTCTTTTCTTTATTTTGGAAGCAATTTGCATTTTTCTTCTATTTCAAAATTGTCGAATGCAAAGATATTCTATTAAATAAAAGTATAATGTGTAAAAATTTACACAACATACAGCAAAAATAGAATGGAAATGAAAACAAACAATGCCGATAATTTTTTGTTTTGAAATCGCGATCCGTGAGCTGAAACATGCTCAAAATTCACAATTTTAAGTTCGTTATAAGCATAGTATTTTTAATAGATTTTATCATTTTGGGACCGAAAATAGGTTCGTTATAGGGGTAGTTCGTTATTTTAAAAATCGCAAAGTTCGTTATAACGATGGTATTTTCAATGGAATGGAATCGGGAATCGCCGTGGGTTCGTTATAAGGGAAGGTTCGCTATATCCAGGGTTCGTATTAGCGGGGTTTTACTGTATATGGTACTCCATTATTATATATACCATTATTGAAACATCATTTATAAATTACTGATCTCTATATAATCTTACCTACAAACCAAATTATATCATTTGTAAGCATTCCTTCAATCCTTACTGGACAAAACATTAAAATAGCTACAAAGCAAACTGTCTCATATACTTCTCTAGCATAAATCAATGTATTGCATATGATATCCAGAAATAAGAAATTAGAGCGATGATCAGGAGAGATGCCCAGTGGAGTGTCATTGCGGGCATGTCAGGCACCGCACCTTTGCTCTTAGTGAAATTGCCCTCTTTATTGGAGGCACGCTGAAAGTTATCGAAGTTGGAGGCCATCACCAATAGGAAATTAGAAGCTACTTCCACAGCTCTCCATGTCCTTACTCTAGGAAATAGGGAAACCTGATTACTAAATAGAACACAAACTCAAGGTAATAAGACCAAATCCAAATGAATAAATAATGTGTGACGTTTCGGTAACAGCGTTGTTACTGAAACGTCACACACTATTAATTTATTTGGATTTGGTCTTATTATCTTGTGTTTAAACTCCGTCTTTGCCGATCCCAAGCCCGGATGAAAAAGGAGGAGCAGTAAAAAGCTCACTAAAAAACCTGGGCTCAGCTGGCCCGGCTGATAGTACTCTGTAAGGGCTCCAGATCCAGGGATACAGGATGAGCGGCGTTTGTACTCCATGTTAGGAGCAGCTGCACATGACGTCTGTTCCTCATGTCAGAGGCGGCCATTTCTTTTGGAGCTAACTCGGCCTGCCACTGAGTACTGCTCCCAGTCTTAATGACGAAGGCAGATGCATACTACTTCACCCAGTCATGATGGTTGTCAAACAGACACCATCAAGGGTCACAACTTGATATGTTGAGTGGAGATAAGAAAGAAAAAGACCTTGTGTTTATAATCTTATTATCTAAATTGTGCATTATCATTAGAACACAAACTGTGAAGACAAAAAAATGCTATCCATTTGCCAACAATGAGGTACAGCACATATATATACACTGGTGTCCAAAAAATAAGAAACTTTTGTTTTTTAATGATATGTTTTAAAATATACAACGCTAAAAGCTAAAAAGTAATTTAATTAGGTATTTTAAGTCTTAGAATTTATTTATCGCAACCATTCGATTCGGTAAAATTGAAAATATGCAAATTTTTGCTTGTCTTTATAAGTGTGCTATTTGGCGTGTCGTTTACCCCACCTAAGAATTGTCCAATTATAATTTTATTTAATTCTTAGTTAATTATGAGTTTACGAAAAATTTTAGCAGATGATTTAAAATGGAGAGCTGTTGGAAGAATGGAGGCAGGACAATCACAAGTTGAAGTATCAAAATGGCTAAATGTGAATAAATCTGTGGTCAGCAAAATATGGAAACAGTTCATTGAGACAGGAACCATCAAAAGAAAAGAAGGTTCTGGTAGAAAAAGAAAAACAGCTACCTCTGAAGACCGTTATCTGGTCGTAACTGCCAAGCGCCATAGGGAGATGACAGCTATTCAACTCTCTAATGAACTCTCAAGTGCTACTGGAACGATAATTTCAAGACAAACTGTTTACCGAAGGCTTCACGAAGGTGCTCTTTATGCAAGACGACCAATGGTCTGTATCCCTTTAACCTCTGCTCACAGGAGAGCCCGCTTGAATTGGTGCTTGGAACATAACGCCTGGACTCATGATCAGTGGGCCAATGTTCTCTTCAGTGACGAGTCAAGATTTAGTTTAAACACAGATTCTCGACGAGTTTTCATCTGGAGGGAGCCTGGAACCCGCTATCATCCCAGTAACATCAGGGAAATAGACAGTTTTAGAGGGGGCAGTCTCTTAGTCTGGGCTGGCATCAGTTCTAGCAGACGCACACCCCTCCACATTTTTTCTGGGGGCACTTTAACTGCCCAAAGGTACAGGGACGAGATCCTTGAGCCCTATCTAAGACCTTATAGAGATCAAATTGGTCACAATTTAATTTTTATGGACGATAATGCTCCGTCCGCATAGGGCTAGGCTAGTCAATGAATATCTCCAGAGTGAGAATATTCGAAGGATGGATTGGCCAGCCAGATCTCCGGACCTGAATCCAATAGAGCATGTGTGGGATGCTCTAGGGAGGCGTATTGGAGCTTGTCACCCCTCTCCCAGAACCCTCGTTGAGCTAAGAACTGCTCTATTGGAGGAGTGGGGTTTACTACCCCTGGACCTCCTCCAAAGCCTGGTAAACAGTATGAGGGCTCGCTGTGAGACCTTGATAGCTGTTAGAGGTGATCATACTCCCTATTGATATCTTATTTCTTTAAGATCTGGAACCTTAGCTTTGAGTATGTTGGTAATAATTTGCATATTTCATAATTTCATTTTTTTTTTTATTTTCATATAGCTAGTCAAATTCTCCATAGTTTAAACTATTTGTATACTAAATTTTATATTTGTTAATAAATTAGCTTTTGAGAAATTTCAATATTGGTTAAGTTTCTTATTTTTTGGACACCAGTATATATATATATTTAAAATAAAGAAGGCATCTCCTGACCACGAGCACATGTGCTTTTTAGATGACAGAGCGCCATCTAGTGGAGCAAAAATAGACTAAACGTTTATTTAGCTTGCTCCGAGATATTTTGTCGTATTTTATTTTTGAATACTCTGTGTGAAAGCTAGATTTGAAATAGGAACTAACCTATAAGTTTTTTTTTTTTTGGCTTCCCGTGTTTGTTTTTGTTTGCTTTCTTGTCTTGCTAAATGCAATAAATAATTCTTTTGTTGCTTTAAAGAGAGTTGTAATTATTTAAAATACTACAATTTATGGTAGCAGACCGCGGTTCAATTTAAAACTTGAGAAAAAGCGAAAATATTTTATCAGAAGTTTGATACGTTTATTCTAATCGGTAAACAAAGATCTCTTCTGCATCAAGGTATGTAAATTTTGAAATATTTTTCAATAGAATTTGAATTATATTGATAAAAGAAAGTTTTAAATAGAAGGATTGAAATAAAAAACATTTTTGAATTATAAACTACTTTAAACTATATTGTTTAATTTTAAAAAGTTGAAAACAAGGCTAAAATGGATTGCAATTTTTCGCCAACGACAAAAATTGAACCTTTAACAGGAACAAATTATCCGATTTGGGCTTTAAAAGTCGGAGCACTTTTACGTGGAAAGAAATTATTTAAATGCGTAATTTCGGATCCCGAGCCTGATATAAAAGATGAAGTCGCTTGGCAAATATGGAGTGAAAAGAATGACGAAGCCTTTGGAATTATAGTTACAACTCTATCAGATGAACAAGCAGGAATGTTTCTAGATGAAACTAAAGCAAAGAAAGTATGGGATGAATTAAAGAAAATCTACACAGGCAACCTAGAAGATAAGATCATTGATATTGGACTTGAACTTAAGAATATCAAGATGAAAAATAATGAATCCATAAATGAATATATGGCTAGAGCCAAAAATATTGCCTCTCAAAGTTCTTCACTCGGACACCAAATATCCCAAAGAGAACTAGCGTTTCATGTTGTGCGAGGTATCCATCCAAGAGTGGAAAAGATCGCTGTTGTACTGAGAACTAGAAGAGACTTAACTCTTGATGAAATTCGGCAGTCACTTAGAGAGGAAGAGAATCGAATGAATTCTAAGATGAATGGGAGTCATTCTGATGAAAATGAACAGGCTTACAGAAGTAAAGACAGAAGAAATCACTATCAACAGAATCGACAAAAGGAGTGTTTTGTTTGCCATAAAAAAGGACATTTAGCTAAAGATTGCTGGTCCAAAAATAAGCGAACTCAAGAACAACATGGGAAAAGAAATGCAAATTCAAATACGAACTATAACAAACAAAATTTCAGAAATAATGCGAATACCGTCTCAAGCAAGCCTGCGGAACAAACTTTCAATACCAGCACAGATCGAGTTTTTGAAAACTCCTCAAATAATTATAGTCAGATACAAACCTGGTGTCTTGACTCAGGGTGTACTACGCACTTATCTCCACACTTGGACTGGATGGAAAATGTAATGCCTTATGAAAGTGAGATAAATTTGGCAGAAGAAGGTAAAGTTACACATGCTACAGCTAAAGGTGATATCAAGGTTTCTACTTGTACCGAAAACGGAATTGAGAATGTTCAAATTAAAGGAGTTCTGCATGTACCTAACTTAAGGTCTAATCTTTTATCAATATACGAATTAACTAACAAAGGAAATACTGTAATTTTCAATAGAGATGGAGCAAAGATTTACAATGAACAGGATGATTTAATTGCAGAGGCTCAAATCCAGGATAGGATGTATGTAATGGAAACAAGGTCCAGAGATGAATACTCAGAAAAGACGGAGAATGTCATGACCACAAAAGATGATTTCTCAAATGACAATATCAGCTTGTGGCATAGAAGACTGAATCATTTGAACGAAGCGTACATGAAAGAGATAATTCAACGGAATGTGGTATTGGGGGTTAATGTTAAATTTAAGAACTTGCCAGAATGTGAAGCTTGTATAATGGGGAAATTGACTCGACAACCTTACCATTCCGTTACCACCAACTGTACAACCAAACCCCTTGAATTGGTGCATATGGATTTGTGTGGTCCAATGCCATAACAATCTCTAGGTGGATCAAAATACTTTTTTGTTCGGGTTGATGACTTCAGCCGAAGAACCTTTATCTACTTTCTGAAAAACAAAGATGAAACTTTGGGGAAGTTTGAAGAATTTAAGGCAAGAGTGGAAAATGAGCTAAACCTGAAAATAAAGGATGTGCGAACTGATAATGGCACAGAGTTCACTAATCACAGATTCAAGAATCTCTTAATTAAAAATGGAATACACCACCAACTCTCCACCACCTACTCGCCACAAAGTAACGGAGTTGCGGAAAGAGTAAACCGAACCCTGATTGAAACAGCAAGGACATTATTGTTTGATTCAGGATTACCCATGGCTTTCTGGGCGGAGGCAGTCGCTACTGCATCATATGTCAAAAACTGTACTCCACATAGGTCAATCAAGCTTGATATACCAATGGAGAAATGGAAAGGAAGAAAACCCTCCATTCGACATTTCAGAATATTCGGTTGTTTGGCGTTTGGGCCCATTACACAACAACATAGAAGTAAATTTATGCCTAAAAGTCGAAAAGGTATTTTTGTAGGCTATTCTCTGAAAAGAAAGGCTTATCGAGTGTATGACATAATCACTAAGAAAATAGAAGAAGTAAGATCAGTAAAATTTGTCGAAAATGAGAAAGGAATTGATTATGCAAAAAATCTTTAAGAAGACACAAATTACGACCATTTTGCATATAAAAAGGAAGAGGAAAATGATAATGAAATCGACCTTCGGACGCGTCCAGAAACCTCAGAACTAAATGAAGAAACGATTCCCACGCTAGACGAACCTAACGAGGAAAGAATTGTAAGGTCAGGTCGCAAAAAGGGAGATACTCAAAAAGTTTTAGAGGAAAAACACAGAGCAAAACTGAGAGAAGAAGAAATGAAATTGCTTGAACAAGGCGTTCGACGTTCTCAAAGAATAAAAGAAAAAAATAATGTGAATTTTATTTTAGAACCAGAAGAAAGTATTCCCGAAAATTATGAGGAGGCGATTAACTGCGAGAATAAATATGAATGGCTCGAAGCAATGAAAGAAGAACTTTACTCTATTGACAAGCATAGGGTATGGACTCTCGTTCAAAGAGAAAAGAATATGAAGATCATAAACTGCAAATGGATCTTTAGCATAAAGAGTACGCCTGGTGAGGGTGTTTATAGAAGAAAAGCTAGATTAGTTGCTATAGGTTGTAATCAAAAATATGGCGTAGAATATGAGGAATCTTTTTCACCGGTGATCAGAAAAGAAAGTCTTCGTGCAATTGTAGCCCTAGCAGCTCAGTTGAATTTGGTTATAACATCATATGATGTGAAGACCGCCTACCTTTACGGAGAATTGAAAGAAACTATTTTTATGAAACAGCCGGAAGGATTTGTTGAAAAAGGTGAAGAAGACAAAGTTTGCAAATTGTTAAAAAGTATATATGGACTTCCACAATCGGGACATTGTTGGAATAAAAAGATCACACACACAACGAGATACTGATACAACTGGGAATGGAAAGATCGCAATATGATCCATGTGTGTACACTTTTAGAAAAGGAAAGGAATATGGAATATTGGGTTTATACGTGGATGATCTAATAATAGCCGGAACGGATAAAACCTTTAATGAAAAACTAGCATCAGAGATAGGAAGATTTGTTGCTTTAAAAGAAAAAGGGGAGAATGAACCTTTCATTGGTATAGAGATAAAGAAAACAGAATACGGTTTTGATCTATCACAAGCCCATTATATCGATAAAATCTTGAAGAAATTTGCACTCGAGGAATGTAACATTGTACAAACTCCGGGAGATCGAGACCAAAGTTTTGATGAATGTCAAGACTCCAAACCAGTAGACAGGACATTGTATCAAGAGATGATCGGATCCCTGATGTATTTGGCAACCGGAACTCGTCCAGATATTTCTTTTAATGTGAGCAATTTATCCCGATTTTGCAATGATGCAAGAGAAGTACATTTAACAGGAGTTAAGAGAATATATAGATACCTGAAGGGCACCAGAGATAAAATGTTAAGATACAAGCCATCAGAAAATAGCATTCTTGTCAGCACAGATGCAAGCTGGTGTTCAACAAGTGACGCAAAGTCCTATTCCGGATACACAGTTAAACTGGGAAACAACCTGATCAGTTGGAGAAGCAAGAAACAAAGTTTGGTGGCTCTGTCTACATGCGAAGCCGAACTGATTTCGATATGCGAAGGGATGTGCGAAGTAAAATGGATTAAAGGACTTTTAGAAGAAATATGTAAGGATGCGAACTTTCCTACAACGCTTAAAACAGATAGTCAATCTGCTATCAAGTGGATTAAATCTGAAAGAATAACTTCCCGGACGAAACATATAAACCGAAAATTGTATTTTGTAAAAGATGCTGTGGAAGAAGGAACAATCGACCTTGAATTTGTTAGGAGTGACGAAATGGAAGCGGACCTATTAACAAAGAGTCTTCCCAAGGAGAAACTTAAAAACTGTATAAACTCTCTCGGACTTGTTTGATAGAAGCTTCCACACAGGGGAGGGATTGTCGTATTTTATTTTTGAATACTCTGTGTGAAAGCTAGATTTGAAATAGGAACTAACCTATAAGTTTTTTTTTTTTTTGGCTTCCCGTGTTTGTTTTTGTTTGCTTTCTTGTCTTGCTAAATGCAATAAATAATTCTTTTGTTGCTTTAACGAGAGTTGTAATTATTTAAAATACTACATATTTGGCCAACCTAATTTCTTGATAAATCAAGAAAAGCCATCCACGAACGCGTTTCGCGCTGTTGGCGCTCGTCAACGTGGAGTAGGCTGTAACCACTGCGACCAAAAATATTTTTGGTCCCAGAGGCTTCTTGAGAAATCAAGAAATGGGTATTTAAGGCCAAATTTGCGTAAAGACGCTTAACACATGAAAAACATAAAAAAAAAAAAGATAAGTGGGTCAAGTGTTGATATTAAAAATAAAGAAGGCATCTCCTGACCACGAGTACATGTGCTTTTTAGATGGCAGAGCACCATTTAGTGGAGCAAAAATAAACTAAACGTCTATTTAGCTTGCTCCGTGATATATATGTCATAATTTGTATATACCAAGATGTAACCCCACCACAATATATGCAATGTATGATCCAAAAAGTTTTAATAAAAGCTAGGCCTCGCGAAACTGAGAGAACAGCCATTACCAGGATTTCATTATCCAGGAAGTAAAGGTTATTACCCAGGAACTATAAAACTAGGTTCAAAGACCTTCTTCTTCCTGGAGGATGGTAATCATGAAAAAGACAATGGAGGTACCAATATCCAATCAGTTTTCAGCATGAGTAGCTAACAGCCAACCAAATGTAACCACGTAGACGATTTCAACCAATGAGAGCAATAGAGAGTTAACGAGGAAAATCTCGGACTCAAAGTTAGTCAGTTGGGAGCTCGCCACCACCAGGAGCAAGACGTGCTTAAGCCCTTCTCACCCAGGTAACTTCTATGTTCAGAATGTCATAGTCAAGTGCCCCATTAGTCAAAAAACCTTCTCTCCCTTAATCGCGAGGTCCTAATTTCAACCCCATTCTGTGTCCCTCTCGTTATTTCCCCTGTGAAAAACCTACCATTTCGACCAAACGACTGCGCCATCAACCACCACAAGTCACCAACCCTACAGTAAGTCAACAGGGTCTTACATAACAATCAACAAACAAAAAAGGGTCCCAATCAACAATCCAATCCAAACAATCCAAATCCAAAACGATAATATTATATATATATATATATATATATATATATATATATATATATATATTGCAGAAGACACCCACTAAAACGAAACTAAAATGAAAGTAACCTGATCATCATCAACTTATCGCCCTCTATTGATGAAAATTAGAAGTATTTTTAACGCTACTTTTCTTAGTTATATATTTACTTTTCTTCCTAAATAAATATTATTAATACATATTCAAAAATAAAAGTATTGTTAACAATTAATATAACTTTATTCATTTTTAGATTGTTGTGACTCAAATAATTTTAAGTTAAGCAAACGGTCAACAAACAAACTACAGAATCAATGTCTTCTGCGTATTTGATTTTGTTTTGAAAAATTCAAGCCATTTAGAAACGGGCAAAGGTTGAAATTAAAAAATAAATTGGATATAATTAAATACTGTTTTAGAAATTTTGTAGAATGTGTGTGTGTGTGTGTGTGACAATTGAAAATTATTTATTGTCATCTAGACAATTTTAAATCTCACATGAGAGAGAGAGAGAGAAGAGGAAAATATATACATATAGAATTAAAGATATACATATATGGTCAAATTTACAAAGGGGACGAAGGTAGGAGACCTCGGCGCTGGAGGGTCCTGGACCAGGCGAAGAGCGGGTCCTCCACCGCTTTTTCGAGCCCAAATGATTTCAACAGGAGGTCAGGGCGGCAAGGCGGCCCTAAGCTCAGATAGTCCCCTGAGAGTGAGGGAGTCCAAGTCCCGAGTGGAAAGCTTATCCAGGATTTGGGCGAGAACTTTCTTGTCCCCCGGCGAAAATCTCCCGAGGAAGTCCTTCCTATCCTCAGGGTATAGCACCGCTTCCACGAGGTCAAGCTCGAAAGAGATCAATTGGGGCATGGGCTTCGGATTGAATTCCTTCATCAATTCAAAGGTCAAAAGTTTCAATTCCTTGCAACGTTTATCGATTGGATCAACCTCCATTTGGGCAGATGGGGGAGGCGGAGGTGTGGCCATGGCCGGCGTCGACTCCCTCTTTTGGGGAGCGGGTGGTGCTGGCTCAGCAGGCCGAGGCGCAGGCAGTGTGGGTGCTGGAGGCACTGCGGCTGTACCGGACCTCAGCTCTGACAAGACCTGTCGCAGGACCTTATAAATAGTACTATTACTATCTCCTCCGGGCCTTAGGTCGAGGATTTGGTTTACTAGGCCGGCAAGAGCATTGCTCTGCGGAGGGGTCAGATGGCGACCGCGCTTATGTGCCTTGGTCCTTGAGGAGAGGAGGTCCAGAACCTCCTTCCGCCCAAGGCCAAGGGCGTCAGTTCCAGCGAAGGACACGCTGGGACTTCTCTTTATGAAGGCTGCGAGGTCAATTCTCGTGCACTTCTTATTTGATGACGCGGAGGGAGGGATGGACTCCTCCACGGCAGTCATCTCGATGTCTTGAGCGATGTTTGCAGGCCCGAGGATCTCCTGGGATGCGGGATCACTAGGAGCCTGCGATGACGGATCAGGGGTCACAGGTGGAGGTGCAGGAGGCGTCTCCTCCGTAGGTGAGGCCGAGGGCGCTGTTGGTGATGGTCGGGGTGCGCCTGCTGGGTGGATTGCAGCTCGGGGCGCGGGCGAGGCACCGGAGATCTCCAAGGGAGGCGCCGGTGCTGAATGCTGGGGCGTAGGCCGCTGAGGCGGTGCAGGGGTGGTAGTTGGTGGGAGGCCGGCAGGGGAAGCTGGTGGGGCCGATCTGGTGGTGTTGACCCGCCCTGCAAGCAGGGGGCAGTTGGCCCTCCGGTGCCCTTGTCCGTGGCATCTGGAGCACTTGATGCCCGAAGATAGGTAGGCGGGCCAGGCCTCGCCTTTGATGGTGATGTTGAGGCGGGTGGGGAGCCTCTCGGTGGTCACTCCTTCGTGGAGGACGATGAACGCCTCACGGCGGCCGTCGGTGTAGGTGTAGGGGCCGGCCTTCATCATTTTGGGCGCGATGGATGTAATGCGCCCATAGGGCCCAAGGGCCTTGATGATGGCTGAGTCCTCCACGAAGAAGGGGAGGTTGCCCACCGTTATCCTCTCCGCTCTCTTGCGGAAAGGGAAAGCCCTGAGGAGAGTGCCCTCAACCTCAAGGCCGTTGTTTATGAGGCGCTCGGCGAGGCCTCTATTGGCCAGACCCAGGAGTTGGTGGCCATTAACCTTGGAGACTTGAACGACTCCGGCGGTTCCTCCAAGCAGCCTGTCCAGCGCCCTCAGATAGTGGAAAGGCTGCAGTTCAGGGCCGTGCTCTAAGTAGACGCAGTGCTCCTCAGCAGAGGACGTCTGCCGCGCCCGGGCCTCCGCGATGTGGGCCCTGGTTGTCGGGATCTCCTGTGCCCGGGGCACCGATCGCGCCGATGATTGTACTCGGCGACCACTCCTGGCGCCTCCGCTGTTGGAGGATGGTGTAGCGGCCGTAGGCGAATTCGACGATTCGCGGCGCCTCTTCTTGTTCTTCACGACGGTAAAGTCGTCATCTGTCCCGGGGTTCATGACCTCGTCACAATCTGCCCAGTTCCTGATGGTAAGGGCAGCGCCATTAGATGACGAAGCAGCCGCCATGCCGGACGTGACGTCGACGCGCGCAGCGGCCAGATTTACATTTCCGCCGTCAGCCGGCGGATTTACATATTCGCGAGAATTAGATTTTTCTCCAAAGATTTCTCCGTGAAATTCGTTTTTGGGCGAATTTTCGCTACCGGTTGGAGTTAGGATGCTGGGCCTTCCAGGCTTTTGTCCAGCGGATCCTGGGCTCTCCGGCGATGTCGAATTCGACATGTTTAAGGAAACATTACAGCTCGCCAGAGGCGAATATCACGGAGCTCGTGCGACGCGTGGCCGCACGGTCGGCGTGTGTGTGTGTGTGCATTTTCAATAATCGATGTCATAAATAAATGTACTGCGTCAAAAAAAAAAAGTTGTCCTTCAATCATAACTACGTTATCTCCTCTAAAAATGAAAATCATTGTTCTATAATAATAGTGAACAGTAAAATAAATTTTACACCTTATAGAACTTTCGCAAATTATTTTTAAAATGGGAAATAAATAATGGGAAATAAATAATGGAAATGGGAAATAAATAATGGGAAATAAATCAACACATAATTATGTATTTATTCCGTGTGCATGGAAAATAATAACAATTTTTTTTAACAAACACACACACACACACACACACACACACACACACAATTTTGGAAACAAATTCATTTAATCGAGTCTAAAATAGTTTCGAATTTTCATAACAGATGGCGCGCTAATGCATCATCTATCTATATACAGTCTACTCTCGTTATAACGCCACCATCCGGATTTTGCAAAAAAAGCGGCGTAAGGCGAGGGTGGCGTTGTATCGAACACAACTTTTAAATGTGAAATTTAAGGATACAATAAATTATTTATAACAATTTATACTCTAAGTCAATATATAGAATGCAAAACCGGCATTCATTAATTAATATGATAAATAGAAAGCATTAATTTATAATTTATATTCATGAAAGTAATTTCATTTTCTTGAAGAAGTCTGTGATCACAACTTGACTTTTCTCTCCCTAACTTATGGCATAGGCACGGCGTAACAAACCCGCAGATAGATTGACGTCGTCAGATGTTGCTCTCTTGGAGTGATCAAAAAACAACAAAACTGTATCAGCAGCTGTTCTGGCTTCCCTTAGCGATGGTAGGCGCGGAGTCACTGTTGTATCATCATCCTCGCCAAGTTCTTCTTTCGCTGTAACAGTGGACACTAGAAAATTGTCAACTGTTAGCTTCATTTCCGCCTCCTGGGAATCATCAACCAGTTGAAACTCCCTTTCAGTCATCAAATTCTCTGGTGTAATAGCGAATATGTCGCGAATGCGATCGAGCAGATTTCCATAATTAAGAGGCTCAACTGCAGCAGTAGAAGTGAAGCGAATGCCTTTATGATTCCAGAAGTTGCCCAGCAGAATCCCAAGCCTTTTTACAATAGCGCACGGCGTAATCCAGACGTAATTCTGTGGGTAGATGGGCATCCGCCAATTCCACCATTTTCTGGAGTTGAAGCTTGCGATATTGAGCCTTGAAACTTTTGATGATGCCACTATCCAGTGGTTGCAGACTGGCAGTCATATTTGGTGGAAGGAAGTGTATCTTTATGTTGCTGAGACCATCATTAGGGACGCAGTGAGACATTATCTAACAACAGTAGGATACGACGTCCTTCAGAGACAAGCTGCTTGTTGAACTGCAGTAGCCATTCTTGAAAGATGCTAGAGGTCATCCATGCTTTGCTGTTAGATGTGTAAGTGCAGTAGAAGTGTGGACTAAAGTTTCTGAGGCATCGAGGCCTTGCCGATTTTCCAATAATCAGCAATCGCCGCTTGTCTGTTCCAGTAGAGTTGCAGCACAGTAGAACAGTGATTCGTTGCTTCATCCTTTTGACACCACGGCAGTTTTCATCTTTGTGAGCAAGTATTCGGTCAGGAATGAGCTGAAAAAATAATCCTGTTTCGTCGGCATTGTATATGTTGGCTGGGTCATATCCGGAGTTCGCCAGCATACTGTTCAAATTTGTAAGGTGTTCATCAATGATAGCTGGAGAAATCGATGCGCCTTCCCCACAGAGCCGTTGTTGCGAAATATGGAATCTCCCTTTAAATCGCTGCAGCCACCCATTGCTGTACGTGAAATTTTCTGGTACGTCCAACTGCTCTCCAAGTTTTTTTGCCTTTTTTTCTTCGGAGGTTATCAGTAATAATAATATTATTGGCACGCTTTTGGGTAAACCAGTTGAAGAGAGCGTCTTCCAAGTCACTAAATTTTCCGACTCTTTTTCTCTTTGAAGAACCAGCAGTATAATTTTCCCACTTCTCAGCCTGAGTGAGAATATCACAGACAGTTGTTCGTGGAAGTGAGAAACGCTCTCCAATCTCATTCTTCGACATCGTAGGGTTATTTCTTGCCAACTGGCATATCTCCTTCTTCTTTTCAATGGTGATCGACTCACGTTTACGCTTTTGGGAACTCATGGTACGACAATAAGGTTGTTGTGTTGACGTTAGCAAAGGATGAAGCGACTGTGTATGTCCCAGGCACAAGTAGGAAAAGGGTCTGCTGGCTGTTCACACAATCTGTTGTGTCAACAGCAGGCAAAGTCCGGTGCCGCTGGCGGAAAAAAGGCAGACAGGAAAAGGGTAGGGGGGGGGGGGGGGGGGGGGAGTTGTGAGCGGCGCTATAACGAGTGCTTTTTGGTACTTGGGATACGAAAAATCAGCGGCGGGAGTGGCGTTATATCGAGAAAAATACATTGATTAACACAAAGCAATAACGCGCCATCTATACATATAAAACAAAAGGATTCAAAAGCGCGAATGTTTCTTTTATACATAAAACGAATTGATGTCGATTGGGACAAAACAAAAAAGCGGCGTAAGGCGAGGGTAGCGTTATATCGAGTGGCGTTATAACGAGAGTAGACTGTATATATAAAATTGAATGTCTGTCTGTCTGTACTCTATAGATTCAAAATCCATACATCCAATCGCCGTGAAATTTTGGGATATTATTAGGTATATCCCCGGAAAGGTTTTCGAAAAATAATTTCTTGAATATCCTTAGAGTTATTTGCAGATTTGTAGATTTAACTCGAAAGCAGCGCCCCCATTGCGACGATTATAACAAGTTTTTTTTATCTATAATTTTTATTATCACTAAGTTTATTATCTTAAAGATTATTTATCAAAAGTAAGATTTTATACCTATTAATTGCGCACAAGTCAAAGTTAGTTTTTCATTTATCTACAACATATATATTGGGAGAATAGATAAAATGATTTTGTAATGTAGAAAATTAGGAAAGATAAAATTCAGGATGACACGGCAATTTATTTGAGACAAGAATAATGATACAATTCCAAGGCAAATATACTATTCCTTTAACTTCCAATTACCGAGGGTACCAATTAATATTGATTTTATTCAACTTATCGAGTATTTTTCAAGGGACAGGGAAAAATGTTCACTAGATAAAACGATGATTTTGTAATGTAGAAAATTAGGAAAGACAAAATTCAGGATGACACGGCAATTTATTTGAGATAAGAATAATGATACAACTCCAAGGCAAGATACTATTCCTTTAACTTCCAATTACCGAGGGAACCAATTAATATTGATTTTATTCAACTTATCGAGTATTTTTCAAGGGACCGGGAAAAAATGTTCACTTTATCGAGAGATTCAAATTTACGAGTTTCAAATTATCAAAATATATCTATTATTTTTTAAAATAAGTTTATAGAGAATTGTTTTAACAAATGTTCGTTAGACAAACCTTTACTCGGGTAAAACCCGGGCGAAGCCGGGTACATCCGCTAGTATAATATAATTTTATGGACACACTAGCAGCTCGACGGTAGCGCTCGAGTGGCAGAAATGGGAACTAAAATTATCTTTTTTTTTTTTTTTTTTTACGTTCGTTTAGAGTTAGTTTTCAACGTGAATGGGATTAATTATCATAAATAATTATTTAAAAAGAGTAAAAATAATAATAAAAAAATATAAATATTGTTTTTATATAAATTACTTTAAACGGGCATAAATATTATAAAGCAAATTTTAGTTCCAATTTTTGTCACTTGAGCGCTACAGTCGAGCTGATATGTGGTCCATAAAGTTGACTTAAATAAATCATCTTTTGATTTCTTTCACTCTCAATATAAAACTACAGCGGGACTTTATAAATGGAATTTTAATACATAGCATTTCTCTGTATCGAAGTTTTATTCGAATCTGAGCATATTTCATTAAATATATTTCTATATATCTTAAAATTCTGTATAACGATTGCCTTTTTTTTCCAAACAAGGTGATTTTTCTTTCACTTAATAAAATCTTAAACAATCATTTTTAAAACATCATATTTTTAGTGTAAAAAATAAAGATTATTAAATTTAAAAAGAGATATGATGTTAAGTAAAAATGAGCAACAATAAAACTTCAGTAGGTATTGTGCCAGTCTCGGCGGCATATAGATGCTAACTAGCTATTTATGAAAGAGAAGTCTTTCTTTATATTTCTTTATTTGTTAACTTGCAGGTTTATAACTTGTCCAATAAACATATTATTTAACTATTTATGTTCTTAAACAAACAAAACACAATGCAGTAGCATTTTAATACAGTTGTAAACATTAAACCTAAATAAAGATATGGTACTTATAATTCTGTGTACCATTCATTCCAATGTAGTGACACTATAAATTTTACACTCACACACACATACAGCTTTATTAAGACCACCGGTCTTATATAGATTCACTGCGGGAAGGAAGCATAGATAGAGCTCCTATACTCCAGGCAGCACAGAACCCAAGGAAATTTTACACTCAATAGAATTGTCTCAAATTTCTTTTAAATGGTAAAATATATATATATATATTCCGTGTGCATCGAAAGAATTAACAATTTCAACTACAATTTTGGAAACAACTAAATTCACATAATCGAGTTTTATGGACACACTAACAGCTCGACGGTAGCGCTCGAGTGGCAGAAATGGGAACTAAAATTATCTTGTTTTTATTTATGTCCGTTTTAAAGGGAGGTCACATGAGAGAAAGGGATTTTAAAATTATCATAAATAAATATTTTTAAAAAGAGTAAAAATAATTTTGAAAAATATAAAAATTGTTTCTATTTAAATTTACTTTAAACGGGCATAAATATTATAAAGCGAATTTTAGTTCCAATTTTTGCCACTTGAGCGCTACAGTCGAGCTGATATGTGGTCCATAAAGTTGACTTAAATAAATCATCTTTTGATTTCTTTCACTCTCAATATAAAACTACAGCGGGACTTTATACAGTATATTGAATTTTTATACATAGCATTTCTCTATTTCGAAGTTTTATTCGATTCCGAGTGTATTTATTTAAAATATTTCTATAAATCGGAAAAATTAAACATAAGGAGGCCCTTTTTCCAAACCAAGTGATTTTTTTTCACTTAATAGAATCTTAAACAATCATTTTTAAAAATCAAAAGTTTCGTGTAAGAAAAAGGTTGAATAAAGCTTTTAAAAATATATGACGTTAGGTAAAAATAAGCAACAATAAAACTTCAGCAGGTATTGTGCCAGTCTCGGCGGCATACAGATGCTAACCTTTTATGAAGGAAAAGTCTTTCTTTATATTTCTTTATTTGTGAACTTATAGGTTTATATAACTTGCGGAATAAATATTTATTATTTAACTATTTATGAGAAATTTGAACTATTATAGACGCGTATGATTATTTTAAAAATAAATCAATTTTCTACTGCTCTTACTGCAATGAAAAATAATGGGAGGGCCTGGCTCATAGCACGACAATGTACATGCTAAAACTATGCCAAATTGTACCCCCGGTTTTATCTATCACCGCACTTCGGGATAGGAGACTGCATATCAAAATCCCTCTAAGTTGATAAGAGCCCTAGAACAGGGGTCGGTAAACTGTGGTTCGCGAGTCACTCTTTGGATGTGAAGCTGCGGCTCTTTATATAGTTCCATAGGTAAATATTAAAATATACAGTTATCAGCGTCATAATCAAGCAACAATTCTTAATTCTGTCACCGTTTGCTTTTGTGAATGGAATAAATACCTAAATATGGCCATTTCTCATAACCATCGGTGGTGCAGTGGTAGAATGCTCGCCTGCCATGCGGGCGGTCCGGGTTCGATTCCCGGCCGATGCAATTTTTTTTAAACAATTTTTAAAACTCATTTATATATTATACAAGAATAGCATCCACGGCGCCAATTTATAATTGTAACGAATAGTATTTGAATAAAAGCATTTAATCGGGTAAAACCCGGGCGTTGCCCGGGTCATTCGGCTAGTTATTTATAAGAATTATAATCCTCTGAATCAATTAGATTAATCAAATATAAATCTTCGAGGATAAAATTCTTTATTACACTATTGACGAGTATACAAACTTTCGGGTTTTAAACTCATTAATAGTGTAATAACGAAACCTATCCTCGGAGATTTTTATTTGATTAACCAAATATTATTTATGCGAGTACTATTTATTTTTGAAAAGAAAAAATATGTTGTGGCTCTTTAAAAACTTAGAAAATTTGTAAATTGTATTTTTTGACTCCTCCGACTCAAAAGTTTGCCGACCCCTGTACTAGAATTAAACCCACTAAAAGACTTTCTGAATTTTCCAAAGCTATTGAAATACTCATTGAACTAAATATCTTCTACACATTGTGTAGAAACACTGTATATAAAATAGATGGATATTTTTGTTTCGATTTATTAAGGGTGATGTAAATTTTCTAATATGGAATATTGCCTGCTAATATAGACGAATTAACAGAATCTCTGGATTTCGCCATGTCCACACAGGAGTCCTTAACTATAAACTCTTCACCATCAATCCTGATATACGATATGACTAGTCAGGTAAATATTTCAGTCAAGTTTTTATGTGAAATAATTTATAAAAATCGCCTCCAGCACCATTAGGGAAGGCTATTGAGAAATCTGGAAGAGCGCAGAAGGCTATTCGAACAAGTGTTAAGAAGAAGAGGAGTATTGAAAACTTTTCTGTTTGCATCTACATTCGGTGTCTGCATTGGGGACTTCGCTGGTCCTGCTGCTCCCCTCACTCGGCTAACGCGCTGCACCCTGGCTCACGCCACGTTATTGCTGACCAGCCTCAGCCTCCACCTTTTCTACGCAGGACTTTCCGAGTAAACATCATCGGCGAGGCCGTAGTGCTGCGCGGGACGCCTACGCCGTTCTCGCGAGTCATCACCCGAATTGCCCGCCGCATGTTAGAGCGTCCACGCCTGGCTTCCTGCCCATCACTCAGTTCCCTAGAAGGTGGCAGGAACATATAAACCTGCCCATCAATATCGGCTTGTCGTCGCTCCGGCGCTGCGCCTTCTCCGGGCGCAATGCGGACGTGGCAGTGAGGCTAGCTCTGCGCGCCTTGTCCCATCCAGCCTCGGCCCAACAGTCCTGAGTCGCCTGTGGGTTCGACGATCTGTCGCTGGTCCTGCCTCAGGCCTCTCATCCGGGAGGAATTCACCATCACACAGCGGCCTCCTAACCTGTAGAACTGGGTCTTCGGGCGAGGCCTGGGTAACAACGCCCTGGCCATCCTGGTGTCGACCAAGAATTGCATATATAATTTCCATCTCACTGTTGAACTGAGATAAGTTTAGGTAGATTCTGTCCTTGTCTGGAGGAAGACTCTCTAAAGGTGGAGGAGTCTCCCTCCCTGAGAGAACAACTGTAAATTTACCTAATTGTAAATAATATAATTCCTTTGTTTATTTGCCATTTGATTTTGTAACCATTAACTATGTGTCAATAAAATATTTTGAATTGTCTACTGCGACACTACCAGGTTATGAAGCAAGCTGGATACTGGAATATCAGGTAACTGAACACCGAAGTGTGATTACGACGGATGGAATGAGCTATGTGTGTCACATCGGTTTCCTTCCTGAAAGACATGATTGCATACAATGCTGAAATCACGTTTCCGCGCCCCCATTTAATCCATACTATGTAATTGTTTAACTCTGAAATATAGTAACAACTCCAGCAGGCAGCGTTCTGTGCTGTTTACTAGTCATAGGAACTTCCATGCATAACCCAGCTTTGCCTATGTTATTTATACTATAGTTGTTGGGAGGGAAAAAAAAGATAGAAAAAAAATAATTGAGAAATAAATAAATAAATAAATATTTTGTGTCTAGCCATTGTACTTACAGTAGCGATAGGCAGGTGATATTCTGGGGGTAATGGCGACAAGATTTGATGAATTTAACATAATGTTCTTTATTCTATTATGATAATATGATACATAAAAATAAACTAATTTCAATCGGCGAAATTATCTTGAACTATTATGCTAATCACCAAACTTTTTGCTAACTTTAGCCTCTTCACTTTCTTCAGTTTCTACAACGGGCTTTTTATCAACTTCTTTATCCTTTTAACTTTCTTCAGTTTCTACAACAGGCTCATTATCAGCTTCTTTAGCCATCTCACTTTATTCAGTTTCTATCCAGGCTTCTTATCAGCTTATTTAGCCATCTCACTTTATTCAGTTTCTATCCAGACTTCTTATCAGCTTCTTTAGCCATCTCACTTTATTCAGTTTCTATCCAGACTTCTTATCAGCCTCTTTAGCCATCTCAGTTTATTCGGCTTCTATACAGGCTTCTTATCAGCTTCTTTAGCCATCTCACTTTATTCAGTTTCTATCCAGGCTTCTTATCTGCTTCTTTAGCCATCTCGCTTTATTCAGTTTCTATCCAGACTTCTTATCAGCCTCTTTAGCCATCTCACTTTATTCAGTTTCTATCCAGAATTCTTATCAACTTCTTTAGCCATCTCACTTTATTCAGTTTCTATACAGGCTTCTTATCAGCCTCTTTAGCCATCTCACTTTATTCAGTTTCTATCCAGGCTTCTTATCAGCTTCTTTAGCCATCTCACTTTATTCAGTTTCTATCCAGACTTCTTATCAGCCTCTTTAGCCATCTCACTTTATTGAGTTTCTATCCAGGCTTCTTATCTGCTTCTTTAGCCATCTCACTTTATTCAGTTTCTATCCAGACTTCTTATCAGCCTCTTTAGCCATCTCAGTTTATTCGGCTTCTATACAGGCTTCTTATCAGCTTCTTTAGCCATCTCACTTTATTCAGTTTCTATCCAGGCTTCTTATCTGCTTCTTTAGCCATCTCACTTTATTCAGTTTCTATCCAGACTTCTTATCAGCCTCTTTAGCCATCTCACTTTATTCAGTTTCTATCCAGAATTCTTATCAACTTCTTTAGCCATCTCACTTTATTCAGTTTCTATCCAGGCTTCTTATCAGCTTCTTTAGCCATCTCACTTTATTCAGTTTCTATCCAGACTTCTTATCAGCCTCTTTAGCCATCTCACTTTATTGAGTTTCTATCCAGGCTTCTTATCAGCTTCTTTAGCCATCTCACTTTATTCAGTTTCTATCCAGGCTTCTTATCAGCTTCTTTAGACCTTTATTCGTTTCATCTGAGCTTGAGTTTTTTATCTCTTAGGATCAGGCACTCATAACCAACGTTTCCTCTGAGCTTGAGTTATTTAACTCCTAGGCTCAGACACTCCTATCCTCATAAACAATTCTTACAAACAATTCTTACAATCCCTGCGCCGGCCATCCCGCCGTGCCTTTTATACCTTGCTTGCGCAAAGTTTCACCTGATTGGCTTTCTTTGTCACTTGATGAGCAAATGATATTATACAAATGAATTAGTTTTAACAATGGTGTTCTTGAAGCTTCTCAGAACGTTTCAAACTCTGTGAGAGTGTCAATGGAGAAATCTATCGTTCTTGTTCGGGTTCTTTTCACCTTTCATTAAATCTACATGGGACAAATAGAAGCATACGAGTTTAACAGATGCGTTCATTCTTCCTCTTTAGATGTGTTGATCTATGTAGTTAAGAGTTGTTATGGGGAATTGCTGTGTGTAGAATAAGTGAGAACTCTTCAATAAGCTTGAGCACTTTTTATTTTAACACCAAGATTACAGGAGATATTATCTCTAAAGACTGCAATATATATATATACCAGAAAACTCTGCAAGCATGCTGGAAGACATTTAGTTCGTTGGAAGGAATTATATATAGTGCTATAATCTGAGAGAATATAAGGCAATAGCCGATCTATTAGGGTTAGCATTTTTAAAATGTTCGTTTGTGTTAATATCTTGGAGAAAAAATATTTATATTATATATATTGATTTTAAAATAATTAGTATTAAAATAAGAAACCCTATATATATAAAATAATATTTATCTATAAAGATATTTTTTTTTAAGGCAAAACAAAATTTTTCATTGATATTTTCAAAATTTGAATTTTCGTTTTAAAATTGGTGCATAAAAATATTAGAAAAAGGAAATTGTCAAAAAGGTGTGAAATATTTGAAAAAAATCTTTCTTTGTTCCCTGTGGTCAAATTTATTTTAAAAAATAATAATCATAGATATAATGTTTGTGCCTTATTATACTAATTTTCTTAGTAAAATGTGGTTAAACAAATAATATATTTTAAAATTTTATTTGTTCGTTTGCAAGAAATTTGTACATGTATAAAATAATATTTTTTCTATTTGATTTTCAAAATATATAATACGTTGAAAAATTCTGTTTTGCCTTTGTTTAATTTTTAATATTGATTAATAAGAGTTTTTGGGTGTCTGAAGAAAAATATGAAAAAAAATGTATATATAGTATTATATATAAGATGCAATGTTTAAAAATATGTGAAACATGCTTGCTCTCAGTTTGGACCATTCTGTTATAAGATTAATATTCGATGAAAGTTAATAAAATATTGTACTCTCTATATAGGATCAAATATTATTAGTTATTAGTAAAACAAAAATAATTTTATATTAAAATATTCATATTAATAATATAAGAATTAATAATTTCATAATAAAATATATATGTGAAAATATTTTTAAAAAATAAAAAAGGCCAGGTGTTGGTATTAAAAACAAAGAAGGCATATCCTGACCACTAGCACATGAGCTTTTTAGATGGCGCTCCGCCATCTAAAAAGCTCATGTGCTAGTGGTCAGGATGTGCCTTCTTTGTTTTAAATATGTATATATATGCAAATTTATTTATACTTTCTACAAAAACATTTAAGCACAGTGAATATCTATATATTGAGCCTAATATATATATATATTAAGAGCACCATGCTTCATGCAATCTATATATACATGGTCCACATTGAATTTTAGAAAAAAAAAAAGAAATCGTATATGAAAGGGAATGTTAAAGATTTTGAGAAAAATATTAAAAATTAATCATATTTTAGAATAGAGTAAACCTGTCAACAATTATCAGGTCAATGATATTTCTATCATTTGACTTCTTGTCATATATGGTCCCCTTCTAGGAAGAGTCATCTCATTGGATATGATAACTGAATTTGGCAATTTAAAAATATTAATGTGGAATTCTGTGTATGAGTTATCAGATGAAGTTGAAAAGGTAAGAAAAGTGTAGTTTTAAAATGCTTTTGCTTTTTTTTTTTAATGTTGTTAAAATTGTTTAAAATGGATCTCTCGTTTTGAAAATGGAAGCCAGATGGAATGTAGGAAGTTCAAATTTTGTGACTTGTTGGTCGTTTTTAAAAAATGGTTGCTTAAGAAATAGGATTCTATGATAGGAAATGTAATGGTCATTTCAAAATTTGACCAAAACAAGGCAGGTTAGGGAAGTGATCGTTGTTGACAGGTTTAAATAGGTAAAATATTTGAATCTCAACGGCTTATAGATGTGGAAGGCAAGGGAGAAAACCTCCATATTGTTTTATTTTTCAGAAAATCCTCAATGAACGCAGAAACTGGACCAAGCCAACATCAAACCATCAGATCGATCAGTTTGAATGAGCTTGATTGAGAAAGCATACCAGTCTTTAGGCTGAGATTTACCTAAAAAATAATAATATTTATAAGTAAACTATCTTTTAAACATAGTGTAATAACCTTCCATCTGTAATTGAAAATATAAGAGATTTCTATAAAATTTCTAAAAAAAAAAAAATAATAATTATAATAACAACAAAAACGGGTGCTTTATGAAAATATTCTATTTTCGAAATAAAATTTTGTTTACTTTCTTTGAAAAATAATAATTTTGAAAATTTTAGAAGCAGACGATTAAAAAAATGTAAAACACAGAATATTTACAACACGATATCAAATTATCCAAAAGAAAGTGTAATAAATGATAACATTCCCTTTCAAAAATAAATAAATAAATATATATTCTATATAAAGTCGACTAGATTTTGAACAATTATATATATTTATAATTATATTTAATATTGGCAACGACAGGAATAAATAGCTTTAAAACATGCAATATAAAAAATATATATATTTAAAACATATTATTTTTATTATATGCGCAATTTTAAAAATTTCAATAAAAATTTAGGCAAGGAAAAAAAATTGTTTGAAAATTTAAGAATTCACTTATTTTTAAACAAACATTTACAAAATTTATAATAATTCCAAAATGTTTAGTTAAAAAAAAAACACCAATATATACAACTTTTATATGCGTGTAATGTAATATTAATATAAACAATATAATTCGTGGTAAAACATAAATAATTTTATATATACATATTATATATAACTTCCATTTTATATTAAAAAAGGGCAAATATCTTAAAATTATGACTCAAAATGATTTTTTTTAATAAAAAATCTTTTAATATATATTCTTTAGATAAACAAATATTATATATTTAAGCATTGATCCATACTCACAGTATATGGAATGGTATATTTCGAAAATATAGATAGCTTATGGAATAGGACATGTATTTTATGTTTTAAATTAACGGTATAAAAATATTGTGGGGTGAATATTCTATCAGTAGCCTGTGAAATGGAAGACAAATCTGCAGGCACTACGACATGTATATCCTAAAAATTGCAGCCGAACCGATTTCTCTATGACAACTAGAAAGGCAGTGTAACTAGACACTTTCTAACTAATTATCTTTTATCACAGATTAACTGTGAACAATTAATACTCGTTATCACTGTAAAAGTGTACGTTACTACATTACCTAGTGTTTTTGTATTTAGGCTATTTTTAGAATTTTATATGTGAAATATACCATACACACTTCTCATTATTAATATATTTATATAATATACGTGTATATTTTCTTATACAAAATTAAACGTGACCAATAATAATTTTGTGTATATCTATCAACATTGTATGTAGGGGTCATAACAATATTTCCTTTATTTATAGAACCATATTTTATATGCTAATTATACATATTTATTTACTAGCACGATGTATATAAAATGGGGGAAATGTGATAAAATTATAAGATTAAAAACCCCATTATGGGGATGGGAGGATGCCTTTTCTTTAAATTTATAATATGAATATGATTTTAACCTTTCTAAAAATGATATTTATAGATAGTTTTAAATATTTCACGAATATAATTTTATAAAGGGGCATTCCAAGTTTTCAGATATAGTCGCAATTTTTATAAGATTAAAAAATAATAATACTCTGATCTCCCACTATAATTACAATTTTATACCAAACACAATATTTAAAATATTAGCTCATTATAAAATATATTCATTAAATTTTTAAAAATATGCTTTATATTTTAATGTTTTAAGGAAGCGATTTTAAAAATATAAAATCGCTGAATGTGAAAATAATTCTATCGGCTAACTCATCTTGGAAAGTTTTTAAAGGCAAAAAGTATTTATATATGTAGGTTGTCAGTAAAATATCATATTAACTCTTTTGTTAAACTAAAGCAGTATAACCTTTTATTAAAAGGTTCGTTTGAAATAAGGAAGTCTTACGTTTACACTCTGCTAAATATTATAAAGCGAGATAATTTTAAAATAAAAATACAACATCTTTCGCAATGAGTTTCTTTTATTATTTATTTTATTATTTTATATCATAATAAAAGAAACTCATTGCGAAAGGTTGTATTTTTATTTTAAAATTTGTAGCGCAATTTTTTCTTTTACTTCAAAAGCGAGATAAAGAAAAAATACTTTTGAAATAAACATTGGTATTGAATAAATAAATATTTTTGGTCAAATTACTTATATAGTCTAAATAAAATATTAAGCGCATGGATATTAAAAAAATCTCTTAATATTGTGAAATGTGTGTGAAAATACACCGTTAGAATTTTTTTTTAGAAAGAGCTAGATTATGAAAAACAAATCACAATATATATATATTTATATTGCAAAATAATGAAAACAAGGTTAAGAAATATAAAACGAACGTTTGGTTTTTAATTAACCTAATGACCATTCCGCTTTAATTTCGCATTTTGAATGAAAAATACATTTATAGGTATTTTGCACATAAGCGTTCACACTAGTAATAACAAAAATCATTATTATGTTATAAAAAATAATGCATAGAGTAAAATATATATTTTTATAAATATATGAAAATATTTTTTTCCCAAAAATAGTTTTCATAGTCGATAAAAGTTATTATTTCAAAATAAAATTATATATATAATTTTTAGAAGAGAATTATTTAAATATTTAGAGATATATCATTTTAAAATAAAACTGTACACGCGAATGAATAATATTTCATATTATTTCTTTCAATATTCATCCTATTTAATATAATATTTTAAAGTGATATATTAAAATAGGCAAAACTTTCTTCTTTTTAAACTATATTTCAAAATAAATCTTATCCAGGCAGACGCTAAAGGTAGCCCCTTATATATATATATATATATATTTACAGTAATATATTTTTTAATATAATACCGAATTATATAAATTATTTGCATATGAGAAACTAAATATTTTTTAGTTTTGGTAGATAAAAACTATTTTTAAAATAAATAATTTTTATATTTTAAAAGTATATTTTGTAATAAAATATAGCAAAAAAAACACATTTTTAAAATCCCATTAAGATTTAATTATAATATTTTTCGTAATTAATCTTTGTAATTTTAAATATCATAACAAATAATATATAAAGAAATCTCAGAGTAATCTTTGAAAGTGAAGCATGGAATATTTATTTTGAAGAAAAAAAAAACAAACAAATAAGCTCATATATATAGAGTAAATATATATAACATGTATAATATATTAAATATATTTATATAAATACAAATAAAATAGAGATGGCACAAAATAAAAGCCGTTTTTAGAGGAATTATAGAATTTGTTTTTTTGACTTCACAGAGGGAACTTAATCTTGGCACAAATAGGAGATTCATATTTTAGACTTGGGGAAATTTTTCAAATTCGTCAGTGCTATGTAGTTTATGGGCCATTGTTCTCTTTAAATCTGCTTTGATGAAACCTAAAAACACAGGAGAAAACAACACACAATTTTAGAAAATTCAATTAAAAAAAATATATATATATCCAAATGTATTAAAACAAACCAAAAAACATTGAATAAAACAAGAAAAATATAAATCTTTATACAAATATGTTGAAGAAAAATTTGAATGATTGATTAATCGCATGTAAATTGAAAAAGTCGAATTGTTTTCTACAATTTCATTATATCTCAATATTGATTGAGATTAGCTTTTGCCTTTTTACCATCATTTGCGGTGAATCCGTGGTAAATCCATGTATAATAATTTTCCTCCAATTTTACCCAGATTAATCTATTAGCTTGATTGTCTTTATATAATTGTTCCTGTATATAAATATCATATTACCATTAAGGTACTATTACTGTTTTTCCTGCATGTATCCTATATTTCTGCTTGGAGAATCTGTATAAGACTAATAAATCTTGTGTTGTTGAATTTCTTTCTACATGTGTAGACATGTGGGTCACTTACGGTGAAAGAATCGGAGATTATTGTAGAAGGGGAAAAAGTGTTCAATGCAGGATTCGATCCCGGGTCGTGTTTGTCGAAAATGGACGGTATGAACTCTTCTTCCATCCCACGTGGGTCTAATAATTTTCAAATGTCGTTTAAAACTTTTACCCTAAACTTATAGATATTTCAACGACTCATATAAATAAACGTTTTGAAAATAGAGCAATCCATAAATAAATCTTTGAATAAAAAGGCATATATTGAATCAAAATATCATTTATTTTACCAATATTTCAGTTGGCTGAATGCCAACCTTTATCAAGGTATTATAATATTTTAATGTGTGTCAAATAAAAGTGTGAGAAAAACAAGGAAAAAAATAATATTAAAGACCTAAAAAAAATCTATTTTGAATTAAGTCAGAAAGATGAAAAGTGGACGAAAAATAAAAAAGAGAAAGGCACTCAAAATATTTAACAAGCCACAAAAAAAAAAAAAAAAAAAAACTTTCTAATATCCAAGAACAAGTTTCTCAAAACCAGAAGATTCCTGACCTGAAGACATTGATATAATTGTTGAGGTACAGCCTGCACCACGCTGACGAGGGCCAACAGCCCGAAACGCGTTCGTGGTTGGCTTATATTGATTTATCAAGAAAATGGGTTGGCCAAATATCACGGAACAAGTTAAATCAACGTTTAGTTGATTTTTGTTCCACTAGATGGCGCTCTGCCAAGAGCGTTTACACTCAGGATGTCTTTTTTGTTTTGAATATAATTATATATTTGTAAATTAACCCTTATATATAACACACCGCTATTGTTAAAATGATGGTGACTTGTGTTGCTCTTTTTTAGTTATTTGGAACTGGCTTTATATATATTTTATAAAATTAGTAAGAGTATTATTAAATCCTATTGAAAAAAAGCATTAAAAAGTTTCTTGTGTTTTTATTTTGAGAAAAAAAAAGAGGGAGGAGGGCAAGCTTTCAAACCACGAGTTCCTAAACGGGTCAATTCAAAGAAAGATCAAAAGTCTGGCCCCTCCTTTTTTTTCATAAATAAAAACAAGAAACATTTTGCAGTGATTTCTCAATAGTATTTGTTAAATATATAATGGTATTCACAGAAGCTGATGTTCAAAGTATCGTTTAATCATGCGATAAAGCAACTGACCAATAGAGAAATGGAATGACTTTTGTTCTCCTATATCCACAGGATCATTAGACTATTAGAGAAGAAGAGAAACACAAGAATGTCTACTTCTATTAAGGTATAGATGGAAATTTTTGCTGGGAGAAAATTGATCTAAATGCAACATCTATATTTTTGCCCAGCCACTTTTCCAGCTAAACACCTCTTTGGAATATTGTGAAGATTCCATTAGATCCCGTGTGGATCTCATGGAATAAAGTCCTCCCTAGGATGACGAGGGCCATTAGTGCGAAACCATGGTCTCTAGGTGGACACTTTTCAGTTTACCAAAGATGTTGTGGGTTTGTTACCGACCTGAGGCCGCTAGTTTACGGCGATGGTCAATAGATGGTGTCTAGATTTGACGTTTATTTTGACGGGAGAGGCGCCCTGCGCTTTTTTGGTTCTATTAAGGCGTAGGTAAATGTAGCGATAAGAGAATCAGTTACCAGTGATGACGGTCCCAATCCCAATGATGATCAGCATACAGGCGTTGGAAGCCAGGTCCCCAAAGTTCTCCAGTAGGTAGGAACAGCCCATTGTGGCCACGATGCCGAAGAACTGCCGACATACATAATTCTTCCGTTAACATTCTTAAATTACATCCTTCTACTCACACACATTCCTCAAATACATTATTTCTACAATGGGCATATATAGCAACAATAACATAACTTTTATTAAGACCTCTTATATAGACTCATCCCGGAATCCTAAGGGAGTTATACCTTTTAGCATGTATATCGGGATTCAGACAATGAAATATATTACAGTGACCTTTATTGAATACACACAAGATAACCAAGCGTGAACAAACTTAACTATGTCTCCTTAAAAAAAAACCGACGATCAGTCATATCAAAGAATTTCACTCCCTTAAGTTTTGTCCACGAGTTTAAATAGGTAATCAGGTATATAAAGTCTTGTGGTGAGACATAACAACCACTGAGTGTCTTACAATCATATATATTTTAAACAATATACTCAGCTTTCTTCCCAACTGTAGAACTAGTATTACAAGTAGACAAAGCTCTCATCGGTCAATGAAGCAGAGAAGCGTTTGTAAAACTTTGACTTGTTACTTTGATAGACAAATAGAACTGCCAATTTTTATCTTTATATATTCCAGTATAGTCCTTTTAATAAATTCAATCTTCATTTCATTCACAAAAAACCTCAATATTCAAATAAAATAATTGTTTAACAAAAAACAACAATGATGTATGAATGGAGTACACGGGAAAGTTTTAAAATTCTGTTTAATTCAATATCTCAGGAAAGCCAAAAAATCTCTGGAAACGCCAAATGTATAGGACGCATTTTCAGAATTAGTGAAGAGATGTAAAAAGTGATGGTAACCTCCCTTTGAAAATTAAACGATTTATAGCCCGTCAAAGGATTCTATGGCTACTTTTCCGCGAGGATATCACGGGATTTTGGAACAGCGACCCTTTAAATTGCTACTTCTGCAATGTTGACATCCAAGACAATTTGGTCCACTATCTATTCCATTGCCCATTCCTACATGAAAAGAGACTGGAAATTCGCGAAATTTCGGGGCTAACTCACTACAATGAACAACATGTATATAACATTTTTACTACTCTCCTGCTGGATAAAACATTTGTTTATAAATACCGTATTTAAAAATTTTCAAGGCGATTGATAAAATGAGGGAAGAAGTGCTCAACTGCACAGACAACGGCTGATTGCTCCCCCTCCCCTCTAAATTGCTTTTCCTCCTCACTCATGTACATATATAACCTTTTAGGGGAATCCCCTTGTAAGACAATAATGTCTTAATAAAGGTTTTTGTTGTTGTTGTTGTAAAAAGTGATGGTTAGATTGAATTGTAAACAGTTATATAATAAAACAGAAAGTAGATACCTAGGACACAAGTATCTACATAGCGAGTGAAGGGCAGACGAGATGTTACCTGTGCAGAAGCATTGAGGAGGCCTGAAGTTGTGGTTTCAGGTTCCGGGTAGGTCAGCTCGGCCGCGAATTCGAATCCCAAAGGTAAGTAGCCAGTCATGAAGAACCTGTGAACACACGCATATTGTTGCATAATCTCATATATGTAAATATGCCATATATATATATATGTCAAAGACATTAAAAAACGCTTCACCATTTTGCGTATCATCCTTGCGCAGGGGCCATGCTAACCTTTGTATCGTTCCTATTTTAGTAGTTGTACCGGCGAACAAGCGTGTGTTCAAAGGCATTAAAAAAAGATAGAGACCTAGAACAAATAGCTACAGTCATCGCTAGCGGGTGTACCTATATTATTCATTAAAACACATTTCTATAAAAATGGTCCCAAGAACAAACGGATACTTTCATAATATTATTCCAATGAATGAGTACAAGTAATAAACGAAGTTTCAGGTGTGAATTGCGATCGGTTTACCTGGAATCAATCATCCATTATGCCCAAAGTCGGGATATGTTATTAGTGTAGAAGAATATCAGGAACAAAGTAACTCTGTCTTTGCCGGTCCCAAGCCTAGATGAAAAAGGAGGAGGAGAGCAGTAACAAGCTCACTAAAAAACCTGGGCTCAGCTGGCCCGGCTGATAGTACCCTGTAAGGGCTCCTAATACAGGGATACAGAATGAGCAGCGTTTGTGCTCCATGTTAGGAGCGGCTGCACATGGCGTCTGTTCCTTATGTCAGAGGCGGCTATTTCTTTTGGAGCTAAGTCGGCCTGCTACTGAGTGGTGCTCACTGTCATAATGACAAAGGCAGACGCATTCTACTTCATCCACAACATCAAAAGTCTCAAGCTCTACAAGCTTGATATCCTAATACGAGTGGAGATAAGAAAGAAGAAGAAGGAACAAAGTCTCGAGACCGAGCTGATACCGTACATCAATCAAAACTACAGGAATGGTAGCTATGTATCAGTAACCGGACCAAGCCAGTGCTCATTACGCTCAAGATCTCAAAACTGTGAGGCTGAAATATATATAGCCAAGAAGACCATTCAGTCAACTTCTTGAAGGTTGAGTGAATCGAACACATTTAGTCATACCTCAAATCGCTGGTTTATCTAAAGGGTTGGACAGCCAAGAAGACCGATCAACTCGTCAATGGATTTAAAATTGCTTACACAAAGTGGATAACATTCTTTTACAGTAGCTACCGATAGGCACCATAACTAGATTCTGCTTAACGACAAGGCGTTAGTGAAGCAAAATAAACTCATAACCATCAAAGATTTGGCCTAGCCACTTTGCTAGCTAAACACCTCTTTGGCAGATTGTGAAAATTCCATTGGATCACTTGTGGATCTCATGGAATAAAGTCCACCTTAGGCTGACGAGGGTCATTAGCCCGAAACAATGGTCTCCAGGTGGACGCTTCTCAGTTTACCAAAGCTGGTGTTGTGGCTTTGTCACCGACCTGAGGCAGCTAGTTTGCGGCGACGGTCAATATATGGCGTCTAACTTTGAAATCTAGTTCGCCGGGAGAGGTAATCTTTATAGATCATAACCATCAGTTATTACTCGTTAAAATAAGTGTTATTTGTACAGTTAAACCTGAATAATTCGAAACCCAACGGACCAAAAAATAATTAAAATTATCCAAAAATTCGAATTAAAAACAGAAATTATGGTAAATTCTAGGGACCAAGATAAATATTAGAATTAAAGAGGTATTATTTATTATTATAGGACATATATTTTAGTTTAAAATGTGCCCAGAATTTACTGAACACCTATAAAGTTGTACATTTACAAACACTTACGTCGCACCTAAAGTTGGAAAGTTTCTCAGCTCTCCACGTAGAAAGGTTTATGGCCCAATCTTATTTTATCGCCACACCACTTTATGACTCCAGCTTGGAGAACGCCCAAAATTGAGACATTTCTCCACTTTGAATATATCTTTTAAATAGATAAATAATTCCTATTTCCTGGCATACTTAATTTTTTTTTTCTTATCCCTAGTACACGTGGTACAGGCCATGATAATCATGGTGGGTAAGGTAGGCGACTGCTTTTACTGTAAGTTCACTACTACATGTCTAAACATGTGAAAAGCGTTCGACTTTGCACTTACAAATGTGCCAGAGCCCCGTTTTGTTACTTGCACTCGATGGTGGAGTTGGACTTTTGCAAGAATCGGGGGCCATTGGGCATTTTTTTTTTAAATCAAAAAAGTGCCCAATGCGGGAATCGAAGCCGAGTCGTAGCGGTCGAAAACCAATGGTTTAGACCATCCTTCTACCGACCCCCAAACTTAAAAAAAAAAAAGGAATATCATGGTTGTAGGTTGGAGATTTTGATTAATACAAGCTGAAGGCTTCATTAACCTTTTTATATAAATGTTTATTGTTCTAATACCAATAAGCTTACCATCTCTTTGAAAAGGGCAACAGTGGGTCATTGAAACGTCAAAAGAACAATAAAAATTTATAAAAAGTGAAAAATTAGCACAAAAGTGAAATTGTACTGGGATAAGATGGATAAATTAAGAAAAAGGCATCTTCTGATTGTGTGACTAAAAGTTGCTGACAGTTCTTGATTAATCAAGAAAAGGTATTTGGCCAATTCTGGAATAATTAAAAATAAACGATTAGTTGGCATTTATTATGACAGATGGCGCAATAAACCTTTAGTTGCACGATCAAGAGAGGCCTTTTTATTAGTTTATAAAAAGGTTGATGAAATCTTCAACTTGAATTTAAAAAGTAGATATAAGGAAAATACATTAAGGAATACGATTTAAAATGATGGAATACGAAGTTTTTTTTTTTGGATTAAAACACTTTCAATCGGAGATTATTCGTATATTGAAGCCATTTTCAATGTTAGATTTTGAAGGTTTTGTAGCCAACTGGTTGATCAAATTGGCGAAACTGCTGGTAGGGTTCACCACTGATGAGCCAAGTCTCCTCTGCATGATTTTTACCATTCGTTCAATGATTGTAGAAATTAGTTTGAAAGATGAAACTAACAAATTAGCGTTGTTAAAGCCTTTAAACCTTTAAAGTTTTCTTAGGGGGTCGGTGGAAGGCTGGTTAAACCGTTTGGTTTTCGACCACTACGACCCGGGTTCGATTCCCGCATTGGACACTTTTTATGTTTAAAAAAAAATGCTCCAATGGCCGCCCGATTCTTGCAAAAGTCCAACCCCACCAGCGAGTGCAAGTAACCAAACGGGGCTCTGGCACATTTGTAAGTGCAAAGTCGAACTGCTTTCACATGTGTAGACATGTGGTGCACTTACAGTAAAAAAAGCAGTCGCTAACTACCCACCATGATTATCATGGCCTGTACCACGTGTACTAGGGATAAGCAAAAAAAAAAGTTTTCTTAACTATTTTTTAAACTAGGTATTTTATTATTGAAAACTATTTTACAAATTTTATCCCAAGTACACATGGTAGGTAGTTAGCGATTGCCTTTTACTGTAAGTGCATCATATGCCTTCCAATCCAGAAAGAAGTTTGACATTTACACTTACAAGGTACCAGAGCCTCGTTTGGTTACTTGGACTCACTAATGGTGTTTGTTTTTATAAGAAAAAAAAGTATTAAAAAATTATAATTGTAAACGTGCATTTTTGTAAACATTTTCAACCACCGCCATACAATAAAAAATATATTTTAAAAAATACACACATGGACAAAACTTGAGGAAGCTGTAGATTTTAGCATATATATCGGGATTCAGACAATAACTCTGAAAGTTATTACAGTGACCTTTATTGAAGACATACGAGATAACCAAGTGTGAACAAGTTGTACCTTTTAGCATGTATATCGAGACAATAACTCTGAAAGATATTGCAGTGACCTTTATTGAAGACACACGAGATAACCAAGTGTGAACAAGTTGTACCTTTCAGCATGTATATCGGGATTCAGACAATAATTCTGAAATATATTACAGTGATCTTTATTAAAGACATACGAGATAACCAAACCGACCGGCGACACCAAACTAAGAAACTTCCTTAAGTTTTGTCCATGAGTGTAATTCGAAATGACACATCTATAATATAAATTTATAGGCAGTTCAGTGTGTCGCTCATGGACTTTATAACAACAACAGAAGGGCTCTGTATTTATGATTTTTTAGTTTAAATGATGAATATCGTGTGTGAATTAACTTTGAAGGCATGTAGAGAGGCAATAATATATAATGATCTAAAGACATTAATTCCATGATGATGTTTTAGCCAATCAGACGGCAGCTGTGACGTCATGGAGGCTATAAATACTGTCGGCCACGTCATGATCGAGCGGCGAGAGTTCCTGGACACCGTCTGAACTGGCGCAGGTCGACACCCTCCTACTTGAGTCTTATATGTGCTGGGTTCTAGAATCATTTCATCTTTCTCCTGGGAAGTTCTAACTGTATATGTGTTCGGTCTAAAGACCATTCCATCCTTGTCAAGGAGAGTGATAACTATATAAGTGTTGGATTCAAAGACCATTCCATCCTTGCCAAGGGTGTGCTAACTGTATATGTGTTGGGTCTGAAGACCATTCCATCCTTGTCAAGGGGAGTGATAACTGTATATGGGTTGGATTCAAAGACCATTCTATCCTTGCCATGTGCTAACTGTATATGGGTTGGGTCCGAAGACCATTCCATCCTTGTCAAGGGGAGTGCTAACTGTATATGTGTTGGGTCCGAAGACCATTCCATCCTTGTCAAGGGGAGTGCTAACTGTATATGTGTTGGGTCCGAAGACCATTCCATCCTTGTCAAGGGGTGTGATAACCTTATATGTGTTGGGTCCGAAGACCATTCCATCCTTGTCAAGGGAAGTGATAACAATATATGTTAAAATAAAAACATAATTTTAATTATAATTCAAGGGATTATTTGATCGAACAATATATGTGTTGGGTCCGAAGACCATTCCATCCTTGTCAAGGGGAGTGATAACTGTATATGGGTTGGGTCCGAAGACCATTTCATCCTTGTCAAGGGGAGTGATAACCTTATATATGTCGATCTAAAGACCATTCCATCCTTGTCAAGGGGAGTGTTAACTGTATATGTGTTGGGTCCGAAGACCATTCCATCCTTTTCAAGGGGAGTGATAACCTTATATGTGTTGGGTCCGAAGACCATTCCATCCTTTTCAAGGGGAGTGATAACATTATATGTGTTGGGTCCGAAGACCATTCCATCCTTGTTAAGGGTGTGCTAACTGTATATGTGTTGGGTCCGAAGACCATTCCATCCTTGTCAAGGGGTGTGATAACCTTATATGTGTTGGGTCCGAAGACCATTCCATCCTTGTCAAAGGAAGTGATAACAATATATGTGTTGGGTCCGAAGACTATTACATCGTTGTCAAGGGGAGTGCTAACCGTAAATACGAGGATGTATGTTGGATCCGAAGACCATTCCATCCTTGTAAAGGGGAGTGCTAACTGTATACGTGTTGGAGCTGAAGACCATTCCATGCTTGTAAATGGTGGCGTTTTAGAGTTTAATACATTTAAAACGCATTTATATTTTAGATCGTATTTTTGTTTCTGCTTGGGGAAAAGTTAATCCACGAAAGCTGAAAAAAATTTCACCATAATAACCCAAGAATTAGCCAAACATTATATGTACTTTAAATATGCATGTTAGGTTTTTAAAAAGTTACTCATTTTTATAGTCACGAAAATTGCTTCAACACCCAACAAGTTCTGCATACATTAAAAAGCATCTCCTGATTGCGAAACAAAAAGTTGATAATCGTTGATATTGGTCGAATATTCGCTCTCGATTCAATAAGAAAGAGTATTTGGAGTAATTCAAAATAAACGACAAGATGGTGCAAGCCATCAGCAACTTTTAGTTGCACAATCAAAAGATTCATTTTTTCTTCATTTAACTTTTTGATCCCAGTACAATTTCACTTTTTCATTATTTGATACACATAATAAGTCATATGTTGGATTTGCACCGAAAAAAAAAAAAAAGACAAAAATAAACACCTTTTTCCCATTTAAAAATCCGTGATGCGCCTTATTATTGACCATATACAACTTATGAATTGCATTCTATTTCGCTAAATATATATAATATAGAAATCAAAATATCCATTATTATTGTAACTTTCTTGGAAATGATAAAGTTAAAGGAAGGCTGACGTCTTCCTAGAGATAGCCGTGACAACCTGACGCCATATAACTTCACAACAGGAAAACAGGGAACAGGAAAGGTACGACCTTTGTCCCAGGTATGAAGGGGACTTCAGAGCCAGGGGCTGGCAAAAAAACAGTTGGAAGGTAGAGATCAAAAGAGATGCAGCCGTACTGGGCAGGCTCATTGCTGGAGCCATGTCAGCATGTCTTTTTCTAGAAACGTAGTCTCCTTGTGTCGCCACTAACCACTGAAGTGTTTATTTACATTACTACATGTATATATATATAAATAAATATATGCAACTAGATATGTAAATATGTGAACAGGTAGACCGTCTGGCAATTCCGGAAGGCGGCGATAGGATGACGGGAAGTTGACTAATTAGGGTGAACCTGGCTGCATCCACATTACGTCACCATAGTGTGTGTGTCAGCGGGACATCCTCCTGTAACGTCCCCCCGAGCCAAGGATGTCTGTCAGACCATCTGATCCAGGATAGACACCATAGCCCCACTCTACACACAGCTGAGCCTCTTCTATTAACAAAAAACGATTTTCTTAGGCTGTAGCGCTTGAGAATACACGCGCGACTTCATAAAAACGAACATTTTTTTATGTTAATGAGAGAGATATTTATAACCCAGGGAGCGCAGAGCGCCAACTACCCGGGGAGTCCAGCTCACTAGTATGGACTATTGTTGAGCGCTTTTACTCTCGTCCTGCTTTGATTGCTGAGTTGATGATGTTAATATTTGATGGTAATGCTTTTTAAATTTCTCTCTTTCTCCTTGTTAATACCATACGACTATTCCTTACGGCTTAAGATTACTGTATATATATAGACAAATGTAAAGGCATATATGTATGACCGCGCAAGTGTCCCTAGTGTATACGGTACGTTTTCAGACTATTCAACAGTGAAGCACTATTTTTATTCTTATAACTAAAATATAACGAATGAATATATATTGGTATTCATTAATGCACAATTCAGTAGAATAATACAGTAGAACCTCTCTGTAAAAGACATGTAGTTACAGAACCAAAGTGTCCTTTAAGGAGAGGTGTCCTCTTACCGGAGAATTGCTAATTAGCAAAAATGATAAATTTGGAGATGAAAACTGTTCTTAAAGTATATATACAATTGACAATTAACATTATTTTATTGACATATTGTCAATATATGCAAAAGTGCACAGTCTACATTAGAATATTTACATGGCGCCATCGCTGCAGAGTTTGATAGAAGATCGCAAGTGGGTCTGCAGCGACAACACGTATTTCGTGATCTACGAAGAAAACGTTCTTAAAATTTGTAACGAATAAATTTACTGGCAATGTGTTTATTTTTAGAATATCATCAAATATTATCTCTATATACCTTACTGCAATGGTATAAGTTATTGAATGAGAGGGTTCACTCAATAACTTTTATCATTGCAGTAAGGTCTGTAGAGATAGCATTTGATGCTATTTTAAAAAGAAAACACATTGCCAGTAAATTTATTTTTTAGAAATTTTATCGATATATGGTAACTGAATTTATAAATTTAAGACGTTTTTAGTAGAGAGGTGTTCTATAGCGAGAGCGTCCTCTCATGAAGACTATTCTGTAATAAAAAAAACATTGATACCTAAAAAAGTAATAGATGAGTGTACTGGTTTATTAGAGTTATTTGAAGAAACTTTCAACACTCTCTGTATGAAATAAAAGAGATTAAAGAATGGTTGACAAGAGGGGAAATCATTGTATTTTCACAAAGGAATATTTAAGTCGTCTATCTACATTCTACAGAAAATGGTGTTTTCAGAAAAATATTGGCTTCAAATATGCAAAAAGGCAATCAAGGTTCATATTCTCAAGTCGACACATAAAACAAAAACTTCTACTGTCCTTACTGCAATGAAAAAATATTTGGAGGGCTTGGCTTATCAGTGGTGAACCCTCCCAGTGGTTTCGCCAATTTAATCTACCAGACCGCTTCTAAGAGCTCTAAAATTGTATTGGACAATTCGGATTAAATATGCTACACTGAAAGGTGAAATCTTAGAAATAGTATTCAAGCAAACTATAAACATAAGATTTTAGGACAGTAGAATTACATATAAATATTCAAATCGAGAAATACTTTCCGGTAAACATTAAGGACAAGGCCAATTAGGAATGAATTAATTATAAGGCAATAACCCGGCATCTAGATGGCAATCCTGACCAATGGAAGAATGTTATTACATTGGACGAAGCGTGTATCAACTTCAAATATGGCAACCAATCTTGTTTACTTCGTTAAATCCCCAATAGACACTTCCCAGATCAGGATCAAGCAAAAAAGGGAAGTTTTCTAAAAGGGTTTATGAAAAGAGCTTCTGCTACAAAGGAAAGCCACACATTAAAAAGGTAGACCCAATTGTCTCATGGCCAATTCTCAAATCTATTAGAGAATCTCTTTGAGCCATTATTTGAAAACGAAATGTTGTTTATTTTCACTTGAGTGACTCAATTTACAGGTGACTGCAGCAACCGTAAGCCTTGACTCGTACCTAACGTTCTCATTATGTGAGTACTTAGTTTTTTTTCAAGAAAACTATATTAAAATCTTCCGTAAGGAGATATATACAATATGCTATCTTTGCAAAGAAAAAAAAAGAAATATCTCATTACATCTTTGAGTGTCAGTATATTAGCGAAGAAAGAGAGACGATTTTATCAAAAGTAAACGACAAACAACTCAGCCATATCAAGTCGAATGGTTGCTCTGACCCTATACAACTTATACAAAGCAGTAAATAGGAAAAATAACTTGAATTTTCGTTTTATCTTCCACTACATGATGGTGATTGATCACCATGAGGATATCGTTGCAAGCCGGCAAATGAGAGAGGAGAATCTGTACAGGGTGTTCCATTTTTAAGAGTTCCATTCACGAAGTTTTAGAAGTTCTTTTGATAACATTATCTGTGATTATGGTCACACTCACCCGAGCAGCGCGGCCAGAAGGAACATGACCCAGAGAGACTTGAGATGGACTCCGCCCATGTAGGCACCAAGGGAGAGGAAGGTCAGTAAGTAGACCACCAGCACCGTCTCTCTGTATACACAGCACATGGTAGTATGGATACATTGGAACTTGGTACATTCAAACTGTAAACTATCGAATGATATTGTAAGGTGCGCGCCATCTGTTATCAAAATTCAATACTATTTTATAGGCGTAAGATTCTTTTTGATATTAAACAATTTCTACTGCCCTTACTGCAATGGATATTATTGAATTAATTTTTCCATTGCAGTAAGGGCAGTAGAAATTGTTTAATATCAAAAAGAATCTTATGCCTTTAAAATAGTTTTGAATATTGTAAGGTAATAAATTAGACAAACTTATTAATAAGATAAAAATATTTTATTTATATATCTAAAGATCAAAATCTGAAATGTAAATCACATTAATTTACCAAAAACAAAGATATGCAAAACAGCAAGATTCTAGATGTTGTTTTTTTTTTAATCTTATAGATAAGTTTGTCTAATTCCTTACCTTACAATCTAGATGTTTTAGAATCGTCATCAAGGGCAACAGATTATAAAAAATAAATAATTCAACGATAAATAAATTAAATGTTACAACATCAACAAGCAATACAGGGTTAAGTTTCTTGCACCATTTGAATTTTTCTAGCTTTCGGGCTAACATGTCCTTCAACAGGAGCACCTATAGGTTTAACTTCCAGCTAACTATACACACGCCGAAAACTAAATACATATAATTTTAGCACACACACCGACACACATATGTATATATATTAAAAACAAAATTGGCAATTCCTGATCAATCACATGAGCATTTTTAGATGACAGAGCGCCATCTAGTTGAACAAAAATCAACTAAACGTTGATTTAGCTTGTTCCAAAGATAATTTGCCAACCCAATTTCTTAATAAATTAAAAAAAAAAGTCCACCACCTACGCGTTTCGGGTTATTGGCCCTCGTCAGCGTGGTGCAGACTGTACCTCTAGTTTGGTCACGGAGGCTTTCCGAGATATATAAAAAAATAGGCATTTATGGCCAAATTTTCGTAAAAACTCTTTTCATGTGAAAAAAGAAAGAAAAAATGGTCAGGTGTTGATATTAAAAACAAAATTGGCAAGCCCGAAACGCGTATGGGGTTGACCTTTCTTTATTTATCAAGAAATTGGGTTGGCCAAATATCTTTGGAAAAAGCTAACTCAACGTTTAGTTTATTTTTGTTCCACTAGATGGCGCTCTGCCATCTAAATTGCTCATGAGAGCGGTCAAGAAATACTCTTTTTTATTTAAAATATATATAATTAATAAGTCGATCTCTTATCATACCATCATAAAATCTTTCTTTCAGTAGAAAGTGTTCTCCTTTCTATCTAATTAGATACAGAGATGATTAACAAAATCTGGTATGTATTTGACGGAATAAGGATAGCAGATTCACCCGATAGTTTGCCATACTTACTTGAACTTCTTGGTCTTGTCCAGTATAGTGCCGCAGACGAGAGATCCCGCCATTCCAGCGATCACAATGGTAAGTCCCATCCAGCCGACCTCTTCCTCCCGTTTCTGGAACATTCGCCTGATACTCAAAACCTTGTATAGCACAACATCACTTCACGAGAGATACAAATATCATAAACATTCAATTGTAATGATATGTATGAGGTGATTTGTGAATCAGTCGTGGTGGTTGTGTGATGAGTGGTAAAGACACACAGGAGACAGGATCCAGAGGCAAAAACCCGTGGGGAGTAGATCGGGGAGGAAAGAGGGAAGGTCCAAGAACCACCCTGGGAACAACTGGTGTCGATACCACCTCGGTCCCAACTGTCCCCTGATCATCACATCCAGCAGCTCTTTAGCCGCTTTGAGTAAAATAAATCCTCTGGGGGGGAGGGAAGACTTGACACTTGTTTACCAAGGGGGTTGTTTTTTACCCGGCTATCTTCCCTCTTTCTTTGTACTCCCACACAAGCCATTTTATTTATATATTTCCAAATATTATGACATGTATGTACCTCTATAGACCTATAACCTTATGTCCATAGGTTCCCTAAACACCTCCAAGCTGTCAGTAAATACAACGTATATAAGAAAACCAATCCAATACAATAGTAGAGCGGTCTGGAGTTAATTTGGTGAAACCGCTGATAGGGTTCACCATTGATAAGCCAAGTCCTCTAGTTAAATAACTTTTATGATTGCAGTAAGGTCTGTAAAGATATTATTTGATAATATATGTGAAAATAAACACATTGCCAAATATTATTGTTGCACATTTTATCGATGGATGGCAATTAAATTTATAAATATTGGAAATCCCAATGTTCTGTAAAAACTTGGAATTTCATCGTCATTTCGGAGACTTATGTCACGGCAAATTGTACGGGAGCTAACAGAAATGATATCAGATGCTGATAGGTAAATTTGTAAAGAACAATTCTATTTTCAACATTCCCTGTGTATTGTAACATAATTGTTGTCTTTGTTTAAGAACGTATCACGAAAATAAAATTTGAAATATAATTTAAAATGTTATTTTTTAGGGAAAAACAATATTAAAGAATACACTTTTGTTATTTGGAAAACATCCACTATTTAAAATTTTGTTTAGTACTTCTCTTTTGTCAAATATTATCTAAATTTTCCTTCATAAAATCACATATTACTCATTAAATCCTAAGTTTTATTATTAATATAAGATTTATTCTTTTTTATAACCGCAAATTGGAGAGCCTAAATTAGTCTTTACTTATAATATTTATTTAATATAAAGGCAAGTTTGTTTCCTAAAGGTCTTAATATACCTACTGGTTATTTTAGATCTTTGAGATAATCTTCAGAGAAAATGATCAAGCTTCTGAGATATTGCTAATTTATGGACTGATTTTCCATCAGATTCTGAAAATAAGGAACCACAACCCATTAATTATAATGTAAAATTTATACTTTTCAATCACATACATTAATTAGTCTATTTCATCACACTTTTTTTCACAGAATTTTATTCATTAATCGAAAAATCTGGTAAGAAGACGAAATTTTCTCTTTTTGTTTTGTTCATATGAGTTTTTTTCAATTAAAGAATGATTAAAAGTTATGATTAATGAATAGATATATATCCGGCGTTGAAGTCTGTGTTTGACATGTTGAACAAGTTGGTCTTCCATTCCGGTGTGAGTTTTCAAATTAAATTAATTAAAGCATTTATCGCGACATTTGGTAATCCTAATTATGGTTTCATATGGTTAGCAGATGGTGATCAATTTTGCCAGCTGTGGTAAAACTCACAAGTGCCTTACGCGTAGAACATGAGGTTTTTACAGTTCTGGTTTGATATTTCTAATGTATTTGAAAGAGTAAAGGCTATGTAACTTTTAGCATTTTGACTATGTTGAGGTGGTCGCATTTAGAGGCTATCCTTTAAGAAAAAGAATAATCTGTGAAGAGAAAATTAATATGATAATTTCATCTATATGACCATTTCTGTGAGGGACTTTCAAATGTATATCCTTGTATATTCTTAAAAGTACTTTTTTTTTTGCATTGTAATATACGAGTGCAAATACATTTAAAGTTGTCACAGTGGGCATAGACTTATATGCATATTTTCAAGTCTTATTTATAATTATTTCATTTTAGATATGGACATATATGCAAATATATGAACATAACTATAAAAATTTGAATCCCAGATTTCGGCACCAACGTACATATCTAAAATGAAATAATTATAAATAAGACTTTATTTTTATTTTATTATTACAGAAGCACGACGTCTATCAGACTATTGTGCTATATTAGAATTATTTACATATATATCTTTGTTCATAAAGGGCACATCTTGGATTCAATAAATAATATTTTATTTCCGATATTTCGATGGGCTAAACGACCATCTTTTTCTAGGATCTCATCCCTTTTTGCTGCAAGCCGCGCGTTACACTTGAGACACGGGCGTCTCACAATCTCCTCGGGCGAAAATCATCCAAATGAAAATGTAATGTATGCAAATAAATATCGTACAATACTAATTAAAATAAATGAATAAATAGAGTGAAAAGTAAATATCTATATATACAAAATAAATATTCGGCTATTGCATTATGAATGAAGACATTTCACTGAAGTTCATATATACATAGAGGTTCCTATTCTAGGAGCATCTAAATTGTGTGTACATGTCCGGTATATCGATCTTTCGGTTTATGCTATTTATGTCTTCCAAAGAACTCCAACTCTCCAAGAATAGCCTGCTGTGCTTTTCTTTTATATCTTGGTATATTATTGATGTTTGTTCAAAGTCTGGAATGTGGCTATTGATGAGAGCATGATCTACTAATAAGGAGGTCGGGTTATGGTGTTTTAGGGCTGATTTGTGCTGGTTGATTCTTTCTATTAATGGTTTACCGGTTTCTCCTATGTAGACGGCTTGGCAAGACTTGCATGGTATTTTGTATATGACATTGGTTCTATTGTTTGGTTCAGTGATCTTTTTTGTATCAGGATGGCGGAGGATGTTGTTAAGATTCGAGGTAGATTGGAATCTTGTTGTGATATTGTAGTATTTTAGTTTTCTAGCTATTCTTTCACAGCCATAGCTGTATGGTAGGGAGAAAAAAATGTTTTGGGATGAAGTCTGTCTATTGTTTGTGGGTGATATTCTCGGTCTGTAGAAATGCTTTTTGATAAACGGTTTAGGGTAATTGTTGCTAAGTAGTTCTTGAAATATCTTGGTTCTTTCTTTTTTTGTGTCGTTATTGTTTGTTGAAAAGTGTGTGATTAGTCTTTTTGAAAGAGTTTTTACCACGGAAATTTTATGGTGGATGGGACCAAATGAATTGAAGTTCAGATAGCTTTTTTTTTACACGATTATTTACACGATGAATTAGTAGTGATTTATAAATCTGTGTACAAATAGTTCTAAACTTGCCAAAGTTTTCATAAGATTGAGTATATACAGAAAGATGATTTGGCATTATGTCAAAGTAAGCAAGTACAATTTGGTTAGTCAGTAGGCAAGCCAACAAAAGATGCTCTGGTAATAAATAAGACTTGAAAATATGCACCTAAGTCCACTGTGACAAAAATATTACGATAAGTTTTAAAAATAATATTTTATTCTAATATAAAAACTGAAATTGCTTTAAGATTCTCATTTTAAAAAACCAAATTGGTAATTTATGCCCAAAATAAGGCGCTGAGTTAGAATGAGAAAGACATTTGCTTGCCTGCCAACATTTACGGCTCATTACCCAAACACCCGACTTTTTGGAAACCTATTTCTTAGAGAGATGGAAATTCTGATGAATCAGCTTAGTCGTTAGAAATGGAATTGGAAATCCGAAAATTTTTCTTCGCATTGGTGAATTTGAGTTTTATTCAGATAGGTCAGAGGTCATAAAACTGCGGCTTGCGAGCCACATGTGACTCTTTATATAGTTCCATACGTAAATATTATTTATGCGAGTACTATTTATTGTTGGCAAGAAAAAACATTTTGTGTCTCTTTAAAACTTTGAAATTTTGTAAATTGTAATTTTTGGCTCTTCCGATTCAAAAGTTTGCCGATCCCTGAGATAGGTCAAATACACTGGTGTCCAAAAAATAAGAAACTTTTGTTTTTTAATTATATGTTTTAAAATATACAACGCTAAAAGCTAAAAAGTAATTTAATTAGGTATTTTAAGTCGTAGAATTTATTTATCACAACCATTCGATTCGGTAAAATTGAAAATATGCTAATTTTTGCTTGTCTTTATTAGTGTGCTATTTGGCGTGTCGTTTACCCCATCTAGGAATTGTCCAATTATAATTTTATTTAATCCTTAGTTAATTATAAGTTTACGAAAAATTTCAGCAGATGATTTATAATGGTGAGCTGTTGGAAGAATGGAGGCAGGGCAATAACAAGTTGAAGTAGCAAAATGGCTAAATGTGAATAAATCTGTGGTCAGCAAAATATGGAAACAGTTCATTGAGACAGGAACCATCAAAAGAAAAGAAGGTTCTGGTAGAAAAAGAAAAACAGCTACCTCTGAAAACCGTTATCTGGTCGTAACTGCCAAGCGCCATAGGGAGATGACAGCTATTCAACTCTCTAATGAACTCTCAAATGCTACTGGAACGAGAATTTCAAGACAAACTGTTTACCGAAGACTTCACGAAGGTGCTCTTTATGCAAGACGACCAATGGTCTGTATCCTTTTAACCTCTGCTCACAGGAGAGCCCGCTTGAATTGGTGCTTGGAACATCATGCCTGGACTCATGATCAGTGGGCCAATGTTCTCTTCAGTGACGAGTCAAGATTTAGTTTAAACACAGATTCTCGACGAGTTTTAATCTGGAGGGGGAGCCTGGAACCCGCTATCATTCCAGTAACATAAGGGAAATAGACAGTTTTAGAGGGGGCAGTCTCTTAGACTGGGCTGGCATCGGTTCTAGCAGACGCACACCCCTCCACATTTTTTCTGGGGGCACTTTAACTGCCCAAAGGTACAGGGACGAGATCCTTGAGCCCTATCTAAGACCTTATAGAGATCAAATTGGTCACAATTTAATTTTTATGGACGATAATGCTCGTCCGCATAGGGCTAGGCTAGTCAATGAATATCTCCAGAGTGAGAATATTCGAAGGATGGTTTGGCCAGCCAGATCTCCGGACCTGAATCCAATAGAGCATGTGTGGGATGCTCTAGGGAGGCGTATTGGAGCTCTTCACCCCTCTCCCAGAACCCTCGTTGAGCTAAGAACTGCTCTATTGGAGGAGTGGGGTTTGCTACCCCTGGACCTCCTCCAAAGCCTGGTAAACAGTATAAGGGCTCGCTGTGAGACCTTGATAGCAGTTAGAGGAGATCATACTTACTATTGATATCTTATTTCTTTAAGATCTGGAACCTTAGCTTTGGGTATGTTGGTAATAATTTTCATATTTAATAATTTCAAATATATTTTTTTCATTTTCATATAGCTAGTCAAATTCTCCATAGTCTAAACTATTTGTATACTAAATTATATATTTGTTAATAAATTAGCTTTTGAGAAATTTCAATATTGGTTAAGTTTCTTATTTTTTGGACACCAGTGTATTATGAAAACTTAGGCAGAACAGACAAACATACCTTATTCTAATTTGTAAAACTTCTATTTAAAAAAAATAACCGTTCATTTTTGTTGGAAAATCTTGTGTGTTATTTATTTATAACGTACTTCCAGATTTACTTAGAAACCAAAAATATTTCCAAAACCTGCTCAATTCTAATGACAATGCAATAACTCAAACTTTTTAAATTATCCTTAGTATACGTGGTACAGACCATGATAATCATGGTGGGTAGTAGTTCTCCGCTTTTACTATAAATGTACCACATGCCTACACATGTGGAAAGCAGTTCAACTTTTGCACTTTTTACAAATTTTCCAGAGTTCCGCTTGTTTACTTGCACTCACTGGTGAGATTGGACTTTTGCACGAATCAGGGGCTATTGGAGCAATTGAAAAAAAAAGTGTCCAATGCGGGAATCGATCCCGGGTCGTGGGTATTGGAAATAGACGGTTTGTACCATTCGTCCACCGACCCTCACAACTCAAACTTTCATAACTTTACTTATCAGGATATATGTAAAGTAGAAAGTTGCATAAATATAATTTTAAATCTCGAGAGAAAACTACAATGGAGAGATAATATAAACTAAGAAGGAATTTGAATACAATACTTTTATTAAAATGCAACAAAAGAAGAAACCATATATCCATAACAATATATATCCAATAACCGTATATATCCAATACAATAGTAGAGCGGTCTAGAGATTAATTTGGCGAAACCGGTGAGAGGGTTCACTACTGATGAGTCAAGCCCTCTCATTCAATAACTTATATCATTGCAGGAAGGTCTGTAGAGATAATATTTTATTATATTATTTAAAAGAAACACATTGCCAGTAAATTTATTCGTACAAAATTTTAATAGTAAAAGAAGAAACATCGAACAATTCGATTTATAGAGAATTTTATTATTGTAGGTGGGATTATGATTAATTTCAAGATGTACACTGGTGGATAAAACTTAAGGAAGTAGAATGTCTTTGATGTCGACGGTCATCTATTTTTGTTGTTGTTGTCTATTTTTTTTAGGGAGACAGAGGCTGTTCACATTTGGTTATCTCGTGTGTCTTCAATAAAGGTTTCTGTATTATCTTTCAGAGTTATTGTCTGAATCCCGATATACATGCTAAAAGTTACAACTTCCTTAAGTTTTGTCCATAAGTGTGGACTCAGAAATCCTCAAAAGTTTGATGTTCCACGTTATGACGATATACTGTGGCCATTTTCAAGGTAGAAATTCCTAAGCTAAACTTCGCTTAGGAATTTTCCGCCTTGAAAAAGAGCGACACTGAGTTGCCGAAATATCAGATAATAAACATTTTTGAAAGTTGATATGTTTACATCTTGAATTAATTAGATTTATATGGCTAAAAAAGGAATCATCTATCAAAGTTAAGCAAATAGATTCAGTCTAATAAGAGATCATATCTCCTTTAGCCATGAGGAAAAATAGTGTAAAAGTGAAATTGTACAGGGATCAGGTGGATATATTAAGAAAAATACATCTCCCGATTGTGTAACTAAAAGTTGCTGATGGCTTGCGCCATCTGTCAGAATAAATATAAACTAATTGTTTATTTTTATTTATTCCAGAATTTTTACCAAATACCCTTTCTTGAATAATCAAGAAATGCTAATCAAGTATGTGTTTCAGGTTATTGGCACTCAAAGAATAACTTTTTTGGTTGTTGAGGTACAGCTTGCATTCTTCTGATGAGGGCTAACAGACTGAAACGCGTACGTGGATTGATGAGGGCAAATACGTGGTTAGTTTTTCTTGATTAATCAAGAAAGGGTATTTGGCTGATTCTGGAATTATAAAAAAATAAATGATTAGTTGATATTTATAAAACTATTTTAGAGGCGTATTATTCTTTTTAAAATAAAACAATTTCTACTGTCCTTACTGCGATGATTAATTTTTTCATCGCAGTAAGGACAGTAGAAATTGTTTTATTTTAAAAAGAATAATACGCCTCTAAAATAGTTTTATAATTTGATAACAGATGGCGCTCTAGTACATCGTAACATAGTTGATATTTGTTCCGACAGATGGCGAAAACCATCAGCAACTTATTGTTGCACATTCAGGATATGCCCTTTTCTTCCTTTAGCTGTGTTTAGGTTGTTTTTCATGAGTAACTCTCTCCTCTATAACATATTAATCCTAGTATTTTGAGAGACGAATTTAATATCTTGAAGCTCATTACAAAAGTAACCTTTGCAAGTTGAGTGAAAAACGGAGTTTATATATAAATAAGTAAAAAAGGCTTTTAGGCTTATCCAACTGTGTTGTGCAATATGCTAAAACAGTCGGCTGATAAAAATAACTGTGTCTCGCCAAACGATTCGCAGCGCTTTGTTCTATTTCTGTAACAGACGATGACCCCCTACCAGTTTTATTAGCTTCCACGACAATTCTTCCTTTTAGTTGTTGATTAGAGTTCACTTACTTAGAGTGAAAAATCACAGTTGTGCGCAGGTTGATTTTTTGATATATTTATTTACTTAGGTTGATGTTTTAATTACTTATTCGGAATATTGTCACGTTCTGTGATGGTCTACTCGGTAAATCCTCATCAGTCACGTGACATTGTATCAGCGCTTTATTTGTAAATATTTTGTTGATATATGCCATGGCCATGTACTGGCAGACATTACACGTGTACATCCCGAAACAGACCCTACCTGCATCTACTGTTCAGAAGAGCCACAGACAGTTGATCATCTTCTCTTCAGCTGTCCAGCTTTCCTAAGACAGGATGCAAACAGTTATCCTTTTCGGACTGACCCATCTCAATCCTACATCTATGGCCAGACTCAACCTCAGCATGGAACTTCCTGGCCAACTGGTTCAACTCAGCAATCAAAACAGGACGCGAGTAAAAGCGCTCAACACTAGTCCATACTGGTGAGCTGGACTCCCCGGGTAGTTGGCGCTCCGCGCTCCAGGAACCTGGGTTATAAATATATCTCTCTTGTTTATATATATAGACATCGTCAGAATCACCAAAAACAACGTCTGCCAGCACTGTCACCAAGAGAACAGTCAGGCGACCACCTCAGATATGCCCATCCTACCATCTTCAGAGATTCCAGACTACACCATCACATTCAATCAGGTAGAATTGAAGAACCTTACCAAAAACAAAGCAGGTTGGTGACATCTAATCAGTTGAATGTCAACAAATAGACAATAAGTCAGAAGACAAACCCTGACAGTTGGCGACTTTCGTATGTGGCTCAAGAAGTCCGGGTTACGCACAGAATGATGATGATTGATTAATATATATAGAGACAAACACAGTTGATCACCTCCTCTTTGGGGGTCAGTGGAAGAGTGGGCTAAACCGTTGGCTTTCGACCGCTACGAACCCGGAATCGAATACAGTGTGTGGGGTGTAGATTTCCCATAAAGCGAATGGTGCACGCGGGAAAAATAAATTGTTGTTGATCATCTCCTCTTCAGCTATCCAGATTTTCTGAGACATAGGATGCAAACATCTATCCTCCTTGGACTGACCCACCTCAATCTTACATCTACGGCCAGTCTTCCAGACTCAATCTCAGCATGGAACTTCATGGTTAATTGTTTCAGCTCAGCAATATATCAAACCAGGACGTGATTAAAAGTGCTTAGCACTAGTTCATACTGGTGAGCTGGAATTCCCGGGTGATTGGCGTTCTGCGCTCCCTGGATTATAAATATCTCTCTCTCTTGTTTATATATATCTTCGCTTTTTTTTTTGGATATTCTGAAAGAGTTTGTAAATACCTTCTGGTGAAAAAATAAATTTGTTTATTTAATGATATCACTCTTCTAGTCTTGCCTATAATAAGACTAGCCGAATGACCCGGGCAACGCCCGTGTTTTACCCGACTGTAGATGTTACAACGGTGATCCTTAGGTCGCTGGTTCAAATCCGGCTCGAGGGAGCCGGCGAGCACGTGACCTCCCTGTGCGCGCGCATCCGTGACAGAGGCGGCCGGCCGATGAGGAAAGACGGTCGTGACTATATATATATTAATTAATAATAATTATTATTATCATTAGATAATGATAATGATCATAATGATGATGCGCGCGCATCCGTGACAGCGGCCGATGAGGAATTGAGGAAAGACGGTCGTGACTATATATGTTGATATGGAACGTTAAAATGTCACGTGAAGCCAATCCCGCAAGTTTCACCCAGCCCAATACAATATAACAGCGGTATGATAGATTAAATTGGCGAAACAGCTGGGAGGATTCACCAATGATGAGCCAGGCTCTCTCATTAATTTATCGTTACAGTAAGGGGGCAGTAGAAAATTGTTTATTTTGAAAGAATCATACGCCGTCAAAACTAACATTTATTACTGTATAAGTATAGTACAATTTCTTACCCACCATGATTATCATCTTGTACCATATATAATAGGGGGATACCTATTATTAAGATACTTTGATAGATTTGCGCCATATATCGGAATAAGTTTAAACTAAATGCTGCTACTATTTCCAAACATTGGCCATAATCGATTAAAAAACAAAGAAAATTGCACTAAAACAACGTTGAGTTAATATGTATTCCGATAGATGGCGCAAGCCATCATCAATGTTAAGTAAGATGAATAAGAAAAATGTTTTATAATCATCATTTTTATCTCTCTGTTAATCTTTTTTTTACGTTGTTATTTTTTATTCACGTTAAAAAGAGTCAGATCTCTATTTATTGTCACATTTTGTAATGCAAGGAAGTAGTACCTACATATTTGGATACTCCTGTTCATAAATTGAGATTCAAGCTTTGGTCAAATGGAGTAAAAATACTTTTATTCACTTTTTATTAACGTTAAAAAAAGTTATCTCTCTATTTCTTGTTATATATTATAATGTTCAGCAGTAGTACCTTCATATCCTAGTAAAATTTCACTTTTGTACTATTTTTTTTACAAGAAATTGTTTTAAGATTTTAGGGTTTTGTATTTTTCAACTTAATATATTATCTATATTTTGACCATAGATCTTTCCAGCAACTGCGCCATCTGTGTGTTGAAGATAAAATTAGTCAACGATTAAAAAAAAAAATCTTATAGGATGACTCTGTACAAATAGCAAAACTGAAGATTAAATTGAGATCCAATCATTGGTCAAATTGAGTAAAAATAAATTCTTTTATTCACTTTTTTATTTACGTTAAAAAAGAGTTATCTATCCATTTATTGTTACATTTTACATTGCAACAGTAATACCTACATATTTTGTTACTCCGGTTCATAAATTAATATCCAATCTTTGGTCAGATGGAGTAAAGATACATTCTTTCATTCATTTTTATTCATGTTAAAAATAGTTATCTCTCCATTTATTGCTACATTTTACAATTCAAAGAAGTTGTACCCATATATTGCTACTTCTGTTCATAAATTGAGACCCAAGCTTTGGTCAAATGGAGTAAAAATAAATTATTTCATTCACGTTATAAAGAGTTATCTCTCCATTTATTGCTAAATTTTATAATGTGTCCGGCAGTAGTACCTACTTCTGTTCATAAAATGAGATCCAAGCTTTGGGCTCACACACAAGGGGAGTATAATACATTCTTTCAAGTCATCAATGCTGAGAGAAATTTCTTCCCAGCCTCAGGAAATTGGCCCAAATTCCTCCCATCACATTGTCACATCCTTCCATTGACATTATCCCCTCCTCACCCCTCCATCTCCTTTTTTGACTACCGTGAACCAGAGCAGCACTCGGCAACCTTTATATTGCTGCATTACGATGTTTATACCCTTTAATTATAAAGTTTATACAGGAGAACTTGGATAATTCGAAAACGTCTTTAATTCAAATATTTATCTTGGTCCCTAGAATTTCCTATAAATAGAATTTCCGTTTTTAATTCGATTTTTTTTTTTTTTTTTGTTTCTTGGGCTTCGAATTATCCGAGTTCGATTGTATTTTAATAATTGATTCAAATTATAATATAAATGAACTATTTTCATTAGTTATGTATTATATTACGACAGAGTATTAATTTCTTTTTATTATTATGTATATATATATAGTCACGACCGTCTTTCCTCATCGGCCTCTGTCACGGATGCGCGCGCACAGGGAGGTCACGTGCTCGCCGGCTCCCTCGAGCCGGATTTGAACCAGCGACCTAAGGATCACCGTTGTAACATCTACAGTCGGGTAAAACACGGGCGTTGCCCGGGTCATTCGGCTAGTCATGTATATTAAACACCATTGATGCACAAATAAAATCAAGGCAGAACACCATATATTTGAATGTATATCTCTGAAGACGGAGAGAGAAATGCTTGTTTCTGAGATAGGCCGCCTGAACTTCACCGTACACTCTCTTCTATCAAGTCTGATAGACAATATTGCTTTATCTGTATATAATTTCTTCAGAAGAATTATGAAGAAAGCGGATCTGATAAATTAGTCTTTCCATTATAATAATGATAATTAATCTTCAAAACCTTTTTTTTTCTTCTTTTGTTAGACCATGTTTTTTACTGCATTTCATGTAATATTGTACATATAAAACTCCCCTCATCCTGATCATGGTTGTCTACACTCTGGAGAATCTGTGTAAAACCAATGGGGTCTTAATAAAGACTTTGTTTGAGTGTGTGTATATTAAACACCATTGGAACTTCACACCACTTTGAAGATAGCCGTGAGGAGAGAACAATTGAGGCAAGGGCTACGGACATCTTGTTCCAAAATCACTTTATTATGTACCGCTCAAAAAGAGCAATCTAGTTTATGATAATAACAACAATATATAGTATTTGATTCACATATTAAACAAAAAGTTAACGTGGGATTCAATCCCGGTTCATGGCTGTCGGGAGTCGAGGGTGTCGTCCACCGACTAGCTAAGGACGTGACGACTACGAAGACGACACAACAAATAAATAAACACAGCAACTTTTAAATGTAAATATTTCATTATTTACTTTTTAAAATTTAACTTTAGAGTGCAACTGAAAGTTCTTGATGGTTTACGCCATTTGTCGGAACCACGGCTACAACCTGTACCACACTGTTGAGGGCCAACAGCCCGTAAAGCTTACTTGGTTGAATTTTCTTGATTAATCAAGAAAGGCTATTTGGCCAATTCTGAAATAATTAAAATCAACGAATAATTTATTAATTAATCCGACAGATGGCCTAACCCATCAGTAACTTTTAATTGCGCGATTCCTTAAATGGATAATCCTTTATCTTCCTTTGATATGTAAATATTCACGTTCTTTGGATACAATCTATAGCGCCCTCTATCTATGGGAAGGATCATTATTATTGTTAACTTTTAATTTTTTAAATACAAATACATATAGATTATTTACTCTACACAATGTTTTAAATTACAATATAAAATACAATATAACGCGGTTGATGATTGTAAAACGAAAATTGCAATTATACCGCGAATGTTTCTTTTAAACAAAAATCGAAATTTATTTTAAAGAGAAATAGCGATTATTTCTAACTTTAAGGATGAAGTATGATAGGATGAATTGTGAAGAGTAATGACAAACGGAAAAATAAAAGAAAAATAATATTTACAAACGGAAAAATATGTCCAGGGTAGCCTAGTGGACATGGCATCTGCCCGGTAAGCGGAACACAGTGGGTTCGTTTCCCATCCCTGGACACTTTTATTTTTCCGTTTGTCATTACTCTTCACAATTCATCCTATCATACTTCATCCTTAAAGTTAGAAATAATCGCTATTTCTCTTTAAAATAAATTTCGATTTTTGTTTAAAAGAAACATTCGCGGTATAATTGCAATTTTCGTTTTACAATGTTTTAAATGTTTTTTTTTTTTAATCTTTCATAGCGTTGGATATTAAGGGATAAGCTTCATATAAACAATACCTATTGATGCAATTTTGAAGATAATTTGTTGGCTGGAAGTTAGTTCAGAGAAAACACAGCCACGCCAACCAATAGTTTGTATTCAACTCCCGACGTTTTAGTGACTTCCTGTCATTTTCTTCAGGGGAATGATTGAATCTTAGTTCTACTTATATACATACTAGCCGAATGACCCGGGCAACGCCCGGGTTTTACCCGATTAAATGCTTTTATTCAAATACTATTCGTTACAATTATAAATTGGCGCCGTGGATGTCATTCTTGTATCTATATTAATAAAATGGAAATTTCATAAGTGTTGTTCACTAAAAACTTTCGTTACAATGCATCAATTTCAACCAAATTTTCAACATTTATGTAAAACGAGATGGAGCAGGTTTTGCTTAACATCAAAATATATTTCCTAACATTAACATGCGTAACTACGGTGTTATCGATTAAATACAAAAAAAATCAACAGAGTTAATTTTATTTATATATAAATACAAAAAAAAAAAAAGAATTCAACAGAGTTAATTTTTTTACATACTAGCTAATAATCTCAATTTAAAAAAATATTCAAAACAAGCAATTTTAAGATAACACCATATGTAAAACAGTCGGCCAAGAAAACAACAACGATATTACATCTTTCTCACATATTCACACACAATCTTGATTAATAATTAAAACTAATCTTTAGCATTGTTTATTATACTTCATAATATATAATATTCGTTAGGCAAACTTTCACTCGGATAAATCCCGGGCGAAGCCGGGTACACATCCGCTAGTATAATATATAAATGAGTTTTAAAAATTGTAAAAAAAAAAATGCATCGGCCGGGAATCGAACCCGGGCCGCCCGCGTGGCAGGCGAGCATTTTACCACTGAACTACCGATGCTTATAAGAAATGGCTATATTTGAGTATTTATTCCATTTACAAAAGCAAACGGTGACAGAATTGATTAAGAATTGATTGATGACTCTGATACTTGTATATTTTAATACGATTTTCTGAAATACAGCGTCACGTATCTGCATATATAAAGAATTCATAAATATATGCAAATACGTGACGCTGTATTTCAGAAAACCATACATGTATATAAGTAGAACTAGGATTCAATCATTCCCCTGAAGAAAGTGACAGGAAGTCGTTGAAACAAACGTCGGGAGTTAAAACAAACTATTGGTTGATGTGTTTTTCTCCTTATTGAAAATTTGACAATTAAAATAATTTTATTGCCATCTTGTCAATACATGCAAAGTGCATAGTCTGCACTATTTAAAAAAAAAAGATAATATATGCATCATACTATGTACAAAGAACATGGCGCCTCTGCCAGCCCTGCAGAGTTTGGTGGAGAATCGTCAGCGGTTATCCATATTGATGCAATATTAAATCAGAGTTCAATTGTATGTTGTATACTATTTGATTACAAAAAAAAAAAAAAAAAGAAAGTTGGTGACGCTCTAACTTTTAAAAAGGAATTGTAGAGGCTTTCGAGAAAGTCCTTGTTCAGTTAAATTTGCATCTACTTCTTGTTCTATTTATAAAGACCTACAAATCTCACAATAATAAATACTAGGTACTGCTGCATCATACCATTCTTCTGTTCCTCCTCACCTTTCTAACTGTCTAGTCTCAACATAAGAGCGCGCCTTTTATGGGCAAAAAAATGAAACTACATTTAGCGCGATTTGAGAAAATTAAAATATACAAGTATCAGAGTCATCAACAATCAATTCTGTCATCGTTTGCTTTTGTGAGTGGAATAAATACCCAAATATGGCCATTTCTTATAAGCATCGGTGGTTCCGTGGTAGAATGCTCGCCTGCCACGCGGGCGGCCTGGGTTCGATTCTCGATCGATGCATTTTTTTTTTTTTTTACAATTTTTAAAACTCATTTATATTATATTACTAGCGGATGTGCCCGGCTTCGCCCGGGTTTTACCCGAGTGAATGTTTGTCTAACGAACATTTGTTAAAACAATTCTCTATAAACTTATAAAACGTACTCGGCTTCGCCCGGGGTTTTACCCGAGTAAAGGTTTGTCTAGCGAACATTTGTTAAAACAATTCTCTAAAAACTTATTAAAAAAAAAAAGAAGATATATTTTGATAATTTGAAACTCTAAATTTGAATCTCTCGATAAAGTGAACATTTTTCCCGGTCCCTGTGTGCCGTGTCATCCTGAATTTTGTCTTTCCTAATTTTCTACATTAGAAAATCATAGTTTTATCTAGTGAACATTTTTTCCCGTGTCACATTGCCTTTATTCTTCATTGTTGGCTTTTTATATTATATATAACTCTTCATTGTTGGCTTTTTATCTTAAATTTATTCTTCATTGTTGGCTTTTTATATTACATTTACTCTTTATTGTTGGCTTTTTATCTTACATTCATTCTTCATTGTTGGCTTTTTATATTATATTTTTAGATTGAGATTATTAGCTAGTATGTAAAAATATTAACTCTGTTGAAATTTAATTTTGTATTTATATATAAATAAAATTAACTCTGTTGATTTTTTTGTATTTAATCGATAACAGCGAAGTTACGCATGTTAATGTTAGGGAAAAATATTTTGATGTTAAGCAAAACCTGCTCCATCTCGTTTTACATAAATGTTGAAAATTTGGTCGAAATTGATGCATTGTAACGAAAGTTTTTAGTGATGTCCTCTTATGAAATTTGCATTTTATTAATATAGATTATTATTATTATCTTATATATATAAGTCAATGTCTGTTTCGCGATAAACTCAAAAACTACTGAACCAATGCCACAATTTTTACCTGTGGTTTATGTGTTACTTCTGTATTGCTATTCTATGGCACTTATATAATCATTATTGATGTACTTTCAGCATGAAGGAAATTGCACTCGGGGGAATTCTCGGGCGAAGCCGGGTCATTCGTCTAGTTTAAATTAATAAACCAACTCACTGTCCTTACTGTGAAAAATATAGAAGTCGGTGGACGAGTGGGTAACACCCTCAATTCCCGACAGCCATGAACCGGGAAACGAATCCCGTATTGGACATTTTGTTTTAATATGTGAATAACCCTCACATATATTATTCATTGTTGTAAATATCATAAGTTAGGTTGCTCTTTTTGGATGTGATTTTGGAACAAGTCGAACAAATCCTTACTGCAATAATTTTTCGAAAATTACGCCTTTATGACATTTTGGGAATAAATGGGAAATGAAATCGTCCAATACAGTATTAGAACTCTTAAGAAGCAGTCTGGTGGATTAAATTGGCGAAACCGCTTGGAGGGTTCACCACTGATGAGCCAAGCCCTCCCAATTAATATTTTTTCATCGCAATAAAGATAGTTTTTTGATTATGATATGATTATGAAAAAGATATGATTTATCAAGAAATTGGGTTGGCCAAATATCTCGGAGCAAGCTAAATAAACGTTTAGTTTATTTTTTCTCCACTAGATGGCGCTCTGCCATCTAAAAAGCACATGTGCTCGTGGTCAGGAGATGCCTTCTTTATTTTTAATAAAGATAGTATAAGTTTGTTTTATGTGTAAAATAAGCATTTATGTCTTAATGTTTTTATTTCCTATATATATAGATGGTGTGTTATTGCTTTATATTAATTTTGGGAACTGTTCTGCAGAAGAGCAATGCTCGAAGCACTGGAAGTGAACTGAAAATTCACCACTGATATGAAACAAGCTTTTCCAAATATTTATCCATCTTTACTATACTTGTCCTTTATAATTAAAATAAAACGCGACTAATAATTCCATTTTCTATCTACAGATGGAGCTATGTTTTTTTTTTAAAGTTAAAACGATGAATTGCAGTAGGTTTCTTTTATTAAAATACGGTAGTATTTAGAGTGTTAGTTTTTCTCAGATCAACTCTAGTAGTAGGTTTGAGGAAGAGTTAATGAGCGAAAGCTTGTCGCATTTTTAATAGCGAAACATAATGCAATTCTTCGTTTAACTTTTAGAACTAATTTAGACAAGTAGAGTTAAGTGTTGTTGTACTAAGTGTGTGAGTAACAACTTACCGGGAAGTAGGGCAGTAGTGTTTGGTTGAGGAGTGTAGACACGGCGTAGAATACCCCCACGTTCATACCTACACCACATATCTACATATGAATGAAACACTACAAAGGAATGACAATACATCCACATGGTACAAGAACCTACAGAACATGTAACAACTGTCCTGGTGTGGAACTAACGCCTACCCACATATTCTCATGCCCAGTAATGGCCGCAGCCTTGCAGAAAATTGACATGGACCCAAAACAGCAGCTTTACATACCCAAGATAGAGAACATTGCTGTGATAGAGATGTACGGAGACATCTGAGGCTCTTCATTGGACACGACAACAACAACAATACAGTATACACACCCAAGATAGAGAACATTGCTGTGATAGAGATGTACGGAGACATCTGAGGCTCTTCATTGGACACGAAAACAACAACAATACAGTATACACCCCCAAGATAGAGAACATTGCGTCTGCTGTGATAGAGATGTACGGAGACATCTGAGGCTCTTCATTGGACACGACAACAACAACAATACAGTATACACACCCAAGATAGAGAACATTGCTGTGATAGAGATGTACGGAGACATCTCAGGCTCTTCATTGGACACGACAACAACAACAATACAGTATACACACCCAAGATAGAGAACGACTGCTGTGATAGAGATGTACGGAGACATATGAGGCTCTTCATTGGACACGACAAAAACAAAAATACAGTATACATACCCAAGATAGAGAACATTGCTGTGATAGAGATGTACGGAGACATCTGAGGCTCTTCAATGGATACGACAACAACAACAATACAGTATACACCCACAAGATAGAGAACATTGCGTCTGCTGTGATAGAGATGTACGGAGACATCTGAGGCTCTTCATTGGACACGACAAAAACAAAAATACAGTATACACACCCAAGATAGAGAACATTGCTGTGATAGAGATGTACGGAGACATCTGAGGCTCTTCATCGGACACGACAACAACAACAATACAGTATACACACCCAAGATAGAGAACATTGCTGTGATAGAGATGTACGGAGACATCTGAGGCTCTTCATTGGATACGACAACAACAAAAATACAGTATAGACCCCCCAAGATAGAGAACATTGCGTCTGCTGTGATAGAGATGTACGGAGACATCTGAGGCTCTTCATTGGACACGACAACAACAAAAATACAGTATAGACCCCCAAGATAGAGAACATTGCTGTGATAGAGATGTACGGAGACATTTGAGGCCCTTAATTGGATACGACAACAACATATCTACATATCACGTATATAGATCACTATTCCAGAAATATAGATTTCTATAAATATATATGAAAATCGTTTTTAAAATAGAGCAATCCATAAATAGAGCTTTAATTAAAAAGGCATATTTATAAATTCAATTGCCATCTATCGATAAAATATGTAATAAATAAATTTACTGGCAATGTGTTTCTTTTCAATTATATCATCAAATATTATCTCTACAGCAAATATTATCTGTAGAGATAGTATTTGATGATACTAATAAAAAGGCAAATATTCGATCAAAATATAATTTATTTACTAATATTTCAGTTGGCTGAACGACTTAACCTCCTGTTTGGTAAATTCGACCGATATCATAACCCCTCTCGTTGTATGTTATGAAGCCGTCCCTGTATTGATGAGGGCCAAATTCCGAAACCATGGTATACAGGTTGTTGGATTTTTGTCTGAATTTGCCAAAACTGGTGTTATGGCTGATTCTTTATCATCGCCAGTAAAGTGTTTTACTAGGGTGATGCAATAGTGCCATCGTTCTAAGGCACCTTTAAAGAGAGAGGTGCTTCTTTTGGGGTACATATATAATTCTATATTATACAGTTACGAGCGTCATGCGTTCTTAATAATTTTTCATCTCTGTCACCGTTTGCTTTTTCTTTGGAATGGCGCTCTCCTATTGGTTGGCTACGATCACGCCACCTTTGCCCCCCCCCCCCCCCACTCGCTTTTTCGTTTTTGTAACTATTGTGTTGGAGCGGGTCGCTCCTTAAATAAATGCATATATTAGTTAATAACTAAATGGAATCCTCTCTTTCTTTTTCCCAGTAAGAGACGCCTACGGAAGCCAACAGTACATAGACAGATAAAGCACATAGGCTATAGTTATTAACTAACATATGCATTTATTTAAGGCGCCAATTTATAATTGTAACAAATAGTATTTGAATCAAAACATTCAATCGGGTAAAACACGGGCGTTGCCCGGGTCATTCGGCTAGTATACATATAAAAAGGGAACGACAACTCTCCCTTCAAAATAAGCGCTTAAACTAAGCGTCATCTATTGACCTTCTCCGAAAACTAACGAACTCAGGTCAGTGACAAAGCCACAACACCAATTTTGGAAAATTCAGAAGTTTTGGAAAATAAAGTCCGCCCTCGACTAAAAGAACTCAATTATCCTGAAACTATGGTCTCCAGGTGGATGCTTCTCAGTTTGCCAAAGCTGGTGTTGTGGCTTTGTTACTGACCTGAGTCCGCTAGTTTGCGGAGACATTCAATAGATTGCGCTTAGTTTTAACGTTATTTTGACGGGAGAAGTGCCCTTTATAGTTCAAATTCCTCCAGGAAATAGTTCATCTATACGTAACTATATTCCTGGATTTTAACTACTGTACGGGTATATCATTTGAAACTCCATTCTGTAACGCAGCAAACAGAAAACACCTGAAATATACCTCTACCATGAGTTTCATACTCTAATCTGTATAAATTACAATTCTATCAGCCTAAATATACCCGTGTATTAGCATTCATTATGGAAGCCAGCAGAGACGTGTGCTATTGTGTAAACAGCCATTTTCAACCTTCACTCTGTATTGTATACAAATTTGCTGCCTTTGTTAGGATGTTCTCATGAAAATAAACATTAATATACCAAAAAGGCACCTATCCTGCATTAAGCCAATGCGCATCTATATACAGGGTGATCCAAAAGTCCCGCACAACTTTAAAAATTAATAACTCCCCGAATATTTGCGCTAGAGCAATGCGGTAAAGACCATTGTGTTCAGGATGCAATGGGATTTTTTATGGCAAATAATGAAAAATTCGAAATTGATTTTAGTTACAATTTTATTCGCCAGATGGCGCTCTACCAGAATCAGAGATTCAGCGGCCAAATTGTTTGATAAATTGAAAAATATAACTGATCGACACGTATTTTTCCTTTTTGAATACCAGGAAAGAACCCTTAATAATATCAAATAACAAATTAATAAAACACCACTTCGCCAAAAGTATGAAGAATTGGTTAACGATTTTCAAATACAATCAGAGATATGTAAAATAGGTAAATGCAAATTGAAACATGTAGCAAAAAGAAAATTGATATTTTAGATACGGTTTGTTTCCGAAGATAATAAATTTCTAATATTTTTAATTCAACTCTCACTCAGTATCGATTATGTTTATTTTAATTCATTTGAAAAATATGTATCTATCTCTGATAATTTATTTTACTCTGGAATGCCGTTGTTGTTTTTGTCGTGTCCAATAAATAGCCTCAGATGTCTCCATGCATTTCTATCACAGCAGCAGCAGCAATGTCCACTATCTTGGATGTATGAAGCTGCTGCTCTGGGTCTATGTCAATTTTCTGCAAGGCTTCGGGAATGAGAATATGTGGGTAGGTGTTAGTTCCACACCAGGACAGTTGTTGCATGTTCTATAGGTTCTTGTGCCATCTGGATGTATTTTCATTCCCTTATAATGTTTTGTTCTAAGTCTTGTTATAGTTTTTGTCAGTTTTCTCTCAGAGTTTATTTCACATATTTGATCTTTTCTTATTTTTTGTTTAATTATCTTGTATTTTGCCAAAGCATCAGCGTCAAATACTGACATTTGTTCTTTATTTTGGCTCAGCTTTCTGGCTTCCTTTGCCAATTCAACTGCCATTTCATTACCCCGATCTCAACACGGGCAGGAATCCATTGTAGAATGCAGTTATTCTCCAATGATTCCAGTTGGGTAAGTAACGAGTGTATTTTCTGTGTGATTCTAGTATTGCCCTTCTGAATTGCTTCTAGAGCGGATATGGAGTCGCTGTATATTAAAATTCCTTCTGCTTGATGCAGAGATGGTTGGTTAAGGCATAAATCAAGAGCTTTCCAGATAGCTGTCAGTTCACAAGTGAAGTTTGACGAAATCTGTCCTGCTCCTTCTTTGATTTTGATGTTTGTTCCATCTTGCAGTATTATGTTAATTCCGTCCCCTCCATTACTCAGGGTAAGGTCTGAAGATCCATCTGTATATGCTGTTAAAGGGCGTGGCCTAACATTTTTAATCAAGAATTTGTACTATGAGGACATAGCCATTAATATTCCAAACACATTAGACCTCGAAGCCCAAGGTATCAAAGTCTACCTCAATCAAAACAAAGCCATCAACATATACAATATGTATCACCCTCCAAACAATACATTTATTGACGATGGAACAATGGCTCAATTTCTTACAGACAACACTATTATTGTAGGTGATCTTAATGCCAAACATCAACTATGGGGATGTCCTACGCCAAACCCAAGAGGCAAAATACTATCAAACATATTTGACGACAATGCCTTCATGTGCTTAAATGATGGGAATCCTACCCATCATTCATACAAGCTATAATACTGCACAAGCCCTTGATATAAGTTTTTACTATCCTGAGATTTTCCACAAATGCAAATAGCAAATATTAAAAAGTTTTGGAAGTGATCATTTGCCTAATTTGATAGAAATTAGCACCAAGACCAAAACTAGCTCAATTAAAAAAAATTCTGGAACTTCAAAAAGGCTAATATGATATCTTTAGAAAACACCATTATTAAAGCAGCCAAAGTTTCAATACCAAGAGGTAATATTAAGAAATGGATTCCAAATTATACACACCAGGCAAAAAATATTCAAACACTTATAACTAAAAGAAATGAACTACAAAAAAGTGCACCCAAAACCAAACAAATTGTATAACTGAACTGAACATTGTGATTACAAAAATAAAAAGATTATACGTAAATGTGAAAAGGAAAAAATGGAAACAAACTTGTGAAAACCTGAACCCAAGAAACCCAAATACAAAACTTTGGAATTTGGCAAAACAAATTGACAGAGCCCAGGCAAAAACTGAAAACACAAATATGATTAAGAATACAGATAGTACACCAGCAACTAATGACAAAATTGCTGCCAATCTTTAAGGTAATTCATATCAAATAAGTAGTAAAATCAAGGTTGAAAAAAGGCCCGAAAGATTATTCATGACTGTAAAATGTCACCAGCACTCATAATATTTTCCATGAAAAAAATCAATATGAAAAAGCTAGCTTATGCATTAGAAAACACTGACCTAAACAAGACTCCTGGGCCAGATGGAATCCATGGCCGAATGATATCAAACTTGGGCAAAATTGGCAAAGAAAGACTTCTTAATATTTTCAATAACTCCTGGAAAGCTGGAAAATTGCCTCAAGACTGTAAAAATGCAACAATAATTCCCATTAAAAAACTTGACAAATCTGCTGATGACCCAAAAAAACTACCGACCTATCTCCCTAACAAATATTTGCTGCAAATTAATGGAAAAAATTATACTCAGACGACTCACCTACCACCCCGACACAAGAAATCTCTTACCAGAAGAACAATATGGATTTAGGAAAGGACATGGGACAATAGACCAACTCTTATTTTTCACACAAAAGGTAAAAGATGCACAAAACAAAAAAAAAAAAACAACTAACCACACCATAGCTGCTTTTTAGACCTTACACAAGCTTTTGATAAGGGGTATGGAAAAACAAGTTAATTACAAAATTATACAAACATTTCAAAATTGATGGAAAAGCTATCACTTGGATAAATAATTCCCTTAAAAATATATAAATCAGGGTCAAATATAATGGCACTCTATCTAAAACCTTCAAATTGTACCAAGGATTACCACAAGGATCAATCCTTAGCCCAACTCTCTTCACCCTATTTATTGCAGGCATAGAAGAAAAAATTTCAAATAAAACCAATATTGGACTTTTCGCTGATGACATTATTCTATGGAGCAGTAACAGTAACTGGAAAAAAGCTGAAAGAAATTTGAACAAGACTCTTCTCCACCTAGAAAAATTTGCTAATAAAAATAAATTAGAATTTAACCCCCAAAAATCTGAAACCTGTCTTTTTACTACCGATAAGAAACTATACAAAATAAGACCAAATATTATTCTGAAAGAACAACAATTACAATATAATAAACATCCTAAATATCTCGGCTACACCCTGGATCCAGAAATTAAAACCAGTAAGCATATTGAAGGAGTTGTTAGAAAATGAAGAGACCGACTAAAAATCTTGAAATATATTTTCAGTGGGGAGCTGAAGCAACAACACTAAAATTAACTTACACATCTCTAATGAGACCTATCTTGGAATATGGATATCAAATCTATGGTACAGCATCTGAAACAAATCTAAAATCACTGGAAAGGATACAACTAAGTGCAGCCAGAAATATTACAGGTCTTCGAAAAACCTGCCCTAATAATATTGTACTTTACGAGGCAGACATTATGCCCTTGAAGGATAGAATAAGCTACAATCTGCCAAAATATATAAACAAAATCAAGAGTTATGAAAACAAACACAGAACTTTCAATTACATACTTAATTGGGAACCCAATATAAGATTCAAAAAAGAAGGCCCTCTCCACCTGGCCAAAAGAAATGGATTTTTAAAATATAAAGTGGAAAAAAATTATTTAGCTGAAAAAATATCTCCATGCGAACCATTAACAAAATTTTATTTTTAATGCCACTTTAAATGAACCCACCAACAAACAATACCAAAATCCAGAATACTTAAAACAATTATCATTAGAAATAATTAATAAAATTCCTAAAAATGCAATAACTATCTATAACGATGGTAGCAGAGACGAGTTGGGACACACTGGCAGTGGCTGTCTCATCAAAACCACAAATGGCATTGAGAATATAAACAGAAGAAACCCAGAATTTTGCTCAGTCTTCAGATCAGAACTTATAGCCATATATGAGGTCTTAAAATCCATCAGAAACATTAAACATCACGATATATGGATTCTTACTGATAGTAGAAGTGCCATACAACACTTGAGTCACACAGGGGATCTTAGAGACAAAGTAAGCAGGAACATAATTGGTTATCTCCAAAAACTCTCAATACCTCAAAAATTCACCTTCAATGGATACCCTTACATGTTAACATAGAAGGCAATGAAGCTGCTGATGCGCTAGCGAAAAAAGGCACAAAAGAACCCTTGCTATAGAACATAGGATCCCACCTAAGCACAGTTGGTATACCCTAGAAGCTGATGGCCACCCAGACCTTTAGGTCCACAATCCGGCATGCGAAGCATGCCCTTCGCTGCTATTCTGTTCAACTCATAAGCCAAGTAACGGTATCCAAGCTAGTGCTTGGACATTGTACCTGGAAACACCACCTCCCAGACAACGTGTCTGGAAGGATTTCTATACCGGTGGCCTTTAATCATAGCAAAATAGGAAGCTATCTACTGTGTCCAGCAGGGACCGCGGGGAGGCAGCCCCCGGTCGACTCTGTTTACTCACAGCTGAGGAAAAGCTCAGCTGCCACGTCGTGGGCTTTCTCAAGAAGCTTGCTGTGATTTCTCAGCAGCTTACTCTCGATCGCGCCCCTCGCACTCCTTCTCTCTTCCTGCACACCCACTACCCTTGGACAATCCAAGACGTAGTGGCGTGCATTCATATCCCTTTCTCCATAGACGCAATCAGGGTTTCTCTAAATTTTAAATCTGTGGAGACTTGAGGAAGAGCCCATGTCCCGAACTACCCTAATGAGTTTGTGGGACATTACCTTACAGAGGTACTTGGGTGTTGTTACCCCATTGAATACCTCTCTCCCCTTCACACTGTTCCTCCATCTGTCCAACCATAAGTCCTGGACGTGCCCCCTGATCCTCCTATAAACTTCTTTCTTGGTCACTGGGGTCCTCAGTGATCTATCTCTAAAGCATCCTGCCTTAGCGATCCTGTCTGCGAACTCATTACCTTCGATGAGGCTGTGCCTCCTAAACCAAGGGAGCTCCGGAGCCCGCGTCATCATCTCCAGCTCCTGGATTATTTGATGCGCGAGTTGCCCTTTCTCCAGATTGATGGCGACGAGGGCCGACATACAATCTGAATAGAGGCAGTCCGGGCTGAAGTTCTTCTCGGCACACACTCTGAGGGCTACCCTGATCGCAACCAGCTCGGCTGAAAAGATCAATTCGTCCACTCTGAGTGTTAAACTTTCTTGGAAGATCAGCTCTCCATTAGTGAATATCACTACCCCAGCTCCAGTATTGGTTCCAGACTTACTACAATCAGTGAAAACCTCCGTGCCAATCCCCGTCGGCCCTCCAGGACTCCAATTCCACTTTGGCAACCACTGCGGAGGCTTCCTTGGATCCCTCTTCGATTCCAGGGCCCCCGCTTCAAGTCCCAGGGCATCTTCCCTGTTCTCTGATGTCTGATGGTCTCCACCTCTAGTTTCAATCCCAGGGGAATAAGTCCAGCGAGGACCAATAAGGCCTCACTGCTGGTAGTGCGATATCCCCCTGTGATTCTGAGTGCCGCTGTCCTCTGCACTCTCTCTAGAGTTGTTGTCACCTTCTGATCCCTGTTTCGGCGTCACCAAGCCCCGGAAGCGTATAGCAAGATTGGCTTGACACAGGAGAGGCAGAGGTTCCTAAAAATAGTACCCTCCTTCTCCCCCCCCCCCTGTTGAGAGCCAACCAGGACAGGCCTGCACAACGCCTCCCTGCCTCTCGCCACCATCTCCTGGTATTGCCAACCCATCTTGTCATCAATGACCACCCCCAGAATGGGTATCCTATTGACCAACGCTACCCTCCGTCCTTCCATCCGGATAGCCGGCGTGTGTTCCCATTTGATCCCTTTCCTTTTAGTTCTTATGTCCCTAGGATTAAAGCTGAGGGCTTTAGTTTTGGAGACATTGAACTTAAGGCCAGAGTTATGGGCCCAGATTGAGAGAAATTGGAGAGAAGTTCCAACACACTTCTCAGCCTTCGCTCTCAAAGCAGCCTCAATGATGAGGAACTGGTCGTCAGCATAGAGAACCAGCCTGACTCCCTCAGGGAGCTCCTCCTGGAAAACGGTGTTTACCAGGATATTCTACAGAATAGGTCCGCAGCAAGAGCCCTGGGGGCAACCCCTAGCACAGTTTCTTTCCAGCAGACGATAATCATTAGGAGAATTACCCTTTCTACCAGACTTTTCCAGAAGCACTACTCGGGAAACCTTCCATGCCTCATGAAATGCACCAGTGTCCAGGCATCTATTGAATAACCTGGAAAGAAGCGATGGGTGCATCCTTACCAGGGCTTTCACGACCGTGCTATCGATCCCTTCGGGACCAGGAGATTTCCTTTTCCCGAACTTGAAAGCCGTCAGTTTTACCTCAGTCTCAGAAAAGGGCGGATCTCCCAAACCACAAGTGGTCAGAGAGATCTCGTCCTCTGGTTCCTCGTTTCCGAAGTGCCGATCCAAGTTGTTTTTATTTTGTCTTCTGCTTTCGAGCGAGTAGGTCTAGAACACATTCTCTCTGAATTTTCTCATTGTTGGTGGATGAAACAGCACCAGTGATTATTTTGGCCGCTTTTGCTTGAACACTGTCTAGTCTTACTTTTAGTGATGAGCTTGAGGGAGCCCAGACCGGTGTTGCATATTCCATTATCGGCCTTATTAAGGTGGTATATCTTGTTCTGAGAATTCTGGGTTTTGCTCCCCAATTTGTTCCACATAGCCTTCTCAGAATGTTTAGTTTTCTGATAGCTCTATTTGAGGTGCTAATTATGTGTTCTGAAAATTCCAATTCCTCATCAATAATAATTAAAATAATTTTGTTGACACATCTTGTCAATACATGCACAGTCTGCACTATTAAAAAAAGAAAATATGCATTATATACACTATGTACAATGAATATGGCGCCTCTGCCAGCGCTGCAGAATTTGGTGGAGAATCGCCAGTGGGTCTCCAGCGACACCACGCATTTTGCGATCTACGATGAATACGTAGATCGCGTACTTCGCCGCTTAGGAGATGGTGATGGCGTGGTCTTCGAGACCAACTTGAAAGATCCAGGACTGCAGTATCACACCTAGGTATTATGGATTTCTAATTTCATTAAATATTTGTTTGTGTATGTTTATTTTGTGGTTATATTTATGCCTTTTTCCCTGTGATTGGAGAAGACGCATAGGTTTGGTTTTATTGGGTTTATGGTGATTTGGAGTTCCATTGCCCCCTTTTCCAGTCCTCTCATTGATGTGTTCAGTATTTTTTACGCTTTTTCTATGCTGCTACTTGTGTGCCATATGGCTATATCATCTGCATAACAGGCAACCTTTGTGTCTTCAGTGAGGTAAGGATGGATGTCGTTAATATATAGCAGATAGAGTAGAGGACTGAGCACAGATCCCTGAGTTACACCAGCCCATGTTCTTCCTTCCTTGGAAAATTCTCCATTGACCCGAACCTTTAACCTTCTTCCCCTTAAGAAGTCTGCAATCCAGATTAAGGTTTTTCCTCTTACTCCGATGTTGTGCAGATTTTCACGTAATTTCTCCCTCCACACTCGATCAAAAGCTGAGTTCATATCAAGGAATATAGCCGTGGTCTTCTTTGGCGGTTTTTCCTGGAAAGAATCTATTATTGATTGACAGAAGTAGAAGAGTTGATCAGTCGTACAGTGCTGGGATCTATAGGCAGTTTGGTAGAGGTTTATTTTATTATTGTTAGTGAGCCAGACTATGAGCCTACAGTGGATAATTCGTTCTGGTATTTTACAAAGTATGCTGGTGAGAGCAATTGGCCGATAGTTCTTGTATTCCTTGGCATCTTTGTTTGCCTTCAGTATTGGCACTATAATTGATATCTTCCAATTCTTTGGTAGTTTACCAGTTTGCCATGAAATGTTTAGTATTCGTAGGAGTTGATTATTAGCTTTGTCTTCAAAGTGTTTAATCATTTGTCCAAAGATTAGATTATCTCTTGGTGACCTCTTGGATTTTTTATTGATAAGTTTAGCTCATTCAGTGTGAAGTCTCTCGAGAAAATATCTTGTTGATGGAAGTTTCTTGCTTGTTTAACTAACTGGTTTATATTATTTTTAGAGTCCTGTCTTCATTCGTATAGTTGAGTATGGAAGTGCTTGAAAGATATTCAGCAATTATGTCAGCCATCTGTTTGTTCTCGTTCTCGCTGTTCTATTCATATCGGTTAGAGTATTGGAGGATTGGTGTTGGTTTTGATTGTTCTCTAACACTCTAATCATATTCCAGTGTTGGCTGTCCTTTCTTGGATCCATTTTTTCGCAGAATTCTGCCATTTCTCTTGTTTGCATATCCAAATTTCTTGTTCTATTTTGTGACTAATTTCAATGAGTTCCTTTCTGTTTTCTTCTGTTTTATTTGTTTTAAGAAGTTCATTGATATTGTCTCTCTCTCTCTCTGAAATCATTGCCTCGATGTTGTGGTCCTTCCAGTAAGGTATCCACAGGTCTTTACGTCTACCTCTAGGTATCGATGCTTTTGCAGCTTTTGAAATGTTCGAAGAGAATTTTTCCAAGTTTTTGTCAAGCGTTCTGTAATTCAATTTTTCGTTGCACAGTTCTTCAAGCTTTTCTGTGAATTTTTTTCAAGTCGGCTTTCCTAAAGTTCCATGTTCTTTTATTCTAATGGACATTCTCAATTTTGAAGTTTAGGGTTGTTAAAATTGGTCTGTGGTCACTGATTGCGCCTCTCAGGATTTTCCATTGTGTTGTGGTTGCGATGTTGTAATTTATCGCTGTGATGTCTATTGCGGATTCTGTGCCTGTGGACTTAGATAGGTAGGTGTTCTCTCCGTTATTTAACGGTGTAAGGTCGAGGTCGGTTAGCATGTCCTCAACCTGCTGACTTTTGTTATCCTGGACAGGTGATCCCCAAATTGAACTTTTGGCGTTAAATTCGCCGAGTATGATTGTGATATCCGAAGACGCTTCACTTAATGTCTCTATTGTGTGTACCCATACAAAATTCAAAGATTTCACGAGCTGAAAGTTGGCGATTTTGAGATGCGTCAAGAATTCGCTGCATGGGTTTTACGGCAAATTGATATTGATGAAAACTGGCTGTCGAATGTTCTGTGGACAGATGATGCTCACTTTTCTCTAAACGGAGAATTTAACATTAAAAACAGCCGCATTTGGGCAACAGAAAACCCTAGGATTTTTACAGAAATGCCACTTTACCAGCCTAGAGTTAGTTTTGTGTGGGTTCACTTATTTTATTATTGGGCCATTTTTCTTTGAAAAATCAATGGAAGAACTTTTAAAACCGTTTTTGTAACTGGTGAACGTTATGTTCAACTTTTGAGAGAAAAGGGTATTCCCATATTGTGCAGGGCAAAAGCACTAAGCGAAATAACATTCATGAAAGATGGAGGACCTCCTCATATCTCCCGAGGTGCCAAACAATTGCTGAAGGATAGGTTCGGTGAAAATCGTATGATAAGTCGCCACTTTATATACCAGTGGCCTCCAAGATCACCAGACTTGACGCCTTGCGATTTTTGTCTATGGGGGTACATTAAATCGTGTGTTTATCGATTGGCCATGTTGAAGGCTTCTATCAGATGGCACGTTTTATCAATTTCAACAGATATGTTATTTAATGCTGTCCATTCTGTCATTTATCGTCTCCAGGCGGTGATTGAGAATAAAGGGTGCCACATTGAGCAAGGATTGTGACCTAATACAAGAGAGAAAGCAGTTACCTCAAGTGTTATATAAGCTGCCATGTATTATATTATCTACCAATATTTTGCAGCTCTTTGTGTTGGGATATGGGGATAATAAATGCTGTCCTCACATCTTGACTCTATTTTTTGTGAACAGTAATATTTTGTTTGTCATTTGCTCACATATTATGTCGTGCAAACCAGAGTGTTATAACTTCTCGAATAACACTGGTACACACAATTTTCCCCCTTATGTTTAGTTTTCGCTTTTCGCTCATTAAAAGAAATAGCATAAGGAATATTTTCTGTACACCAATAACTTTAGAAATTTTGTGAAAAAAAAAATACAAAATGATTTTACTACCACGTTTTTCAACGCAAAAGGTCGATTTAAAAATTATTTTTATTTGAGGGGACACATTTTTTAAAATTGTGTATAGTATAATAAACAATGATAACATTTGACAAGCCCATAGGATATTTGGAATAAAGTACGACAAATATATTTTGTCACTCCCCTCTATATTTGATTTGTTGGATCATGACAAATATCCAGTTAAATAGTCAAGTGTCGCCAATCAATCAAGAAACTACACATTTCTTATAGCAAGCAATCCTATTAGTAGTGCCATCATAATTTTTGGTACTATATTAACATTTCAAAAATTCGTGTATTGATATCAGCAGTGTTTTTCAAACATTCAATCTATTTCACAAAACCCCATATAAAATATACATATTTTTGCTACATGTTTTAATTTGCATTTACCTATTTTACATATCTCTGATTGTATTTGAAAATCGTTAACCAATTCTTCATACTTTTGGCGAAGTGGTGTTTTTTTAATTTGTTATTTGATATTATCAGGGTTCTTTCCTGGTATTCAAAAAGGGAAAATACGTGTCGATCAGTTATATTTTTCAATTTATCAAACAATCTGGCCGCTGAATCTCTGATTCTGGTAGAGCGCCATCTGGCGAATAAAATTGTAACTAAAATCAATTTCGAATTTTTCATTATTTGCCATAAAAAATCCCATTGCATCCTGAATACAATGGTGTTTACCGCATTGCTCTAGCGCAAATATTCGCGGAGTTATTAATTTTTAAAATTGTGCGGGACTTTTGGATCACCCTGTATATAAAAATGAATGTTTGTATGTTTGTTTGTATGTCCTGTATACAAATTCGCAGTAGTTCACTAATTCAAACCAAAATTTCCATACATAGGTAAAAAAAATACGGGGAAGACGATAGGCTATTTTAAAATATATATATAAATCAATTATTAAAACTATATATTCAAATTATTCTACTTAGCTCGCGAGCAGCGCCTCTAGCGGTGAAGATGGGAGGTAATATCAGCTGACCTAATGTACATGTAAAGTTTGGAACGGAACGTTTCACAAGAGTGACATCCACGGCGCCAATTTATAATTGTAACAAATAGTGTTTGAATAAAACATTTAATCGGGTAAACCCCGGCGTTGCCCGGGTCATTCGTCTAGTTTTCGATAAATTAATCCCTTGTATCAAAATTAAGGTGAAAATCAGGCTTCTACGGATAGGTTCCTTTTTTAAAACTTTTATTCACAAATCTCTTTTATGGCTTTCGGACACGGAAGCGCTTCCTGTATCGTGTTGTTCTCCTGTAGAAGGGCCTCCGTGCCCGAAAGCTAAAGAAATTTGTGAATAAAAAAATATATGAAAGAAACTTATCCCTGGAGGCTTGATATTTCCACCTTAACAATGTGTTTTAACACCCTAGTACAGAATGCAATGATGGTGACACAGAAAGTGTCATAACATCAGCTTTGGAAAATTGAGACATGGTCAACTTTTTTAAAAGGAAGAGATGTCTCTTTTGGTATATGAATATCAACCTTCCACAAATATGCGTATATTATATATATATATATATATATTGTTACATCATGATTAATGGCGTATTTCTTATATTAGTTTTAATATATTTGAAATTTAAATTATATATTTATTTATTTTTATATAAAATATTCTATGATATTTATTTAAAACAGATTATTAATTTATCATCATTTGTATTTAGGTACACTGTGACTTCACTGCTCTCTTTGATGTGAGAAAATAAAAAGAGGATTCTGGTGGCTACTTAAAGAAGACTTATCTCGTTATTCCCTTTTATAAATTTGTAGGATGGTTGAAACACGCTCTGGTAAGATGCAAGACCCAGCACAGGAGAGAATCCAGGCTGAAGAGTCTGCCAAGCCGCAACCTGGTGTAACAATTGGTGGAGATGCTAGTTCCGACCCAGTTGTCCTGAATCCCAACATCGACATCCCCAAGTATGATGGAACGGAAGACCCTCGCCCATGGATTGAATCTCTTGAATAAATTGGCTTCTTGTACCATTGGGCAGACTACATTATCTCTCGTTATGCCGCCATGAACATGACGGGAAGCGCTAAAACCTGGTTGAATTTACACAAAGCTAGTTTCACGAGCTGGGAAAATATTAAAATCCGCCTCATTCAGGATTTTTCTTTGGACGCGAATAAAGAAGAACTTAGAATGAAGCTCAACAGAATGCAACACTGGAATGAACCAGCAATCAGGTTCGCGGAAGACATTCTAGTGTTGTGCAACAAGGTTGACCCCGCAATGGAAGAAGAAACAAAAATTGAACATGTTATTGGAGGACTGAAAAAAGAGTACTCATTCGCACTCTACCTGAACCCTCCTAAAACGACCGATGACCTTCTTGTCGTGTGCAAGAAAATGGATTCTTTTGAAAAGAAGTATCGGGAACGTGTGGAGAAATCCAGAAACCTATATAACGGTCCACGCTATTCTAGACCCCAACAACAATCGAGGTACGTGCCGCCGACTGCCGCACGAAACTACCAGACCACTTCCAGGCCCCAAGCCCCTGTTTCCAATAATTACAAGAACGACTCCCATCCTACCCCCAGACAGTATCGAAACAACTTTCCCCAGCCCTCTACCCCTAGACGTCCTTATAATCCTAACTTTGTGCCGAAACCAAACCTTCAGAGAAACACTTACAATAAAAGCCAAGAAGTGAGCAAAAATAGGACGGAAGATGGAAGACCAATCTGCTTTAAATGTAACAAGCCAGGGCACGTGGCCCGTTATTGTAGGGTCAAGTTTATAAGAATCCTAGAAGAGGATCCAGCAGATACCCAAGAGAAGGTCGAAGAAAAATGCCAAATGAATGAAATATCAGAGAAATCAGGACCTCGGCTTTATGCTGATGTATGTCATAGCACACAGACAAATATTCCTACCCGGAATAGATATTCCGTGTTGGAAGATTTAAACTAAGCGTCGCGCCTGAATCTGTCAATCAAAGCAAGTCGACCATAAACGGAATCAAGAAGTTGGACCCTAAATACAAATTAAAAATTAATGTGGACAAGATAGGGACTTTTGAAGCTTTGGTTGATACAGGTGCTGACCTCTCAGTGGTCGACCTCAGAACGGCCCTCGATACAGGCCATGGTATAAGTAAACTCGCAAAAATTTGTGCAGGACCCGATGGAAAAAAATTGGACATGGTAGGAAGTATATTTTTAAATATAAAAATTGATGACGAAACATTATCACACAACTTTGTGATATTGAAAACGCATTTACGGACATTAATTCTTGGGAGAGATTTCCTTAAGAAAATGAACGCAAAAATAGATTGTAAGCAAGAAACTATAAAATATGATTTGACGAATAATCATGACGAAATCAATTTTGAAATGTTGAAAATAAAGAGTGCCAAGGATTCCATTGTACCGGAATGTTCCATGAAATTGATCAAGGCATTGGTAGAAACAGAGGATGGAGAATATATTATCGAGGAGAGCAGCAAAATGTTTCAAACAAATGGACTTCGTCTAGCAAGAAGCTTGATCAATGTTATAAATAGGGAAACACACATCTGGATAACTAATCCGTATCCTCGACCGTTAAAAATAATGAAAAACCAAACATTGGCTTTTGGAAGTAGTCCAGCGAAAATAAATGTGAGTCGAGAAAGAGAGGTAGAAAAGAACGAAGAACCTAGATTCCAAATAAACGAAAATCTTTCACCAAAGGAACAGAAGGAGTTGAAACAAGTTTTAGAAAGGTATGGAGATCTTTTTTCATCGAGATTAGGGAGAACCAATTTGGCAAAACATCGGATAGACACAGAAGACGCGAAGCCAATTAAACACAAGCCTTACCGGGTAAGTGCTAAAGAACGAGATATTATAAAAGAGCAAATTGACGAGATGCTTACAGAAGGCATTATTAGGCCATCTTCTAGCCCCTGGTCTTTTCCAGTAATATTGGTCAAGAAGCGAGATGGTAAATACAGATTTTGTGTGGACTACAGAAAACTGAATAATGTGACAGTAAAAGATGTCTATCCGATCCCTAGAATAGACGAAGTTATGGATACTCTCCAAGGATCTACACACTTCTCAGCAATAGACCTCAGATCTGGATATTGGCAAGTTGAAGTCGAAGAAAGAGACAAAGAGAAAACAGCTTTCACTACAGCGCATGGATTATATGAATTCAACGTGATGCCTTTTGGACTTTGTAACGCGCCTGCTACCTTTGAGAGAAATATGGAGAATATGCTTGGAAATCTGAGATGGCAAATTTGTTTGTGTTATCTGGATGATGTTATCATATATAGCCCGGATTTTCCAACGCACCTCAAAAGACTTGAAGCTGTTTTTAGATGTTTTCGTGAATCTAATTTAAGGTTAAACGACAAAAAATGCCGATTTGCTTTTGAAGAATTGGAGATTCTCGGCTATATAACGAGCAAACATGGTATAAAACCCGCGGAACATAACATCCAAGCTGTCAGAAATTTTCCTCGACCCAAAAAGGTCAAAGAAGTACAATCCTTTTTGGGAATGTGTTCATATTATAGAAAATTTATCAAAGACTTTTCAAAAATTGCTGACCCTTTGACCAACCTTATAAAAAAAGTGTATCATTTACCTGGACAGAAAGACAAGAGGAAGCGTTTCAAACCCTAAAAACAGCACTATTAAGTCCACCAATTTTAGGTCACTTCAATCCAAATGCACCTACTTATGTTCATACTGATGCGTCTAACATCGGCATAGGTGCAACACTTGTCCAAGACATCGGTGGTGAAGAGAAGGTGATCTCATATTTGAGTCGTACCCTAAGTAAAGCGGAGCAAAATTATTCAACCACTGAAAAAGAATGTCTGGCCGTTGTCTGGTCAATGTCAAAATTACGACCCTACCTTTATGGAAGACACTTTAAAATAGTAACAGACCATCACGCCTTATGCTGGCTCAAAAACTTGAAGGATCCAACAGGTCGATTGGCAAGATGGGCATTGAAAATTCAAGAATATGACTTCGATATAATACATAAATCGGGAAAGAAGCATCTGGACGCCGATGGCTTATCTAGGGGGCCCTTACCAGAAACTGATTGGGATGAGGATTTTGAAAGGCTATTTTTAAATCAAATAACAGACGAAGAGGATAAATTTATCGAAAGTGTTAAGAAAAACCTTAATGGAAGCAGGCGATCAATTGCGCAAAACTTTAAAGAAGAAGATGGATGCCTCTTTAAGAAAAACCCGAACCCTGAAGGCAGGGCGTGGTTGCTTGTGGTTCCAGAGAATAAAAAGAGAGAAATTATGAAAGAATATCACAATCATATGTCGAATGGCCATCTGGGCGTCGCCAGAACCATGTACCGAATAAAGAGTAAATACTTTTGGCCATCCATGCTAAAGGATGTCTCAGAATTCGTTAGGACGTGTCACCTTTGCCAAAGTAGGAAAGGCTCAAACCAATTACCTTCTGGACTACTACAGCCCATCCCCCCAGCCAACTTTCCTTTCGAAAGAATTGGAATTGACTTTGTTGGTCCACTACCATCTACGAAAAACAGGAAAAAATGGATAATCGTGCTGTCGGACTACTACACTAGATATGCAGAAACAAGAGCAGTCTCGGAAGCAACAGTGAAAGAAGTTTCTAAATTTCTAGTAGAGGATATTTTTCTTCGGCACGGAGCCCCACAATATCTTATTAGTGACAGAGGTTCTCAATTTACCAGTAATTTAATGAAAGAGGTGATGAAAACGTGCAAGATTAAACATTGCTTCACAACGAGCTATCATCCCCAGACTAATGGATTGACAGAGCGGTTAAATAGAACATTGATCAATATGCTCAGTATGTATGTGAACACTGATCAGAAAAATTGGGACGAAATACTCCCATTCATCACTCACGCTTACAATACTACAATTCAGGAAACCACAGGATATTCTCCCTTTTTCCTGATGTTTGGAAGAGAACCCACGTCTCTTTTGGACGACAGGAATATCTCGGTGGACATTGACAAGGATGATTATGATGAATACATAAAACATCACTAAGACAAAATAAACAGAACAAGAAAATTAGTTATTAACAACACAATAAAGACTCAAGAAAGAATGAAAAAGAACTATGACAAGAAACACATGGAAAGAAGCTACGAACCAGGAGAATTAGTAGCAGTTTGGACACCAATTAGGAAAATAGGAAAGTGTGAGAAACTACTGAGAAAATATTTTGGCCCATATAGAATATTAAAGAAGCTGTCCAACGTAAATTACTTAATTGAACCAAAAGATAATCCTGGCCAAGACCCATTGATTGTCCACGTCTCAAGAATCAAACCCTATTTTGAAAGAATTGATGAGGTCAATCACGAGGACGTGACGACCTCTGGAGAGGGGGAAGTGTTACATCATGATTAATGGCGTATTTCTTATATTAGTTTTAATATATTTGAAATTTAAATTATATATTTATTTATTTTTATATAAAATATTCTATGATATTTATTTAAAACAGATTATTAATTTATCATCATTTGTATTTAGGTACACTGTGACTTCACTGCTCTCTTTGATGTGAGAAAATAAAAAGAGGATTCTGGTGGCTACTTAAAGAAGACTTATCTCGTTATTCCCTTTTATAAATTTGTAGGATGGTTGAAACACGCTCTGGTAAGATGCAAGACCCAGCACAGGAGAGAATCCAGGCTGAAGAGTCTGCCAAGCCGCAACCTGGTGTAACAATATATATATATATATATATGGAAGCAATGGTCGCCTCTCCCGTCAAAATAAACGTCAGAATCTGACGCCATCCATTGACTGTCGCCGCAACCAGCGGCATCGGGTCGGTGACAAAGCCACAACACCAACTTTGGCAAACTGATAAGCGTCCACCTAGAGACCATGGTTTCGAGCTAATGGCCCTCGTCAGTCTAGGGCGGACTTTATTCCATGAGATCCACAAGGGATCTAATGGAATCCTCACAATCTGCCAAAGAGGTGCTTTGCTGGCAATGTGGCTGGGCCAAATCTATTGGCAAAACATAGACGGAAAATTTGCCGGGAGGAAATTAATCCATGGAAGCAATGGTCGCCTCTCCCGTCAAAATAAACGTCAGAATCTGACGCCATCCATTGACCGTCGCCGCAACCAGCGGCATCGGGTCGGTGACAAAGCCACAACACCAACTTTGGCAAACTGATAAGCGTCCACCTAGAGACCATGGTTTCGGGCTAATGGCCCTCGTCAGTCTAGGGCGGACTTTATTCCATGAGATCCACAAGGGATCTAATGGAATCCTCACAATCTGCCAAAGAGGTGCTTTGCTGGCAATGTGGCTGGGCCAAATCTATTGGCAAAACATAGACGGAAAATTTGCCGGGAGGAAATTAATTCATGGAAGCAATGGTCGCCTCTCCCGTCAGAATAAACGTCAGAATCTGACGCCATCCATTGACCGTCGCCGCAACCAGCGGCATCGGGTCGGTGACAAAGCCACAACACCAACTTTGGCAAACTGATAAGCGTCCACCTAGAGACCATGGTTTCGGGCTAATGGCCCTCGTCAGTCTAGGGCGGACTTTATTCCATGAGATCCACAAGGGATCTAATGGAATCCTCACAATCTGCCAAAGAGGTGCTTTGCTGGCAATGTGGCTGGGCCAAATCTATTGGCAAAACATAGACGGAAAATTTGCCGGGAGGAAATTAATCCATGGAAGCAATGGTCGCCTCTCCCGTCAAAATAAACGTCAGAATCTGACGCCATCTATTGACCGTCGCCGCAACCAGCGGCATCGGGTCGGTGACAAAGCCACAACACCAACTTTGGCAAACTGATAAGCGTCCACCTAGAGACCATGGTTTCGGGCTAATGGCCCTCGTCAGTCTAGGGCGGACTTTATTCCATGAGATCCACAAGGGATCTAATGGAATCCTCACAATCTGCCAAAGAGGTGCTTTGCTGGCAATGTGGCTGGGCCAAATCTATTGGCAAAACATAGACGGAAAATTTGCCGGGAGGAAATTAATCCATGGAAGCAATGGTCGCCTCTCCCGTCAAAATAAACGTCAGAATCTGACGCCATCCATTGACCGTCGCCGCAACCAGCGGCATCGGGTCGGTGACAAAGCCACAACACCAACTTTGGCAAACTGATAAGCGTCCACCTAGAGACCATGGTTTCGGGCTAATGGCCCTCGTCAGTCTAGGGCGGACTTTATTCCATGAGATCCACAAGGGATCTAATGGAATCCTCACAATCTGCCAAAGAGGTGCTTTGCTGGCAATGTGGCTGGGCCAAATCTATTGGCAAAACATAGACGGAAAATTTGCCGGGAGGAAATTAATCCATGGAAGCAATGGTCGCCTCTCCCGTCAAAATAAACGTCAGAATCTGACGCCATCCATTGACCGTCGCCGCAACCAGCGGCATCGGGTCGGTGACAAAGCCACAACACCAACTTTGGCAAACTGATAAGCGTCCACCTAGAGACCATGGTTTCGGGCTAATGGCCCTCGTCAGTCTAGGGCGGACTTTATTCCATGAGATCCACAAGGGATCTAATGGAATCCTCACAATCTGCCAAAGAGGTGCTTTGCTGGCAATGTGGCTGGGCCAAATCTATTGGCAAAACATAGACGGAAAATTTGCCGGGAGGAAATTAATCCATGGAAGCAATGGTCGCCTCTCCCGTCAAAATAAACGTCAGAATCTGACGCCATCCATTGACTGTCGCCGCAACCAGCGGCATCGGGTCGGTGACAAAGCCACAACACCAACTTTGGCAAACTGATAAGCGTCCACCTAGAGACCATGGTTTCGGGCTAATGGCCCTCGTCAGTCTAGGGCGGACTTTATTCCATGAGATCCACAAGGGATCTAATGGAATCCTCACAATCTGCCAAAGAGGTGCTTTGCTGGCAATGTGGCTGGGCCAAATCTATTGGCAAAACATAGACGGAAAATTTGCCGGGAGGAAATTAATCCATGGAAGCAATGGTCGCCTCTCCCGTCAAAATAAACGTCAGAATCTGACGCCATCCATTGACCGTCGCCGCAACCAGCGGCATCGGGTCGGTGACAAAGCCACAACACCAACTTTGGCAAACTGATAAGCGTCCACCTAGAGACCATGGTTTCGGGCTAATGGCCCTCGTCAGTCTAGGGCGGACTTTATTCCATGAGATCCACAAGGGATCTAATGGAATCCTCACAATCTGCCAAAGAGGTGCTTTGCTGGCAATGTGGCTGGGCCAAATCTATTGGCAAAACATAGACGGAAAATTTGCCGGGAGGAAATTAATCCATGGAAGCAATGGTCGCCTCTCCCGTCAAAATAAACGTCAGAATCTGACGCCATCCATTGCTTCCATGGATTAATTTCCTCCCGGCAAATTTTCCGTCTATGTTTTGCCAATAGATTTGGCCGAGCCACATTGCCAGCAAAGCACCTCTTTGGCAGATTGTGAGGATTCCATTAGATCCCTTGTGGATCTCATGGAATAAAGTCCGCCCTAGACTGACGAGGGCCATTAGCCCGAAACCATGGTCTCTAGGTGGACGCTTATCAGTTTGCCAAAGTTAGTGTTGTGGCTTTGTCACCGACCCGATGCCGCTGGTTGCGGCGACGGTCAATGGATGGCGTCAGATTCTGACGTTTATTTTGACGGGAGAGGCGACCATTGCTTCCATGGATTAATTTCCTCCCGGCAAATTTTCCGTCTATGTTTTGCCAATAGATTTGGCCCAGCCACATTGCCAGCAAAGCACCTCTTTGGCAGATTGTGAGGATTCCATTAGATCCCTTGTGGATCTCATGGAATAAAGTCCGCCCTAGACTGACGAGGGCCATTAGCCCGAAACCATGGTCTCTAGGTGGACGCTTATCAGTTTGCCAAAGTTGGTGTTGTGGCTTTGTCACCGACCCGATGCCGCTGGTTGCGGCGACGGTCAATGGATGGCGTCAGATTCTGACGTTTATTTTGACGGGAGAGGCGACCATTGCTTCCATGGATTAATTTCCTCCCGGCAAATTTTCCGTCTATGTTTTGCCAATAGATTTGGCCCAGCCACATTGCCAGCAAAGCACCTCTTTGGCAGATTGTGAGGATTCCATTAGATCCCTTGTGGATCTCATGGAATAAAGTCCGCCCTAGACTGACGAGGGCCATTAGCCCGAAACCATGGTCTCTAGGTGGACGCTTATCAGTTTGCCAAAGTTGGTGTTGTGGCTTTGTCACCGACCCGATGCCGCTGGTTGCGGCGACGGTCAATGGATGGCGTCAGATTCTGACGTTTATTTTGACGGGAGAGGCGACCATTGCTTCCATGGATTAATTTCCTCCCGGCAAATTTTCCGTCTATGTTTTGCCGATAGATTTGGCCCAGCCACATTGCCAGCAAAGCACCTCTTTGGCAGATTGTGAGGATTCCATTAGATCCCTTGTGGATCTCATGGAATAAAGTCCGCCCTAGACTGACGAGGGCCATTAGCCCGAAACCATGGTCTCTAGGTGGACGCTTATCAGTTTGCCAAAGTTGGTGTTGTGGCTTTGTCACCGACCCGATGCCGCTAGTTGCGGCGACGGTCAATAGATGGCGACAGATTCTGACGTTTATTTTGACGGGAGAGGCGACCATTGCTTCCATATATATATATATATATATATTTTAAGAACGAAATACTTGATGAGGAAAGAGTTTCTTTATTACACAAAATTAGATCACAAGCTTTCGGGCACAATCACCCTTCTACTGGTGTAAAACGAGACAAAATTATTAGTGGCATTCAGCTATATATATATACAAAAAGTAAGAAAATAAGACAGATATGTAAAATTGCGCCAGAGAAAATTAACATAATATTGGAGGATCATTCATAAAAGTTAAGCAAAGCAAGTAAATAAACGTATAATACATTCAATACATGGCCATTACAGAAACTAAATACGAACAACGACTGTTAAACGAAATAAAACAAAATAAAATAGAAATAAAATAAAATAAAATAAACCAAAATTGCTATTGACGTGTAAAAGTATAAGTAGGCCATGAAAACTAAATCTTTCAGGTAGGAGGTTCCAGTACTAAATTATCATATATTTCAGGAAGGTCTATTGCTCTATTGATGCTTTTAATTTTTTTGGTGAGTATAGCTTCCAGGACCAATCGCTGGTGTTTGTTCTTAATCTCATGATAATGGGCCGAGGGGTTATAGATATTGAATGTGTGGCCTGTGTCCCGTATGTGTTGGTAAACTAGAGAGCGGGGATCTTTCCTTTTTACCGATCTATCATGCTCCACCATTCTGGTCTTCACCATTCTCCCAGTCTCTCCGACATACTTGGCATCACACTGCTCACTATGATGCCAAGTATGTCGGAGAGACTTGGAGAATGGTGAAGACCAGAATGGTGGAGCATGATAGATCGGTAAAAAGGAAAGATCCCCGCTCTCTAGTTTACCAACACATACGGGACACAGGCCACACATTCAATATCTATAACCCCTCGGCCCATTATCATGAGATTAAGAACAAACACCAGCGATTGGTCCTGGAAGCTATACTCACCAAAAAATTTAAAAGCATCAATAGAGCAATAGACCTTCCTGAAATATATGATAATTTAGTACTGGAACCTCCTACCTGAAAGATTTAGTTTTCATGGCCTACTTATACTTTTACACGTCAATAGCAATTTTGGTTTATTTTATTTTATTTTATTTCTATTTTATTTTGTTTTATTTCGTTTAACAGTCGTTGTTCGTATTTAGTTTCTGTAATGGCCATGTATTGAATGTATTATACGTTTATTTACTTGCTTTGCTTAACTTTTATGAATGATCCTCCAATATTATGTTAATTTTCTCTGGCGCAATTTTACATATCTGTCTTATTTTCTTACTTTTTGTATATATATATAGCTGAATGCCACTAATAATTTTGTCTCGTTTTACACCAGTAGAAGGGTGATTGTGCCCGAAAGCTTGTGATCTAATTTTGTGTAATAAAGAAACTCTTTCCTCATCAAGTATTTCGTTCTTAAAGTTTAGTGAAGGAATTATTACTTCAATATATATATATATATATATATATATATATATATAGACGGAAAATTTGCCGGGAGGAAATTAATCCATGGAAGCAATGGTCGCCTCTCCCGTCAAAATAAACGTCAGAATCTGACGCCATCCATTGACCGTCGCCGCAACCAGCGGCATCGGGTCGGTGACAAAGCCACAACACCAACTTTGGCAAACTGATAAGCGTCCATCTAGAGACCATGGTTTCGGGCTAAAGGTCCTCGTCAGTCTAGGGCGACCCGATGCCGCTAGTTGCGGCGACGGTCAATAGATGGCGTCAGATTCTGACGTTTATTTTGACTGGAGAGGCGAACATTGCTTCCATGGATTAATCCCCTCCCGGAAAATTTTCCATCTATATATATATAAATAAAAAAAAATAGAAAAAATAAAAGATAAGTGGGTCACAGGTGTTGATATTAAAAATAAAGAAGGCATCTCCTGACCACGAGCATATGTGCTTTTTAGATGGCAGAGCGCCATCTAGTGGAGAAAATAAACTAAACGTTTATTTAGCTTGCTCCGTGATATTTGGCTTATCTTTTATTTTTTATTGTTTTTAATATTTAAATACCCATTTCTTAATTTCTCAGGAAGCCTCTGGGACCAAAAATCTTTTTGGTCGCAGTGGTTACAGCCTACTCCACGCTGACGAGCGCCAACAGCGCGAAACGCGTTCGTGGATGGCTTTTCTTGATTTATCAAGAAATTGGGTTGGACAAATATCACGGAGCCAGCTAAATAAACGTTTAGTTTATTTTTGCTCCACTAGATGGCGCTCTGCCATCTAAAAAGCACATGTGCTAGTGGTCAGGAGATGCCTTCTTTATTTTTAATATATATATATTATCTATATATATATATATAGTAACCGAGAGGGCAGTCAAGGTGTGGTGAGCTTTCCAATACATATGAAGAAGGAATATCCTGACCAGGAGCACATGTGCTTTTTAGATGGCAGAGCGCCATCTAGTAGAATAGAAATCAACTAAACGTTGATTTAACCTGTTTCCTGATATTTGGCCAACCCATTTTCTTGATAAATCAAGAAAAGCAATCCACGAAAGCGTTTCGGCTGTTGGCCCAGGTCAGCGTGGAGCAGGCTGTACCCCTGCGACCAATAAGGCCATTAAAAGAAAGACTTACCGTAAGTGAAGAAGAGCCAAATGTAGTTCTTGTTCTTCAGGAGATTCCTCATAGAATGGATGTAGGGCGTGGCCTCCTCATCTTGTAGGGCGGCCCTAGCTCGGCTGGGCGGAGTCGGGGGGTGGTCCTTGAACACTACCAGCCCACATTCAGACTTTCATTGGTCAGCTCACATATTTTTCAGAATATTTAATAGGAACTAGCTTGAGCAGGCGGGTTGTTCCTTGAACACTGCCCGCCCACATTCAGACTTCTCATTGGTCAGCTCACATATTTTCTAGAATATTTAATTGCAACTAACTTGAGTAGGCGGGATCAAGGGGAGGGGGGTGGTCTTTGAACTCTGCCCGCCCACATTTAGCCTTCTCGTTCGTCAGAGCTCACATGTTTTCTAGAATATTTAATAGGAACTAGCTTGAGTAGGCGGGGTCAGGGGGTGGTCCCTGAACACTGCCCGCCCACATTCAGCCTTCTCATTGGTCAGCTCGTATATTTAATAGGGACTAGCTTGAGTAGGCGGGATTAGGGGGTGGTCCTTGCACATTGCCCGCCCACATTTAGATTTATGATTTGACAGACTGTGCACTTTCCTTTGGGAATACTAAATTAAATATCGATTGAATAAGGGGGAAGAAAGGGTGCTTTTGAACACTGTCGACGGCCTACATGTCTGGCAGATCAGAAACTGCAATAGTAATTTTACCGAATATTAAATTAGACCTAGATTGAATAGGTGGAAATAAGTTTTTTTAAACATTACTAACTGCCTGCATTCATTATTCTATCGAATCAAGCTTGAGGAAGCGGTGGGCAGTTACAATATGTAAAACGAAAATTAAAATTATACCGCGAATGTTTCTTTTAAAAATCGAAATTTATTTTCAAAGAGAAATAGCGACATTTCTAACTTTGAGATGAGGTATGGAAAGGTGAAACATGAAGAGTAATGGAGAACGGAAAAATAAAAAGTGTCCAGGGTTCGCAGTATAATTTTAATTTTCGTTTTACAATCATCAGCCGCGTTATATTGTATTTTAAATGTTACTTTAAATATAAGTTATGAACGGAAAAATACGTCCAGGGTAGCCGAGTGGACAAGGCACCTGCCCGGTAAGCAGAAGGGTGTGGGTTCGATTCCCGCCCCTGGACACTTTTTATTTTTCCGTTCTCCATTACTCTTCATGTTTCACCTTTCCATACCTCATCTCAAAGTTAGAAATGTCGCTATTTCTCTTTGAAAATAAATTTCGATTTTTAAAAGAAACATTCGCGGTATAATTTTAATTTTCGTTTTACAATCAATCATCAGCCGCGTTATATTGTATTTTAAATGTTACTTTAAATATAAGTTATGAACGGAAAAATACGTCCAGGGTAGCCGAGTGGACAAGGCACCTGCCCGGTAAGCAGAAGGGTGTGGGTTCGATTCCCGCCCCTGGACACTTTTTATTTTTCCGTTCTCCATTACTCTTCATGTTTCACCTTTCCATACCTCATCTCAAAGTTAGAAATGTCGCTATTTCTCTTTGAAAATAAATTTCGATTTTTAAAAGAAACATTCGCGGTATAATTTTAATTTTCGTTTTACAATCATCAGCCGCGTTATATTGTATTTTAAATGTTACTTTAAATATAAGTTATGAACGGAAAAATACGTCCAGGGTAGCCGAGTGGACAAGGCACCTGCCCGGTAAGCAGAAGGGTGTGGGTTCGATTCCCGCCCCTGGACACTTTTTATTTTTCCGTTCTCCATTACTCTTCATGTTTCACCTTTCCATACCTCATCTCAAAGTTAGAAATGTCGCTATTTCTCTTTGAAAATAAATTTCGATTTTTAAAAGAAACATTCGCGGTATAATTTTAATTTTCGTTTTACAATCATCAGCCGCGTTATATTGTATTTTAAAAGTTACAATATGTATTTTTGGCAAAGTGAGCGATGGCTTAAAAAGTTTGTAATCTATGCTCTGAACTCTGGTTTACCGGTACACGGAATAAGAAATGCGCATTGAAACAACTTTTCAAAATACACTCATGGACAAAACTTAAGTGGAAAGATATTTATATCGCCAGTCGTTTATTATTTTTTTTTTGGAAGAAGACAGAGGCTGTTAACACTTGGTTATCTCTTGTGTCTTCAATAAAGGTCACTGTAATATCTTTCAGTTGTATTGTCTGAATCCCGATATAAATGTTAAAAGATACAACTTTCTGAAGTTTTGTCCATGAATGCATATTAAATTTCTTCAAAGGTCTTTCTATTTCTCGCACAAATCAAACTCACTAGTGAGTACCAGTAAACCAAACGTTCTAATTCCTTGTAAGTATATACCATGTTTAGACATGACTATAATGAAAGGAGTCGCAAATGACTATCATGACCTGTACTATGGGATACGTAAAAATGTTTCTGTAACGCCAATTAAGAGTAGACTAGATCAGTGATTCCCAAAGGAGTTGACATCGCCCCCTCCCCGCCCCTGTGGGCGCATAGCCTTTTAGAGAGACGCTAGACGTTCAGAAGCATTTAGGGGTCGCGTTCAAAGGCTCTTTAAAAATATTATTCACACATATATCTAAAAGTCATTTATTTTCGTAAATTGCGCAATAATAGCCAGTTAAAAATCGATAAATACGTTATTTTAAATGTAAAAATATTGTATATAATATTAATAATTGGTATAGCAAGGAAGATGACTACTATCTTTTCAAAAATTTACAAGCACTTCATCTTCAATTTGTATTAACATTGACAGGCTTACCTCCCCCTCCCCCCCCCCCCCCACCCAAAAAAAAACACTATTATAAAAACAGATGGGGTCCTTACAAAATGTGTTTCTTTCAAAGTGAGCGGTGGTAAACAAAGTGGGAACTTATGGACTACTAGAGATGTTTGTTGTTTAGAAAGCTGTTGATGTCATATCTGTGAGATGGCATCACACCATCATCCTGTCAACACCCTGATACGGCATACTGAGAACTCTTACAGGTTTAACTTCATCCGACTTTCTGGAATGGTAGGATATAAACACACAAATATACCTATTAAAAAGTAAATATGCTTAAATATAGAATTTTTCAATAATCCCTTGTATCAATATTGAGTGAAATATATCAGGTCTTCAGGTTTTCTCCTGTAGAAAGGCGTTCGTGTCTGAAAGCTAGAGAATAAAAATGTTTTGAAAAGATACTTTTCCCTGGAGGCCTGATATATTTTACTCAATATAGAATTTTTGTAAAGAAAAGAGATATTGTATTTTTAAAAGATATACAACTCATGGACAAAACTTAAGGAAGTTGTACCTTTTAGCATGTATATCGGGATTCATACAATAACTCTGAAAGTCATTACAGTGGCCTTTATTGAAGACACACGAGATAACCAAGTGTGAACAAAATTGTCTCCTTAAAAAACAGAATACTGGGATATAAAATACTTTCCGCTTTCTTAAGGTTTGGCCAAGAGTGTAAATATATATTTTATTATAAAAAACAGCTTTAAATTTTATGTTATAAAACGCGCGATTTTATTGGCGCGTAACTGAAAGTATTAATATATATTGTGTGTGATCCGGGTAAATAGACTTTCTAGCAACTTCTACGATAAAGCTAGCGGAGACCCAGAAAGAACAATCAGTGTGTGATAGAAAAGATACAGTCATTCGAATGTCGGTAGAGGCAAGACTCATTAGGATGGCAGAAAAAAAGCAGTTTAGTCACTATAGAAATAAATCCTTCAGTAGAGTGTGAGCAAGGACAAAGAAGGTAAATGGATTGACAGAAATATTGACATAAAGCTGAAAATAAAAAAGTCAGAAAGCCATTGAAATGACAAATGAGACAAAGACATCATTGTAGTGCCGGTAGAGTCAAAATTTGCCATTGGAATGATAGATGAGACAAAGACATCATTGTAGTGCCGATAGAGTCAAAATTTGCCATTGGAATGATAAATGAGACAAAGACGTCAGTGCAGTGCTACAGCCAGTGAAGTACCATTAGGAACAATAACAGTCAGTGACGTGACAGAGATAAGAAGTTGTCAGTAGCGAAGGAACTAGAGCGTGACACTGGAGATACCAACAAGATAGTCTCCTTAGCTAGCTCTTCCATACTTGTCCAGGACATCTGGGGTTGGTTGGACCTTTGGAGATACATGGAGAGTAAACTTTCATTAGAAACTACTTTCAAGATAATTATTTCAATAATACTACTTCTGTGAAGGTTTATTGGAATAACTGATGATTGCTGATAGCAATGAGGGTGTCCAAGTACAGGATTCTCAAGGTAGATGTTCCCTACCTAATCCTTACGGAAGAGGATGCCCACCCAGTGTGCACAGTACTTTTGTTTCTTCTTCTATAGCGAATAGGGAGATTATCGTTGTATTAACAGTACGAGGTACTTACGGAAGATAATACCCATCCAGTGTACAGTACAATATACTCACAGAAGAGGATGCCCACCCAGTGTGCACAGTACTTTTGTTTCTTCCTCTATAGCGAATAGGGAGATTATCGTTGTCTTAACAGTACGAGGTACTTACGGAAGATAATATCCATCCAGTGTACAGTACAATATACTCACAGAAGAGGAAGCCCACCAAGTGTGCACAGTACTTTTGTTTCTTCCTCTATAGCGAATAGGGAGATTATCGTTGTCTTAACAGTACGAGGTACTTACGGAAGATAATGCCCATCCAGTGTACAGTACAGTATACTCACAGAAGAGGATGCCCACCCAGTGTGTACAGTACTTTTGTTTCTTCTTCTATAGCGAAAAGGGAGATTATCGTTGTATTAACAGTACGAGGTACTTACGGAAGATAATACCCATCCAGTGTACAGTACAATATACTCACAGAAGAGGATGCCCACCCAGTGTGCACAGTACTTTTGTTTCTTCTTCTATAGCGAATAGGGAGATTATCGTTGTCTTAACAGTACGAGGTACTTACGGAAGATAATGCCCATCCAGTGTACAGTACAGTATACTCACAGAAGAGGATGCCCACCCAGTGTGTACAGTACTTTTGTTTGCTCTTCTATAGCGAATAGGGAGATTATCGTTGTATTAACAGTACGAGGTACTTACGGAAGATAATACCCATCCAGTGTACAGTACAATATACTCACAGAAGAGGATGCCCACCCAGTGTGCACAGTACTTTTGTTTCTTCTTCTATAGCGAATAGGGAGATTATCGTTGTATTAACAGTACGAGGTACTTACGGAAGATAATGCCCATCCAGTGTACAGTACAATATACTTACAGAAGAGGATGCCCACCCAGTGTGTACAGTACTTTTGTTTCTTCTTCTATAACGAATAGGGAGATTATCGTTGTATAAACAGTACGAGGTACTTACGGAAGATAATGCCCATCCAGTGTACAGTACAATATACTCACAGAAGAGGATGCCCACCCAGTATAAACAGTACTTTTGTTTCTTCCTCTATAGCGAATAGGGAGATTATCGTTGTATTAACAGTACGAGGTACTTACGGAAGATAATGCCCATCCAGTGTACAGTACAATATACTCACAGAAGAGGATGCCCACCCAGTGTGTACAGTACTTTTGTTTCTTCCTCTATAGCGAATAGGGAGATTACGTTGTCTTAACAGTACGAGGTACTTACGGAAGATAATGCCCATCCAGTGTACAGTACAGTATACTCACAGAAGAGGATGCCCACCCAGTGTGTACAGTACTTTTGTTTGTTCTTCTATAGCGAATAGGGAGATTATCGTTGTCTTAACAGTACGAGGTACTTACGGAAGATAATGCCCATCCAGTGTACAGTACAGTAGAGGATGCCCACCCAGTGTGTACAGTACTTGTGTTTCTTCTTCTATAGCGAATAGGGAGATTATCGTTGTCTTAACAGTACGAGGTACTTACGGAAGATAATGCCCATCCAGTGTACAGTACAGTATACTCACAGAAGAGGATGCCCACCCAGTGTGCACAGTACTTGTGTTTCTTCTTCTATAGAGAATAGGGAGATTATCGTTGTATTAACAGTACGAGGTACTTACGGAAGATAATGCCCATCCAGTGTACAGTACAGTATACTCACAGAAGAGGATTCCCACCCAGTGTGTACAGTACTTGTGTTTCTTCCTCTATAGCGAATAGGGAGATTATCGTTGTATTAACAGTACGAGGTACTTACGGAAGATAATACCCATCCAGTGTACAGTACAATATACTCACAGAAGAGGATGCCCACCCAGTGTGTACAGTACTTGTGTTTCTTCTTCTATAGAGAATAGGGAGATTATCGTTGTATTAACAGTACGAGGTACTTACGGAAGATAATACCCATCCAGTGTACAGTACAGTATACTTGCAGAAGAGGATGCCCACCCAGTGTGTACAGTACTTGTGTTTCTTCTTCTATAGCGAATAGGGAGATTATCGTTGTATAAAAAGTACGAGGTACTTACGGAAGACAATGCCCATCCAGTGTAAAGTACAGTATACTCACAGAAGAGGATGCCCACCCAGTGTGTACAGTACTTGTGTTTCTTCCTCTAAAGGGAATAGGGAGATTACACAGGTCTACAAAAAAAAACTTTTTTTTTTTGCACAAGAGTACCTGATGGTGTTTCTAGTGTAACTTTTCATGCTGAACTCAAAAATCTAATCAGAAATTTCCTATCACCCATGGTTTTTGCCTGATGGTATTTTTTTAGTATTGGGATAAATACAGTAATAAATGCTTGAATATATGAATATATATGCCATAATAAATGAAACTGCTTTTGAAAAAGATAGAATATGAAAGATACGGTTGGAAAATATGCAGCGATTTGAAAGTCGTTGCTCTCTTGCGTGGATTACAGCTTGGATATACAAAATTTTGTTGTTTTCTGTGTGAGTGGGATAGCAGAGATAGGGAAAGGCATTACATTAAAAAAATCTGGCCAAACCGTAAAATCTTTACTCCAGGATATAAAAATATTGCAAATCTACCCCTGATCGATTCAGAAAATATTTACTTACCACCATTACATATTAAACTGGGATTAATGAAGAACTTAGTCAAGGCATTGGATCGAAATGCCAGTGGATTTGCCTACCTAAAACAAAAATTTTCTAGTATAAGTGAAGCTAAGATTAAAGAAGGCATTTTCGTTGGACCTCAGATTCAAGAATTGCAGTAGGATGGAAATTTTCAAAATAATTTGAATGAAGTTGAAGCAGCAGCATGGAATTCCTTTAGAAACGTTTGCAAAAACTTCTTAGGAAGTGTCAAGGTTGAAAATTACCAAGACATAGTTAATGATCTGTTGCTTTCCTACAAGGCACTGGGATGTGTTGGCTTCCGTAGGCGTTTCTTACTGGGAAAAAGAAAGAGAGGATCCAATGAAATAATTTAGTAGAGTTTATTAAAACAAAATCATAATAGTGAACAACACATATAACAGAGAGTACCGTCGTCTTCCGGATATTCCTTCTACTGGGGAGCTCGGATTCTATATTCTGTGCGTTTATAATCTGCTTATCTGTGGCTCTCTGGTCGGGATGGCGCCTACATTCGGCCATTCCTGGATTTCAATCGTCCTCGATTGAACCTTGCGTTGCAGGAACGTCGTGGGTTGCGTCGGGGGGTATCTTCTACTTCTGGCTCCTCGTCCGGACTTTCTTCTGTAGCTGAATCATCTTCTTCACTGTGCCAAGACTTCAGTTGACTGATATGGGCCGTTGTCGTGTAGAACCGTCCACTGGTTCTTTCGCTTAACTGAGTCACTCTATACGTGTCGCTTGGCAGAACCTCGGTAATTATCAAAGGTCCTCGATATTTGGGTTGTGCCTTGGTTGGTTCACCCGTCATTTTGGGTACATGCCTCATCACTACAATTTCTCCTACTTCGAATTGGATTGTACGGCACTTCTTCTTATCGTAGTATGTCTTCATAATTTCTTGTTTATTCTCAATTTGGGTTCTCACACTCTCTTGAATTCTATCCGGCTCGGTCCATGGGTCCACGTCTTCGTCGGCTAATCTTCTAAGTATCCCATCGTGGAATCGAGGGGAATAGCCGTGGAGTGTTTCGAACGGTGTTTTATTCGTCGTCTTGTTCACCGCATTGTTCAGGTCTCGCTCTACCTCCTTGATCTTCAGGTCCCAATCCTTCCGTCGCGGATCCTCGATACTGGTTGCTATAGTGGACAATACTGTTCGGTTCACTCTTTCGACCATCCCGTTCCCTTGCGGATGTTTCGTAGAGTTCAGAGTATGATGTATTCCATTTCCTCGAGAGAATTCTTCAAATTGCCTTGAGGTAAAACATGACCCTCTGTCGCTGATGATCTTGTCGGGTAGTCCGAAATCATTCACAAAACTTTTCATTACCTTCAGGACGTTCTGCGTCGATGTATTCCTTACAGGGCTTAATCGGACAAATCTTGTCAGATTATCGACAATCACTAAAAGTTCCTGGTTACCTTTTGTACTTCTGACGAAGGGGCCTACGTGGTCCATGTGTACGATGGAAAACGGTCTCTTGCCTGACTTAATGGGATGTAGGAAGCCTTGTTGTTTTCCACCGGGAACTTTGTTAAATAGGCACTCGAGACACATAGCCACATGACGTCGAACGTACCTCTTCATTGAAGGAAACCAGTACAATTCCTTAATTTTGTTGACAGTCCTATCAGTCGCAAAATGTCCCATTAGATCATGGAATTAGACAACTAAGCTTTTCCTCATACTTTTGGGTATAACATACAGGGCTCGTTCCTCTTCTCCATTTTTCACCATGCGGAAAAGTCTGCCTCCTTTGTAGCTGTAGTCGTTAATTCTATTTTGTTCTCCTACTGTCCTATCACACGGGTCCTTTCGAAAGATCTGGATCAGGTCTCTCAATTCAGGGTCGGAATGCTGAATCATTAAGATTTGTTCTTCCAGTGTGATTGTGAGGCACACTTCAAGGTTTTTCTCCACGATTTCCTCCATCGTGTCTCTAGGGTCGTCGACTGGAGCTCTACTCATTCCGTCTACGTGGGCCATCTTCTCCCCTGGTTTATGTCGAATTTCGAAATCGTATTCCTGAATCAGATTGTACCATCGCGCTATCTGAGGATTTGTAGTCTTCTTCGCGTTCATGTAGACCAGTGCTTGGCAATCTGTAACCACTGTAAACTTGATTCCTACGAGGAACTGACGTAGTCGATCCAAGGTCCACACTATCGCCATCAGCTCCAATTTGCTTGAGTGGTACATCTTCTCGGCCTCTGTTGTCTTCTTGCTCACACAGTAGACCAAGCGCCATTTGCCGTCTTCGTCCATCTGTAGCACCATTCCTGCTAATCCCTCAGCACTCGCATCGCAATGTACTTCTGTCTTGAGTTCAGGGTTGTAATGAGCTAGTACCGGATATTCGACCAGATCCTTTCGTAGTCCTCCAAATGACCTTCGCTGTTCTTCCTTCCATTCAAATTGTGAACCTTTCTTCGTAAGTCTGCTTAGCGGTTCTGCTTTCCTCGCGAAGTCCTTTACAAATCGTCTGAAGAAGTTCGTCAGTCCCAGAAAGCGTCGTATGTCGTGGACATTCTTGGGTTCTGGAAATTCTTCTATCGCCTTGATCTTTCTTGGGCCTGGCTTAAGTCCGCCTGTACTGATGACATACCCTAAGAACTCAACTTCCCTCCTTCCGAACTCACATTTGGAGGGTTTCAGTGTCAACTTCGCTGATCTTATTCTTTCGAGGACTTCCCTCAACCTTTCGATCATCTCCCGCCAATCCTTTGCCGGGATAATCACGTCGTCGAGATAGCAGAATGCCTTCTTGTTCAGCAGCGGACCTAGGACAGTGTGCATCAGTCGTTGGAATTCAGCTGGTGCGTTGGCGAGTCCAAAAATCATCCTTTCGAATTGACCTGTATCATCTGGGGTGATGAATGCTGTCTTTAATTTTGCCTTATCGGTCAGTGGTATCTGCAGATATCCATGCGCCAGATCCAGAGTGGTGAAGAATTTCGCATTCCTTAGGCCTTCCAGAAGGTCGTCTATCCTTGGTAATGGGAACTTGTCCTTAACTGTTTGAGTGTTGAGTCTCCTATAATCTACCACCAGACGATGATCTCCAGTTTTCTTCCTCACAAGTAGGACGGGACTAGCGTAGGGTGATCTAGTTTCCGTGACTATTCCATTGTCCTTCCACTCTCTGACAATCTCCCTGATTGCTTCGCGTTCACTTGCAGTCGTCTTATACGGTCTCAGACAGACTGGCTTGCTTCCATCAACCTCCTTAATGTCCATCTTGGTGACATCGGTGCACCCTAATTCCTCCATGCCAAGAGCGAAACAGTCTCTATACTCGTTTACTACATCTAGGATTTCTTGTCTCTCTTTCGAAGTCAGAGAATAATTGACGTTGATGTCCTCAGGCAGTATGGGGCGCTTACGTTTCATTTGGTCTTGTCCTTCCCTCTTCTCTTCATTTTTAGTCTGAAACGAATCCTCTGCGACGTCCAGGTTAGCAACAATATCATCAAGGTTCAGTAGTTCAACTCGCCCTACACATTGGTTCTTCCTTACTCTCAACTTGCCCTTGCCAGCTGAGATGATGGGTACGGTCGTCTTTCCATCGACCACTTCCAATAGGGAATCGACACAGGCGTCATCTACTCCTGTGAACAATACATATCCGTCCTTTACCTCGTCTGTGATTGCACTTGTAAAGTTAATGGAGTCGCTCTCCAACTGAACAGTTTCGGTTGCTCTCAGTTCGATGCGACGCGACTTGATTTCTTCTTGCAGATTAGCAAACGGAAATTCGGATGAATAGCCAATATGCAAGTTTTTACCAATTCTGGCGAAGGATACGTAGGGGAGATCTGTCCATGTTCTTCCAATTAATAGGTCATAGGGTTGGGCATCATCGTTGACAATGAATACAGTGATTTCCCTTCCGACGATGCCATCAATCTCCAGGTCGACTGTCGTCTTCCCAACGGTCCTGGCAGCTGGTGCAGTCTGGTTACCGATGCCGTACAGACTAGTCGAGTCTGGTTCGATGTCGACGCTGATCCTCCTTGCGACCGATTCTCTCATTAGACAACTGCTGCTCCCGGTGTCTATCATTGCCTTCACGGTTTCCTTGTTGTCGATCTTGACATCCTTCAAATATACATCTGGCGGGACAGTCTCCAGTCCTTCGACTTCCAGGTTGGCTACTTTTAGTCCTTCTTTGGGTCTTGTGCAATTCCTTTCCTTGTGTCCCGTTTGACCGCATCCTCGGCATGTCAACGTAGTCCTGGGTGCTGGGCAGTCTCTGGCAATGTGTCCAAACTGATTGCAGTTGAAGCACTTCGGTTCTCCCTTGTCGTTTCTGATCGTACGGTTGACCATTCTCCTCAAGGTGTTAGGGTACGTTTCACTGATTTCGTTCCTTGCAGCGTCTTGACCCGAAACATTCGTTCCTTGTTTAGTCTCTTTAACTTCGCTTTGGTTGGGGAATCTCGCAGATTTCTGCTGAAACGACGGTGGTATGAGGTGTTTCGCATTCCAATGCGGAGGACCCATCTCGGTGCGAACATTTTCGTACTCGTCCAGTTTATCCGCCAACTCATCTGGGTTGTTTAACTTGGTCCAATCGTCAATGAGATGATTACGCAGCACAGTTGCTTTGCGAACTCTTCTTCGTAAGATTGGCTATTCAAAATAAGGTGTTTTAAGTCGACGATCCTGCTCTCTGGCGGTACTACCTCGCCGAGTTCATACGCCAACTTGCTCAAATCGCATTTACTTACTTTCGCTAAATAAGTCATGTTTTTCAAAAGGAAAAATAAACAAAGCAAAAAATTTTAAAATAAACAAATAAAACTGACTAAACCAGATACGTACTGTTTCAATTATTTCTTTAAACGAAATCAACTTTTCTTTAGTAATTTTGAGACAATACTTTTTTTTTTCTTTTTACCGCGATACTTTGCGATAATACTTTTTATCGAGATGATTTTGCAATAATACTTTTACCGCGATACTTTGCGATAATACTTTTATCGAGATGACTTGCAATAATACTTTTACCGCGATACTTTGCGATAATACTTTTGTCGAGGTGACTTGTAATAATACTTTTACCGCGATACTTTGCGATAATACTTTTAGGAATAGGTAATTAAATTTCGTACATACCATGCAACTCCTCTTACGTTGATCGGTCACCGCGCCACGTCCTTCTCGTTTCCAAATTATTCCAGTGAATCTTCAATTTTCTTCAGGACTATCCCACTTCTGAATTTCTGTTGGCTTCCGTAGGCGTTTCTTACTGGGAAAAAGAAAGAGAGGATCCAATGAAATAATTTAGTAGAGTTTATTAAAACAAAATCATAATAGTGAACAACACATATAACAGAGAGTACCGTCGTCTTCCGGGTATTCCTTCTACTGGGGAGCTCGGATTCTATATTCTGTGCGTTTATAATCTGTTTATCTGTGGCTCTCTGGTCGGGATGGCGCCTACAGATGTAACATGTCCCTCAAGATCCAATTCCTGCATTCACATCTAGATTTCTTTCCAGACAATCTTGGCGCAGTTAGCGATGAGCATGGTGAGAGGTTTCATCAAGATATATCAAGCATGGAGAAGCGGTACCAAGGTAAATGGAGTCCCGCTATGCTTGCCGACTACTGCTGGACACTCAAAAGGGATCTACCACAAGCAAAGTATAGAAGAAAATCCACTGTCATTGCTTTTCAATAAATAAATATGTTTCGTTCATATATCCCTATATATTAACAATATTTCCAAATTTCAAGTAGGTGTATCTCAGAAATATTGCGTAATAGAAAAAAACTAATGGTATATTTGGATTCAGGACATATAGATAAGATGCTATTTCTTTGTGGACAAAGAAAATTATTTTTTGATAAACCAGTGTAATGTAATAAGGGTTATGCAAAACTGTATTTATCCCAATACTAAAAAAGACCGTCACGCAAAAACCATAGGTGATGGGAAATTTCTGATTAGATTTTTGAGTTCAGCATGAAAAGTTACACTAGAAACATAATCAGGTTCTCTTGTGCAAAAATCTTGTTGACCAGTGTTATCGTTGTATTAACAGTACGAGGTACTTACGGAAGATAATGCCCATCCAGTGTACAGTACAGTATACTCACAGAAGAGGATGCCCACCCAGTGTGTACAGTACTTTTGTTTGTTCTTCTATAGCGAATAGGGAGATTATCGTTGTCTTAACAGTACGAGGTACTTACGGAAGATAATGCCCATCCAGTGTACAGGTCAATATACTCACAGAAGAGGATGCCCACCCAGTGTGTACAGTACTTGTGTTTCTTCTTCTATAGCGAATAGGGAGATTATCGTTGTCTTAACAGTACGAGGTACTTACGGAAGATAATGCCCATCCAGTGTACAGTACAATATACTCACAGAAGAGGATGCCCACCCAGTGTGTACAGTACTTGTGTTTCTTCTTCTATAGAGAATAGGGAGATTATCGTTGTATTAACAGTACGAGGTACTTACGGAAGATAATGCCCATCCAGTGTACAGTACAATATACTCACAGAAGAGGATGCCCACCCAGTGTGTACAGTACTTGTGTTTCTTATTCTATAGTGAATAGGGAGATTATCGTTGTTTTAACAGTACGAGGTACTTACGGAAGATAATGCCCATCCAGTGTACAGTACAGTATACTCACAGAAGAGGATGCCCACCCAGTGTGTACAGTACAATATACTCACGGAAGATAATGGCCAGCAGGATGACGCTGTTGAAGATGGCCGCAGAGTAGAAGAGAATGCTAAGACCATGGCCCACTTCGGATTTGTTACCCGTGTTGGGGACCAGCAGGGGTGGAATGACAAACCCCAGGGCGACACCCAGCTGGAGAACACACGACTTCTTAGCACACGCCAGATTACCACGAAGAAGAACAAACACATATTTCAATGGTACCAAGCGCATTGCCCTTAATCCAAAAATTTTGAAAGTGTCTTTCAAATCAAATTCAGATGTCTTCTCCATCAAGGACCTGAACGTATATACAAAGAGAAAATAAACAAAAGAGGATCATAATGATACAATTCTTTAAAAGACATCTTCTGTCATATAAACACAACATTGCTGATGGCTACCAACATAAATATCAACAAACCTTGTAAATTATCAGCAACGCTCAATTACAAATGCTTAATTTGGATAGAACTCTTTATTGATATCATCCGGTATTTGGGCAATTCTATTAGCAAATCTTCATCCAGGACTACCACTTTAGAGCCTGTCTATCCACCGTATTTGTATGAATACACATGTATGCACCACATCAGTGGATAGATAGGTCATAGGGAAATGCTTCAAGAAGAAGAAGGGGGATAAATCCATGTCGAAATATCGGAAGGTATTCATACACATTTTTATTACAAGAAAAAATATGCGAAGGCGAGAAATTTATTTTATTAGTAAACCACAGTATCATTGTATACGAGATAATTTCTCTTTTACTATAACTTCTCAGCCATTATTACTAATAAGATATATGTTCAAGAAAATATGGTCAGCATTATTGTATATGGATTGCTCTATATTTATGAGTCGATGTATCTTAACTCAGGATGAGCTTTCAACATCTCTAAGATTCTATCTAAGATTTTCAAAAACGTAATTTTATTTCTGGTAGTTTCTCCAATAGATTATGCTTAAGTCAAAAGTTGAATAAGAGATTGATCAAAGAATCTCTCTGATTTGTAATGAAGTGCTATGGTTAATTGGAAAGACAGAAGGAGTTTGGAGACATTTGAAATGAGAATCTTTTGGGGGAGAACCTAAAGAATAAAATAAGTCCACAGGATCAAGAATGTAGACGTCTTGGGAGATGGATGAGGCAACCTGTTCAAGGTCATCGGAAAAATAAAGATTAATTGGACTAATGAAATGGATATACAAGGTGTGATCAATAATTTCCAGGAATGAGACTGGATCACATAAAATATTCAAAATAATGAAATAATTTTATAAAGACCTTATAGATGAAACATTTATCAACACGTAGAAAAAAAAAAGATTACACAGACGCATTTTTTTCGCATTTATAAGCTCGAGTATATCAGAACATTTTCTAACTTCAGTATGGACTGTATTGAAAAACAGCGAGTCTGCATAGAGTATTGCTTTAAATTAGGGAAAACAGCTTCCGAATAATTTCACATGTTGAAGCAGGCTTTTAAAGAAGATGCCCTAACACAATCGAAGACATTTGAATGGTTTGCTCGATTTAAAGCTGGTCGAACAAGCGTTAAAGATTATCTACACACTGGCAGACCTTTATCGACAAGAAACCCCGAAAATGCACTCAAAATCAAGTCATCGATCAAAGAAAATCCGAGAATAACTATCAGAAGGCTTGGATATCTCTTTTGGAACATGCCAAACCATCATAAAGAATGATCTGCATCTTAAACGATTCCCGGCTAAATTTGTCCCACATCTCTTAACGAATGAGCAGAAAGAGCATCGCAAAGAATGTTCCAAAAGAGATATCCAAGTCTTCTGATAGTTATTCTTGGATTTTCTTTGATCGATGACTTGATTTTGAGTGCATTTTCGGGGTTTCTTATCGATAAAGGTCTGCCAGTGTGTAGATAATCTTTAACGCTTGTTCGACCAGCTTTAAATCGAGCAAACCATTCAAATGTCCTCGATTGTGTTAGGGCATCTTCTTTAAAAGCCTGCTTCAACATGCGAAATTATTCGGAAGCTGTTTTCCCTAATTTAAAGCAATACTCTGATCCCCATTGGCTCAAAAATATTATCACGGGAGAAGAAATATGGGTGTACGGATATGATCCCGAGACTTAAGAGGCAATCAAGCCAGTGGCTAGAGCCTGGAGAACTAAGATTCAAGAAAGCAAGGATGATCAAATCGAAGCTTAAGTGTCTTCTGATCACTTTCTTTGATGTAAAGGGATTGGTACACTATGAATTCTTGCCCGAGGGTCAGACCATTAATCAACATTACTATCTTGATGTATTGCGACGTTTAAGGGAGGCTGTGCGTCAGAAACGATCCGAAAATGGCATCCGAAAAATTGGCTCTTGCATCATGACAACGCACGGCCACATACGGCCGTCACTGTACGACTCTATTTGGCTAAACACGGAATTGCTTTACTACCCCAGCCACCCTATTCTCTTGACCTTGCTCACAACGACTTTTTCCTTCACCCTAAAATTAAAAAAGCCTTAAAAAGGCGTCGATTTGACTCAATAGCTGAAATAAAGGAGAATACGAAGAATATTTTGAAAAGCCTGAAAGATGAGGATTTTCAGAGGTGTTTTGATATCTGGAAAAAAAGATGGAACAAGTGTGTAGATAGTAACGATGATTATTTTGATAAATTTTGAATAAAACATTATTGTACTTTTGTATTTCTTTAAATATTTAGCATTCCTGGAAATTATTGATCACACTATGTATTCATGGATATTTATAAAGAAGTAAAGAGTTTAAGATAAAAAGCATTGCTTCAATGGAAACCAGAACCTGCTTAAGAGCAGGGAAACTGAATAAATACAGATTTATAAAAATTGAAGGAAGCGGTATCTATGCCAATGCACTTTATTGTTAACAATGTGACAATCACAGGTGGCATGCCAGTTGGAACTGTCACAAGAAATCTGAGCCATTTGTCAAGATCATATCAATGGTCTTTTACTAAATTTGCACAATATCATTAACTCTATTTACATATAGTACCGTATTATAAACTATATAAAACTTATAAACTCTACCATTTTACATGTAATTCTTCCACATTTTTCACCGTACTGTATTTATTATGCTCATCCATATTAAAGGAAATTTGAAATACCTTTTTAAAAACATATTTATTCTAATAATATTTATTTATATTACATATAGAATAATATTTTATCCGCTCAAATGAACGATCTCAATATTTTAAAAAAATAATAATAAAATATCAAGTAAATTACCAAAATACGATTTTGAACAAATCATAATAGAATTTTTGTGAATATATTTGTCTTAGAATAAATAGGAAGTAAAAAAATATAACTTTGATTATATGCATTGTTAGTAAGTAATATATACGTTGTAATATTATTAGTTTGGTTTAAAAAATAATATTTAATTTTATCTAAGAAATTTAAATTGATATGTAGTGTAGTCGTTAGGCCGAAAAAATGGCGAAGAAAAATTCTTTTGAATCAACTTTTTCATTTTGAGCAAAATTTAGAAAAAAAAAATAATGAAAAATAAAGCTATCATATACAATGACCTTATATTAAAAACATTGAAAGATAAATTTATTCACATGGATATATACCTTTTGATTTTTATTAGGAAAATTTTGAATTCAATAAAGACGTCTTTAATTTAATTAAAAATATTTTTGATTTTTAAAAGGACATATACAAAGGTTTTTCATTTTTAAGGTTATTAGCGACATTTTATAACATCTTTATTTTAAAGAGTATAATAGCTAATATTTTAAGATTTATTAACAAAATATTGAAGCTTACCAACGACGTTCTAATAGCAACGTTTTAAGGTGCGAAAATACATTTGATGCAAAACAACATATTTTTGCTTAAAAATAACATTTTGATATTAAATTATATTTTGAAGTTAAATAATAAAACTTTTTTCCATTTGATTTTTAATTTTCTCCTTAAAACCCTCATATTAAGCAATTTTTTACATTCATATTTTATTCTTTAAAACTCGTTGACACATAAAGTACGATGATTTTGATGTGATGGTATATAAAATATTATTAATCTTTGAAATATTGTTTTAAAAATGTAATACCTTTCTTTATATACGCAAAAATTGTCATTAATGAAATCCAAAATGTTATTTAATTTTTAAAATATCCTTAATAAAACTAAAAAGGCATAAACAATAATTAAAATGATGCTTGAATAATAAAAAATAATAATAAGTAAAAAGTGTGAATGTGGTCAAAAAATAATAAATACTATATATATATTTTTAAAATCTCTCAATTAAAAATTATATTATATTGTGGCGAAGAAATATTTTGTTATTTAATTTAATATTATTCAATGAAAATATATTCAACAGATTATAAAAATATATATTAATCTGTATTTGTGAAATCATCTTTAAAATATTTCTTTGCTTGCTTGCTTAAGATTCCCTAGCTGAAAATAGGTTGGGCTGACTTGTTAATAATTGTCGACGCGTCGCTGTGACGTCATCAATAAATACTTTTACACCTTAGGATATTTCAAGGCTTGATTTCTACGTTACAACTGGTGGAGAGACTGGACCGATACCCATTAAGAAATAAAAGAAAAATTGATTCTGTTGAACCAGAAGAAACTTCTATGAATGTAAAGATGGAAGGTACTCAGGTAAGCAACTACGTTGTTCAACATCTGCCAAGGAACCCTTCCATTTTCTCCGGGGAGGATGGTGAAGATCTCCAAAAATGGTTAAAAGGGTATGCACGTGTGGCAAAGTACAACCATTGGGATGAAACCCTTTGTCTTACTAAAGTTTATTTTTATCTTTCTGGAACTGCTCTCAAATGGTTTGAGAACAACGAAGAAAGCATCCAGACTTGGAAGGAATTCACATCTCAATTAGAGAATGTGTTCGGAAAAAAAGAAAATTCAAAATTGCAAGCGGAGAAGAAACTTAAAATACGGGCACAATTAAAAGGTGAAAGTACCGAATTTTACATCCAGGATGTCCTGTGCTTGTGCAAAGAGGCTGATCTTCAAATGAGCGAGGAAGATAAAATCTCCCACCTCATGAAGGGGATAGCTGAAGAGCTTTATCAAGCACTCCTACCGAGGGATGTACAGAGCACCGAGCAATTCATTACAGAATGTCGCCGTGTCGAAGCGCTCCGTTGTAGGCGAGTTACCCCAACCAGGTACGAGCGCCTACCAAATGTAGCCTCTCTCTGTGACCAGGATGACGGAGAAGATCTGTCATCGCTGATCCGAAAAATTGTTCGTGAAGAGATACAACAAGCATCGGACTCTCCTCATGAGGAGCCTAAAATCGCTGTCATTGAAGATTTAGTGAGGGAAGAGATTGTAAAGACCTTGGCACCTAGATCGAAACCTACAATAAGTCCCCCTCAAGCATCCAGGCCGGAATCAAATACTAGATACGAGGCCCAAACGATACGACCGCATCCTGAACCTCATTACCGAAAGCAAGGAAGAAGATGTGACACCAATGAATGGCGGACTACTGAGGGAAAGCCAATCTGTTTCTACTGCGGACGCCCAGGTCACGTCGTCCGCTATTGCCGCGACAGGAAGAGACACAATGAGGAAAGGAGAAATAAATATTTCCAAAGAAAGCATGACGCAATGGAATTCTACAACTCTCAAACCGAATCTCAGGAACCCAACGATGAATCATCAAGGAAAAATTTCAGTCGCTACCGAAACCCTACCCCATATACCGGTCGAAACAGACAAAATTTCTCACCTGCTAGAAGATCTAGCTGGTCGCCCCGCCATGAAAATTAGATGATACACCATATTGGAGGTGAGGCCGCAAAGTTAAGAAATCCTACCTTGCCGACCACAGTATAAATAAGAAAAAACTACATTGACGTAAATATAGACCTGCCAAGCCCTCAGGAAGAAATTATCTCAACTGAAAGAAGACATCCACCACAGTCACCTGAAAATATCCCTGGCCCTAGTACTATGTAGTTATTGAGACTGACGACGTAAGTCTCCTTCTGAGCATCGGGTCGATGCTCTTTATAGGAGGAGGCTATGTGGCGAAGAAATATTTTGTTATTTAATTTAATATTATTCAATGAAAATATATTCAACAGATTATAAAAATATATATTAATCTGTATTTGTGAAATCATCTTTAAAATATTTCTTTGCTTGCTTGCTTAAGATTCCCTAGCTGAAAATAGGTTGGGCTGACTTGTTAATAATTGTCGACGCGTCGCTGTGACGTCATCAATAAATACTTTTTACACCTTAGGATATTTCAACGTAGACGTTACAATATATAGGATTATTAAAAATAAAGAAGGCATCTCCTGACCACGAGCACATGTGCTTTTTAGATGGCAGAGCGCCATCTAGTGGAGCAAGAATAAACTAAACGTTTATTTAGCTTGCTCCGTGATATTTGGCCAACCCAAATTTCTTGATAAATCAAGAAAAGTCATCCACGAACGCGTTTCGCGCTGTTGGCGCTCGTCAGCGTGGAGTAGACTGTAACCACTGCGACCAAAAAGATTTTCTGGTCCCAATGGTTTCTTGAGAAATCAAGAAATGGGTATTTAAGGCCAAATTTGCGTAAAGACGCTTAACACATGAAAAAACAATAGAAAAAAATAAAAGATAAGTGGGTCAGGTGTTGATATTAAAAATAAAGAAGGCATCTCCTGACCACGAGCACATGTGCTTTTTAGATGGCAGAGCGCCATCTAGTGGAGCAAGAATAAACTAAACGTTTATTTAGCTTGCTCCGTGATATTTGGCCAACCCAATTTCTTGATAAATCAAGAAAAGTCATCCACGATATATATATATATATTATATAGGATTATATAAGTAATTTTTTTTTAATTACAAAAGTGTTGTCTTTTGTCTTAGATTTGAAAAAAAGAAAGACAATACAAGGTCCCGATGGCTTAACCTGAACTAAACGTTCCTAGCTTTACAGTAATGCTGGAAACTGATTTGAAAATTATAAATTGGTAAATCAATACCTTTGTTGCAGGGATCAGAAGTGTCACAACGTTGAATGACGAGGCCTAAGTTAGTAAACAGTGATGAAGAATTAATGCTTATTGAAAGAAATATTTATTTTAAAAAATCACACAAATTAATATCAATACAAAAGTTATTCAAAAACAATTATTAAAATTTATGAAGGGATAGTTCCTTTTCTGGCCCGTCAAAACCAAACGTTAAGTCGAAAAGCAGCCTTTGTTTACCGGAAGTTTTAGGGCTAAGTCTTTTGTTCTTGCCCGCGCATGCGCGGGCGGCGGCCGCCGGCCGTGTTGCCACTGTTCGGTTGGTCCAAAAAAGTTCCTATTTTCGTGTCACTCTCCCACCTTGACCTTTTGAACTTTGCTATAAGGTCAATATTAATTTAAAAAACAAACTTCAATTAAACCTAATCGGTAACTTGACTTCTCTTCCAGAACGCGTGTAAACTTTCCCTACTTTTACTGGAGTAGTTTTCTCTTGCGCTGACGTGGACTCCACACCGGATGTTTTCTCCCTGACGATCTCATCCTCCGCTGGTTTAAGCTCCCCGTCGCCTTGCTCTACGTCCTCAGAAGGTACTTCAAGTGGGAACAATCGTTGCACTGCACGCTTCATGAATCCAGACTTAGTCTTAACTTCCACAAGTCTTCGCACATTGTCAGTTCCAGGAAACACCTTCGTAATCTTTCCCATAGGCCAGTTTATTTGCTTCCTGTTTTCAACCTCCACAAGGACGATATCTCCAACTTTTAACTGTCGTTGTTTCTTGCGATTGTCGTGATGCACCAACAATCCTAGGTACTCGCTTCTGAACCTCTTACGGAAATCCTTCAGGAGTCGTTTGCGTTTCTCATAGCTCTTCCCAAAATTACACCTGAATTCATTTAGATCAATCTCTCCTTCAGCTCTTGGTTCTCGAAGAAACATCTCTGGGGTTAATGGCACAAGATCATCATTGTCCTCAGCAATGTAGGTGAGTGGTCGCGCGTTGATAACTCGTTCACAGTTTTCGAGGATCGTCACCATTTCTTCGTAGTTGACAACACGTTTTCCCAGCAATCTTCGAAGCAGTTTTTTGGTGAGTCCAACAATTCTCTCGATCCAACCTCCCCACCACGGTGCTGCTGGAGGATTTAGCTTCCATTTCACTCCAAAATTAACTCGATAAAGCTCATTCCGGAGTCCAACTAGATTCGTCCCATTATCTGAGTAGATGACTGCAGGGCAACCTCGTCTTGCTACGAACCTCTCTACTGCTCCCACCAATGCTTCCGTCGATAAGGAAGTTACCAATTCGAGGTGGACCGCACGGTATACGCCACAGGTGAAGATGACGAACCAAACCTTCTGTCCATCTTCCAGATATAAAGGTCCTCCGAGGTCAATTCCTGTCACCTCAAAAACCACAACATCTCGTACGCGATGTTGAGGCAAAGATGCCTCTGGTACGTCGACTCGCTTGGTTTCAAATCGTCGACAGCGAGGACATTTATGAATTACATGACGAACTAGTTGTCGAGCTTTTGGAATCCAGAACTTCTCTCTTAGTACTGATCGCAGCGTCTGGGCTCCACAGTGGTACATTTTCTCGTGGACTGATTTCACAATTAGCTCTGTGACCGGATGATTCGTTGGGATCAAAATTGGCAATCGGAACAGTTCATCGTCATTTCGATTCACTATCCTCGTTTTCACTCTCCATAATCCTTCTTTATCTTGGAACGCGTGTAGCTGCTTCATCTTGGGATCTTCCACACCGATCGATTCACTCTGTATTATCTTAACTAGGGACTTTTCAGCACTGTCTAGCTCCTCTTGTGAGATGACATCTCCTTTGTATTCAGAGGGCTTGAAACGTAGCATCCACGCGATTACTCTCAGTATTTGTGTTAGAGTCACTTCACGTTTTCCCTCGTATAGATTCAGATACCATGGATTCTCCTCGGGCTTTTTGGCTACAAATCCAGCCACCACAGTCTTCCTCCTCTCTTCTTCAATGGCTTCCAGATCATACTGTACTTTTGATACTGGCCAGTCTTCTTTCTTTTCCTGAAGCCATTTTGGTCCCTCCCACCATCCGGATTTTATGAATTTCGATGGGGATTCACCACGGGATGGAAGATCTGCTGGATTGTGTTCCCCTGCGACATGGTTCCAATCTTCATTCTTCGTAAGTGTTGTGATCTCCTTGACACGGTTGGAAACGAACTGAGCCCAATTCTCTTGTTGTTGTATCCAGTATAGGGCAGGACTGGAGTCTGTCCAACATTGAATCTTCTCCGGACTTTCTTCTAAATTTTCCAGAACATGCACCAACAGTCGTGCTCCAATCAAACAGGCTAATAGTTCCAGTCGTGGAATCGTGATCCTCTTAATAGTTGCCAGTCGATTTCTTGCTTCAACGAATCGCACAACTATGACTGACGCATTCTCTATTCGCATGAAGATCACCGTTGCGTACGCTATAGCTGAAGCGTCACAAAACACGTGCAATGTTGTTTTTCCTTTGATAGGTAAGATCCATCGAGGTATCTTGATCTGATCCAATTCTAAAGCTTGCTTCCTCCATTTTATGAACTCGACCCGTCTGTCTTCGTTCAGCGGTTCATCCCATGATTTATTCTCCTTCCAAGCATCTTGAACCATCTTCTTAATCTTGATTGTAGCTGGACAGGTAAATTGAATCGGATCAAAAATCCGATGGCAGGCTGACAAGATACTTCTCTTTGTGATTGATTTTTCTTCATCTATATTTTTCAATGACTGCACATTAATGGCAATAGTGTCAGTCTGAAGGTGCCATTTCATACCCAAAATAGAGGCTGGATCTTGTTCTGTGATTCCAGGTTCATTCCACATCCAGTCTCGTAACTCAAATTTGGCTTGCATCATGATGTCGGAGGATTCCTTGATAAATTTTTTGACATCATGTGTAGATGACAAACTAAGAATGCAGTTGTCGACGTAAAAACTTCGGGCAAGAAGTTCTGCGCACCTATTATCTTGAAACTGCGGCAGGCTCAAATGATACTTAATGGTTGCAGCTAGTAGAAAAGGACTTGAGGTAAGGCCAAAGACTACTCGGCAATGCCTGTAAAATTTTAGTGTCTTCTGGTCCTTTTTCCACCACAGGAACCGAAGGAATTCACGATCTTCTTCTCGAACCTGAATCTGGAGAAAAGCTTTTCGTATGTCTGCAATGATGCCATACTTTCCAAGTCTAAACCGCAAGAGCAAATCAGGAATGAGCTCAATCAGGTTGTCTCCTTTTTCCAGACATTGATTTAATGATGGGAGCCCCTTTTTCTTGCAACTTGCGTCGAATACTGGACGAATAGGAGTGGTGTGACTATCCTTGAGCACTGGGCGATGAGGGAGATAATTGCACTCCTCCCATTTATCCTCAACTTCCTCGATGATTTTCTCTTTTTCCCACTCCTCAAAAATAGTATCATACTCCTCATACAGCATCTTGCCCTGGACATTCCTTGTTGTAGTCAGCAATCTATTTTCTGTAGTTCGGCGATTGACTGGAACTGGTGGATGTCCAGCTATCCATGGTAGTGACACGATATACCTTCCGCTTTCGTCTCGTTTCACAGTCTCCTTGAAATGAGTATTGGAGGCTTCGATTAAATCTTTCCTAGATTTTGTTTCTGCTGCATCCATGATACCAAGCACATCTAATTTCCATAAATCCTGTACGTCAAAACTATTAACGTGAAGTGAAGTCACGATCAGGCATGAATCTTCCATGTCGTTCCCTATTGCTGGTCCCATTACTGTCCACCCCAGCTTGGTTTCTGTCGCCACAACTCCACTTTGCAATATTTTCATTCTGCCTGTCAGAATGCTGCTGAGCAAGTCCGAACCAATTAACATGTGGATCGGTCTCTCTTCGCCTTGGTATACGTCAGTCAAGTTGATCCCTCGAGCTTTTAACTCATTGAGTATAGTATGATCCTGTACTTGACTGATGTGTCCGCAAATTACTTCCTGATCCAAGAATTTGAGATCATCCATGTATTCGTTGTTGAGGCTGGAAACATTTACTTTGTACACATTGTGCTTCTTTTGACGAATTTCTCCGCCTCCAAACAGATTGTGGGTAAGTGTAACTTGCTGCACTCTCTTTAGGCCCAGTGCGTCCACCATTCTCTTTGAAATATAGGACCTCTGGGATCCACAGTCAAGCAACACTCGAACATTATGCTTCCCCTTTGGTCCGCTTATCTTGACTATCAGAGTTTGTAGATAGACTCCTCCTACGGTAGCGTTGTTTAAAGTTGTTGACGTGAATTGATTGGCGGTCTCTTGCTCTGTTGCAGGACTTTCCCCTGAAACCTTTAGTTCCGCTTTTTGGTGATGAGAAGTCTTCTGGGCTTCCAAAGTAGGACACATAATGGCGTAATGCTTCCCTCCGCAGACAGGACAACGTGGCTTAATCCGGCATTTCTTGAATGCGTGGCCAGGAAGCAGGCACCAAAAACAAACATTCTTCCCTTTAGCCTTATCTTTCTTCTCTGGTAGATGCATCCGCTGTCCACTGTAGCATTCTTGACTCGGGTGACCATTCCCACAAAAGATGCAGTTGTTTCGCATCCGAGTGGTGTTGGCGATCTGAGTGGTGTTGGCGAGGTCAGTAGCTGACGGCATTTTACTTCCAGGATTCTTCTTAGAAAGAGATTTCCTGTTTGATCGATCATCCTTCGCATCTTGATTGTTGTCGATCTTGAACGCTGCTTTGGCCATATTCACTCGACTCTCGCCCTTCACTTCTGTCTTCAAAAACGTCATGAGTTGTGTCAACTTATCCTGTACTCCTCTTCCGCTCACCGTATATTGACTTCGTTCCCATACTCTCAGGGTGTCCTCTGGTAGCGCTGATTCGACGAGTGGGTACAGCATAGCCGCAAACTTGTCACGAGCGACGCCCAATGTTTCTAATGCTCGCAGTTGTGTCTCCAGTCTATCGTAAAGCTTCACTACAGACATCTTACCTTCGGCTCTCACATTCTGAAGCACATTCTGAAGCAGGTCACGCACATAAATTTCAACAAGCATTTCATCCTCTCCAAAACGTGATTTGATATACTCGATGACTTTAGGGTAGTTGTCGGCACTCGGTGGAAAACTTTCGACTGCTTCTCTTGCCTCGGAGTTCTCGGCAGTGGCTTGAAAGAGATACTGAAACTTAGTTTCTGGAGGCATCTGTGGATCCCGGTCAATCGTGCTGAACTGACTCCAGAATGTAATCCATTCTCTTGGTTCTCCCCCAAACTTCTTGAACTCCAGCTTCGGTAGTCGATAGTTCATTGCTGCTGTGCCGCTGATTGTACTAGTACTAACGTCATCCTCTTCCGCAAGAGCCTCGTAATCAGTCATAATGTTACTGAAATTATCTTCGTACTCACAAACGGATTCGTACTCAGCAGTGAAAATGTCTTCAGACGCTGATTCTCGTAGCAGAGTTTCTTCCATCCTCATGTTCAATATTAAAAGCTTTTCATGGTGGGTCTGGAGTCGGCGGAGGATTTTCTCTACATCTGCTTTCTTGACTTCCTTCTTCTTGATCTCTGTTTCGAGCTCATTGAACGCCTTGGTGAACATTGCACGCACTGGCGTCCTAAGCTTTTTCAGTTCAGCACTACTAACTGGTTGGTCAGCCATCCTGAGAAGTAATCACTGGTTCACAGTTGCACCTTTGTGTAATCAGAAATTCTTCAATCTTTATCCTGTCGGCTGCGCCAAAATGTTGTCTTTTGTCTTAGATTTGAAAAAAAGAAAGACAATACAAGGTCCCGATGGCTTAACCTGAACTAAACGTTCCTAGCTTTACAGTAATGCTGGAAACTGATTTGAAAATTATAAATTGGTAAATCAATACCTTTGTTGCAGGGATCAGAAGTGTCACAACGTTGAATGACGAGGCCTAAGTTAGTAAACAGTGATGAAGAATTAATGCTTATTGAAAGAAATATTTATTTTAAAAAATCACACAAATTAATATCAATACAAAAGTTATTCAAAAACAATTATTAAAATTTATGAAGGGATAGTTCCTTTTCTGGCCCGTCAAAACCAAACGTTAAGTCGAAAAGCAGCCTTTGTTTACCGGAAGTTTTAGGGCTAAGTCTTTTGTTCTTGCCCGCGCATGCGCGGGCGGCGGCCGCCGGCCGTGTTGCCACTGTTCGGTTGGTCCAAAAAAGTTCCTATTTTCGTGTCAAAAAGTTAAATTGATATAATTTTAAGGATTAATTCGTAATTTTTTTTTTCAATAAATAGAAAGAAATAGAAATATTTACTTTTTTTTTTACAAAATGATTGTAGCTTCCAACATATGGAACCCATACCAGGACATTAACTCATCTACATATAAATGGCTCTTTAATTCTATAGCAGCCGACTATATATATAACAATGCACTTAGGTGTCGTCTGGCCATGTAATAACGCCACCATTAGCCAATTTCCCAAGGGAACACTCGTATTACCCTTAGCTTTTATATCAGCGACACCTATTTCTCGTTTTCTTAAAAGCATTTGGTTGTTTAGTTATTCTTAAATTATTTTCTCCTTGGAAATGTATTGATTCTTTTTCAGTTGATCCTTTTACGCTCACAGATATGTTTTTAATATATATACTAGATGACATTTTTACCTAAATGTAATTTATAATTAAATGTTTTTTTTTTTTGGTTAAAAATAAAATAATATTTGAAACGATTATAAATTATAACCCGGATTTGCCTGGGTTCTCCTCCAGTGAATGTTTGCCCAATGGATATAATGCTTTAACACACACAATTATAATTTATTATAATGAAATGAATTATTATCACTTTAAAGTGAAATTATTTTTGAAATACACACAAATTTGAAAATGAAATATTAAAAAAAAAAAAAATTACGATAGTAATAATGGTATAATAACTGAAGAGAGAGAATCTCTCTCTCTCCTCGTGACTACTAATTAGAATGATAATGATAAAATCACAAGATAATATATGTTACAGCAATATTCGTCTGACAAACATTTACTCGGGGAAAGCGGCGAATATGGCTTATTAAGTTATTATATACGAATACTTAGGATCATTTCTTAACTACAAAATATTCCAAAAAGTTTGATATTTGTTTAATTTTTGGCTTTGAATGACTTATATCGTAATATATATATTCATCTACCTACATGCAGAATTTTCCAATTATTTATTCAATAGTTTTGGCGGAGAAGAGTAACAAATATCAATTCATCTTGAGAAGAATATATTCAGTAGTTTGTGAGAATGTATAGTGCTAAAAAGACAAATTTCACAATGATAATAAAGATGATTTTGATATAATTTAATCATTATCATTAAACATCCTCATCGCATTTTGAAGAAATTATAAAACTATGCCCGGGTTATGTCGGAGTAGAGATGTTTGCCCGAAAATATTGTGTTGACAAATATTAAATATTTGCTTGTACATGCTTATACATAAGAAATTTGAACTATTTTTGAGAGACGCGTATGATTATTTTTTTTTTAAATAAATCAAATTTCTGCTGCCCTTACTATAAAAAAGAAAAAGAATCATACTAGTCAAAAATAGTTCAAATTTCGTATAATAGATGGCGCGTTAATGCATCGTATAAATACTTTGTAGAATTATTATTTTTAATACTAGTTGTGTGTGCTGTGATAATCGCAAATGACAATGATATAATATCATCATCTCTATATATATAAAAGTCAATGTCTGTCTGTTTCGCGATAAACTCAAAAACTACTGAACCAATTGGTACCAAATTTCGCATGTCGCTTTTTATAAACCTGAGGAAAATTTTCGGCTACATTTTGATTAGTATTTTTGGCTATTTCTTTTTTTCATTTGAAGAACTTTTTTTTTTACGCGGAGTAATCCGGAATGGAATGAATACCCAAATATGGCCATTTTTTATAAGCATCGGTGGTTCAGTGGTAGAATGCTCGCCTGTCACGCGGGCGGCCCGGGTTCGATTCCCGGCCGATGCATTTTTTTTTTACAATTTTTAAAACTCATTTATCTATATTAATAAAATGGAAATTTCATAAGTGGTGTTCGCTAAAAGCTTTCGTTACAATGCATCAATTTCGACCAAATTTTCAACATTTATGTAAAACGAGATGGAGCAGGTTTTGCTTAACATCAAAATATTTTTCCTAACTTTAACATGCGTAACTTCACTGTTATCGATTAAATACAAAAAAATCAACAGAGTTAATTTTATTTATATATAAATACAAAAAAAATTCAGCAATTCATTCAACTCAATCTAAAAAAATATTCAAAACAAGCAATTTTAAGATAACACCATATGTAAAACAGTCGGCCAAGAAAACAACAACGATAGTACATCTTTCTCACATATTCACACACAATCTTGATTAATAATTAAAACTAATCTTTAACATTGTTTATTATACTTCATAATATATAATATTCGTTAGGCAAACTTTCACTCGGATAAAACCCGGGCGAAGCCGGGTACACATCCGTATTATATATAATATAAATATATATTATTATATCAACTATATTAATTAAATCAAATACCTAAACACTAATATAATACAATTTTTGCCATCATAACACACTTTTTTTCCTGTAGTTTATGTGTTACTTCTGTATTGCTATTCTATGGCACTTCTAATATTTATTATTGATGTACTTTCAGTATGAAGGAAATTGCAATCGGGGGAATTCTCGGGCGAAGCCGGGTCATACGTCTAGTATATTTATAATTTTAATCATTTTCTGTGACTGCACAAAATATACAAATTATAATGATAGTAGCAGTTTCAATATTAATTATCATAATCATTTTCCTGCCCTCATAATCTCGTTTTATGACTGTAAATCATTCCAGCCCAAACGCGATATCCTTTAAAATATTATCCAGATAAGTCAAATTTTGCCAAAAACATAAGGAATAAACGGTCAAACAAATATATATATACTTATCCCTTCTTCACTTCACCCCATTTATTTTTCATTCAACCCCAAATCCATTATTTACACAAGCCCTAAGCAGTAAGAAAACTTCAGACTACTAGGTAGCCGTGGTGGTCGAGAATAGACTAGAAAAGAGAATATATATATTTCCTTTCAAACGTAGGTAAATAGGCGCAGCCGTTTCGTTGGCGTAATGGTCGGCTTGATTTCTATTAAAAATAAGTCGGGTTGGTCAGGACTGAACTAATTTCTATATTTCCTTTCAATTTGTGTGTGTGTGCCCAATTTTGTATATATTTACAGAACACATAGAAGTCTAAATTTTTAACTTACTCACTTAATCAAACTAACAACGAAATTGCATGGCCATCTATATGGCCGTGATGTTCTGGATGAGACCATTAGAATAGAATGTGTATATACCTATATCAAAATGAGAAATATAGACGCAGCCGTTTGTGGCATAATTAATGGCTACCATTCCATAAAAATAAATCGTTAGTATTAACTAGAACTATAATGTAGGATATTGCCAGGGAAAATACAATCATTTAAAATAATTAGAATATAAATTTAGTCAAAAACCTAAAATATAAAAAAAATCTATCTATCTATATATATATAAAAGTCAATGTCTGTCTGTTTCGCGATAAACTCAAAAACTACTCAACCAATTGGTACCAAATTTTGCATGTCGCTTTTTATAAACCCGAGGAAAATTTTCGGCTACATTTTGATTAGTATTTTTGGCTATTTCTTTTTTTCATTTGAATAACTTTTTTTTTTACGCGGAGTAAATACGAGGCGAAGTAACAACACGAGGCCAATTAAGCGACCAATGAGCGTTCTGCATTTATTTTCAAGTTGCTTGCGTACTTTTTTAAAAATATCTTTTTTTACGAAGGTCACTTTTTTTTACAAAAGTATTGAGAGATAAATTTATATTACTAAGTTACGGTAAGTGCACACAATGCAATAATAAAAAAAAAACTTTACAAAATTAGCGTTACTGTATGTAAACAATGGCTTTCGTATTTTTTATTAATTTTTGTTCTGGCCTTTGTTTTTTTTTATCTCTATATCTCTATATTTGTATATATTTGAAAGGTAACATCTCTAGAATTAGAATATGTAAGGACAGTTGCAGATTATTATGATTTATATTAATACTAGCGGATGTACCCGGCTTCGCCCGGGTTTTACCCTAGTAAAGGTTTGTCTAACGAACATTTGTTGAAACAATTCTCTATAAACTTATTTAAAAAATAATAGATATATTTTGATAATTTGAAATTCGTAAATTTGAATCTCTCGATAAAGAGAAGATTTTTTCCCGGTCCCTTGAAAAATACTCGATAAGTTGAATAAAACCAATATTAATTGGTTCCCTCGGTAATTGGAAGTTAAAGGAATAGTATCTTGCCTTGGAATTGTATCATTATTCTTGTCTCAAATAAATTGCCGTGTCATCCTGAATTTTGTCTTTCCTAATTTTCTACATTACAAAATCATCGTTTTATCTAGTGAACATTTTTTCCCAGTCCCTTGAAAAATACTCGATTAGTTGAATAAAATCAATATTAATTGGTTCCTTCGGTAATTGGAAGTTAAAGGAATAGTATCTTGCCTTGGAATTGTATCATTATTCTTGTCTAAAAAAACCGCATTTAGAAATTCATATAAATGAAAGATTACGTTGTGTGTGTTTCACAGAGCAGTAACAATAAAATCATGTGTTTGGTTTTGTTATACTCTCTCTTTTTATCACGGCTCTGTTTAACACACACTCACATTTCACACTTTAAATTGAAATTACAAAAGAAACAAAAGACAGAATCCAAACAGGATCCATCTTGATAAGAGTCACTTTCCTCTTAAACTAATAACTCCTGTTTCTCTTCTTTTTAACAAATCTATCGCATTCTGAGGACGCTTAGATAGAACCAAGTGGGAAAACTCATTGGAATATCAAAGAAACAAACATAGTTAAATCAATAGCGTTTCATCCACTTATAGTAACACATCCTGGATAGAGTCTTTAAGTATAACACTTCCTATACAGCTGTGTTAGATTGTATAGAGATGCCACTTGAGAGCTCTGATTGTTGACAGCTGCAACAATACAGTCTGTACAGCCATTATTGTCCTCGACGATCCCCGGCCTGACGACCATCGCTGGACTCTGAGGACTTATCTAGGATGTCACACCTCACTCCTGATACTGAGGACCATTCCACACCACTGGACGTCTAGATGGTCGGACACCACGTGAGTTACATCTCACACACCAGACACCATAGTTTTACATTCAATGTAAACACTTACACTAGATAGATGTACTAGCCAAATGTCTAGCCTAACTTGACCTGACTTAATCCAACTTGGAGGTAATTTAACATGTTTCTAATTGGTTATCTCACTTCATAACATATCTTTTAAAATTATAAAAAAGGGCGTACCTGGATCTGTAAAGAAAAAAAAAACAATTTTTTTCTCAAAATATTTCGAGAGATTGCTCCCTCTTTATCAATTTATTGCACAGTGAAGAATCTCTCGAAATATTTTGAGAAAAAAATTGTTTTGTTTTTTTTCTTTACAGATCCAGGTACGCCCTTTTTTATAATCTTAATTAATGGATCGCCTTTTGACTCGAAATATCTTTTAAAATTGGATTCCCTTCTATATAACATTCTGTGTGTTTACTTTTTATATGTAGAGATACTCTATCAGTCTGCTTCTGTAATATATCTGTAATGTTTATTTCTTATTAAAATAAGAACATTAGTCCTCCAGGGAAGATTTTATCAAATATATTTCTTATGTTTTCAAATATATATATATTTTAATTTAAAAGGAGAGATTTCACACACACACACACACACATATTTAACAATACTTATGAAACTTAAAACACCACAATCCACAGAACAATCCAATGACAGAGGTTACAAACGAGATAAAGATATTCTCCCAAAAGATATATTTACTTGAACGTAGTTTCCCTCCTTAACAAAATATTATTACAACATATCTCTCCCTTCATAAAAAAGGCAATCATATACAAAAAGGTTTTCTATTATTATTATTTATAATTCACGAAGAAATATAAAAATATCATATCATATCAAAATTTTATTTTGTCAGCCACTTTAAGAAGATGAATAAAGAAGTGGTAGAAATACAAGATAGAGCTATTCCTTTGATTCCATATTTCTCAATATTAAAATGATAATTTTGGGCAAAAATAAAATTTAAATGCTACATTTATTTGTGAATTGTTATATTTTTAAATAAAAATATGATCTTTCGAGTTTAACAATCGAGTCAATTTATTTTTAGATAGTAAAAAAAATTCTATTTTTTCCATTATAAATATGACCATCCATAATTATATTTCTAAATAAATTTATATTTTTAAAATTATATATATAAAATCTCAATTAAAATAAAACAAATATTTTAAATTTTTAATTAGTAAATGAAACAAAAATGAATTTAAAAATCCTGATCCATACCATAATAATTTGAAGTAAAAATATTCATTTATACATTGTAATATTTTTTTGAAATTTGACCATGGGAAACGTCAGATTGGCGATAATATAGCACATGAAACAAAACCAATTAATTCTCTCTCTGTTGTATATGATTAAGAAATGCTCATTTAGGAAAAATATATAATTAACAAAACAATCAAAATATATAATAAAGACGATAAAAAATAAAAATATAACTCTGAAAATTGAAAAGATATGAGGAATATTATGCTACAAATTTTGATATAATTCAATATTTACTTATAACGAGAAAATACTGTGGCAAAAATTTAGAAGGAAGAAAGAAGTAATACAAATATATAAAGACAATATTTATTGTGAGTTTATATACGTAGAAGAATGCAGGTAAGAATTCACCCTGACAATCATACCGAAGACAATTAAACCAGATTGTATCAATCTCAGATGTCAACTCTGGTGTCTACTGATGAGGGCCACAATGTCAGCTGGACTGACCAAGCTTCTTGATCACCAAATCTTGATACACCATCAGCCAGAAGTTGGATAAATATCACGTGATGTGAACTGGCCCAACTGATTGGTTGGATTGATAGAAATCAACATGACGTCAATTGATCTTCTTTGAGCCCAATCTTAATATTCTTTAAGAAACCTGTTCCACATATTTCTACATTAAATGTATCTAACTTTGACCATCACATATACTGAGATGGCAACAGTTATCAAGATAGTAGAATCTCAGCTCTGTTATAGTTAAAGAAGGAAAAAGCTCCATATTTCAGTAAATTAAAATCAAATTGTAACGGAGGTACCATTATGATGACACAACAACAAAAAACTATATATGAGCATTAAAAATATAAAATTTTGGCTTAAAATGGCATTTTGTCAATATTACACACTCAGATGAAATTGTTTTCTAAAGAGATCAAAGAAAGAACTAAAATTAATAATCATATATTCACAACCTATTCTTAACCTTTTAAAGAAATATAGTGGTTTCACAACACAAACATAAATATTTTAAACCGTGTTTTACAAGTTTTTTTAAAGATATCCCAGACATAGTTTCTTTTATAACTTTAAGAAATACTATTGAATCCAGAGGTTGTAGGTTTTCCTGAGGTTCTTGGAGAAATTTGGTGTCTTGGGTTGTTAATTAGAGTTACTTAATTAAATGGTTGGTTGCAACGAAATTGTATATAGTTCTTTGTCATAGAAGCTCTGCTTGCGAAGTTTGCTATCTTCTAATTGAAATTACTAAGAATCAAATAGAATTTAAAAAATTTCAAACCGCGTGAATGCCAAGAATAAAAAAGGGACTCGGTGACAATAGCAATCTGTTGACCATAAAGTCTGAATTCTAGGCTGCTGTGTGTAACAGATGTCCCAGATGGAGAGCCGTGACTTCCCTGTGTTCCAGCTCTACTAACGACGTTGTTGCAGGATCTAGCTAGTGTTAGACAGTAGCTATTGACAGCGGGGCGGGTTTTAGCGCTTACACTCCTGTGATGATCATAGCAGGGGCTGTTGTCATCTACCATTCCACGTTGGGCGGGAGGACCTACTATTTTAACCCTGTGTCACATAACGTGGATTGGTACTCAACTTCTCCTCCGGCAGCTTGGCTCGCTCCACAGACCCAGGACTAGGTACTGATTACTAGTCTGCTGGTTCTGGCGCAAAACTCCAATGGGAGGCCTCGCGTGTGACGCAAAGTCCGGCTTTCAGCGTTGGCAGTGTCAGCAGTTCTGTCTTCGGTCTCTAGTCTGCTCCATTTCTCTTTGTTGTCAATAGCGAACTCAACGAGTTCATCGAGTTGTCGGAATTGGGACGTTGGGTTCAGGGGTGTAAGCAATACATGAAGGTGTGAGATAGTATAGTCTACCTCTAACCCCCTCTATGTTATGTATCTAGATATCACGTGGATCCTTCACCGTGTCTAGTTAACATTTAGGTAAATGTCTTTCTTTAAGCTCCCTCCTTAGGTCACCGAGTCCCTTCTTTATAACTTGGTCTTCACGCGGTATTACCTCTATGTTGGAGTTGAATGAATCAATAATATTCTCATTCTACTTCACCCAGTCATGATGGTTGTCATTATTATAATAATATCTTATGTGTTGTATTCCTTCATTTTAAACTAGATTGTCATTAGTATAAGCTAATGAACCACACAAAAAATATTATCATCTCTCATCAAGAAAGTAGACAAGAACCGAAATCATTTTTTACCTTAGCTTTAATTTAAAAATATCAGAAAATTTGTTCTCTTTCTCTCTTTTCTATAAACTTTTGGCTTATTTCTTTTTTTTCTACCCAGCATATGACGTGTAACTGCCGAAGCTCCGGTGGAAAAAGTTTTTTAAAATAAAATATAATTTTAAATAATTTATTATTTATCAAAAATAAATACCATGTTTTAACTTTAATACACTTAATATCTAAATCTAAAATATATATTAATCATACACACTCAGCTTTATTAGGACCACTGGTCTTATATAGGTTCACCTTAGGAAGAAAGGAAGAGCATAGATGGAATTCTTATTACAAGTAAACCTGTCTATAGCGCCCCCATCTAAATAGTGTTGGTGTTTTTTGGGGGTAAAAAAGAGAAAATGTTATTTAAATATATTTTAAATGTTATCTTTATGCATAGAAACTACAAAAGTCAAATTTAAGAATTAAGAAAAATGAATTTAAAAAAATCAAGAAGGCACTAGCTCAGTTTCCAATTGTTAATTTTCATGTGCTAGCTAATGTTATCATCATCAATTTATATTTATTCATATATCTATATGATTTATTTACATAGAGAAAAATTCTTTGAATTAATATACCTAACAAATAGCGCCTTCCTCTCTATAGCGCCCGATTTTAAACACACACACACATTAAAATGTAAAAATTTTACCCTAAAAGTGACCTGTCTATAGCACCCCCTCTCTATAGCATCCTATTTTGGTGAGTCCCAAGAGGGGACGCTATAGACAGGTTTAACTGTAATCATATATTATATAATGCAGAATTAGCTTGCTATCCTGACCCAGTGTTTAATTAATATATTTAATATATTTGATCTTTGACTAATAATTATTAGTCAAAAATCAAATTCCTAATCAAATTCCTATAAAAGACTCTTTCGATATATATTAGGAACTTATAGATAAACAGACAATAAATTACAAAAATTAAAAATGTGTTTGTTTCTTGTTAAACTCATAAACTATTGTAGAACGACATTTGAAAATTATCCCGCATGTGTTTCTTTTGAACGAAAATTTTATTTTAAGGAGAAATAACGATTATTTCTAATCTTAGGGATGAAGTATGAAAGGATGAATTGTGAAGAGTGATGATAAACGGAAAAATAAAGTGTCCAGGGATGGGAAACGAACCCAAAGTGTTCCGCTTACCGGGCAGATGCCATGTCCGCTAGGTTTTCCACATAACTTCTTTGACCCATGGGATGGTTTTAGGCTAATTTATATACATGCGTGAAAATGGTTATACGAGGGGCATCCAATAAATAAGTTTCCCTATTTTTTTTTCGGCGAACGAAACGTTGTAAAAATTAGTTAGTAGGTAAGAAATGGTCACTAGGATGCGTTGGAAGCTGGTGACCTTTCAAAATCACTCTACTCGTACGCGCAAGTCCTTAGCGCTTCAGTTTCCATGGAGCTACCACTGGTGAACGTGTCCACTTGCGAACTCCGTTCTGTAATTCGTTTTTTCACAGCGAAAAATGAAACTGCGGTCAATATTCATCGCAATTTAGTGTCAGTGTATGGTGAAGGATGTATGAGCATCCAAATGGTTCGCCGATGGCGTTCATGGTTCTTGGAAGGACGGCAAAACGTGCATGATGACGAGCGAAGCGACAGGCCCATTACTGCTACGGACAATGCAGCCGTGGCTGCTGTTCGGAATGTGGTGGAAGCAAATCGCCGCGTCACCATTGACGAAATAATGATTCGACTGCCTCCTGGAATCGAAATTGGATGCTCTTCGATTGTAACAATCATGTCAGATGTTTTGAATTTGAATTGAAAACAGGCGGAGGCGAACCACTGGCTACGAAGACAGGACACGGCTTGGTACAACAGTGGTATCAAAAAATCGCTACAACGGTACCAAAAATGTTTGGACAGAAATGGTGATTATGTAGAGAAGTAGTCTATGTTTTAGAAATGTCCGTCTTGTCCATAGTTTATACCATGATAATTATCGGTCACGACGCACAATGACGCATTAAAATTAAATTAAGATTAAATATGGAATAGAGGCATCTTTTAAAAAATGAAACCACCATGGCCTACACAGCTCTTGCTTAATTCCAACTTTGTTATGTGAGCACGGTCAGGATTATGCCCTTTTTTTTTAAAATATATACAGTCGACTCTCGATAATTTGAAACTCTTTAATTTGAATCTCTCGATAATTTGAAATGTTTTCCCGGTCCCTTGAAAAACACTCTATAATTTGAATAAATTCAGTATTAATTGGTCCCCTCGGTAATTTGAAGTTGAGGGAATAGTATCTTGCCACAAATGAACATTTGTGAATAACTGTACAAATGTTTAAAATAATAAATCACGAATTTGAGAGCTTAAACTCTTATTTGAGAAAAGGTAAAACCCGAAAGCGCGCTCCCAAAATATTTATTACTTTGAAAACTTGAGGTAAGTCACTTATTTAATCTTGTATCAACATAGTATGTATATACCAAAACTGCCAAAATTTCAAACTCTGGTTTACTTGATTTTTTCCCTCCCTTCCTCTTAGTTGTTTAAACTGAGAAATAACTTGTGTTATTTTGAACTCTTGATAAATTGAAATATTTCTCTGGTCCCTTGAGTTTCAAATTATCGAGAGTTGACTGTATATCTATATATATAAAAATGAATGTTTGTATGTTTGTCTGTTTGTTTGTTGGTTTGTATGTCCGGTATACAAATTCGCAGTAGTTCACTAATTCAAACCAAAATTTCCATACATAGATAAAAAAAAATACGGGGAAGACGATAGGCTATTTTAAAAAATATATAAATCAATTATTAAAACTATATATTTTTAGTCAGAAAATGATGATGACGATATTGCTGTATCATGTTTGATTATTAGATACATAATTATATCGGGAAAAATTCCAAAAAGCAGAGACCACGGGTGAAACCAGGTTATTATTTTGTACGCAGGAACAAAATTCTAACAGAAAAACATTCATTCGAGCAGAAAACAAAAGCCAGATCATCTTTCTATAAAAATATCGCTTCTCAGACACAAAGTTTGGAGCGGGACGTTGCACAAAAGTGACATCCACGGTGCCAATTTATAATTGTAACGAATATTATTTGAATAAAAACATTTAATCGGGTAAAACCCGGGCGTTGCCCGGGTCATTCGGCTAGTATATATATATATATGTGAGCTGGCGAGCGCCAAAAAGCGCGAAACGCGTTCATGGATGGCTTTTCTTGATTTATCCAGAAATTGGTTTGGCCAAATATCAGGGAACAGGCTAAATCAATGTTTAGTTGATTTCTGTTCTACCAGATGGCGCTCTGCCTTCTGAAAAGTACATGTGCTCCTGGTCAGGATATGCCTTTTTTATTCCTTTTAATATCAATACCTGACCCACTTATTATTTTTTTCTATTGTTTTTCATATATATATATATATATTAAAAATAAAAAAGGCATCTCCTGACCACGAGCACATGTGCTTTTTAGATGACAGAGCGCCATCTAGTGGAGCAAAAATAAACTAAACGTTTATTTAGCTTGCTCCGTGATATTTGGCCAACCCAATTTCTTGATTTATCAAGAAAAGCCATCCACGAACGCGTTTCGCGCTGTTGACGCTCGTCAGCGTGGAGAAGGCTATATATAGGAAATACTTATAATAAAATATGGGAACCTGACATCTTGTACGCACAAAGTTGGACTGATTTCTTCACGTTTAGGTAGTGGAATAATGAAAACAATCACAACCATCCATCTACCAAGATGTTATCTTTACACTAAAATTTACCTTTTTAGCGTGGTATATGTGATGATTTACCACCAAAAATGGTGATGTTACTTATCCCAGATGGGTAGTAAGTGACAGATTTTACTGTAATTGCACCATATGTCTACACATGAAGAAAATATAATGTTGTCCCAAAAATTCGTATTTTTCTTATAACGTTGTTTTTCTTATTACTTGGTGAATAATATTATTACGGCGAATACATAATAATACAATTACTTTATATATAACTAGCGGATGTACCCGGCTTCGCCCGGGTTTTACCCGAGTAAAGGTTTGTCTAACGAATCTCTCGATAAAGTGAACATTTTTTCCCGGTCCCTTGAAAAATACTCGATAAGTTGAATAAAATCAATATTAATTGGTTCCTTCGGTAATTGGAAGTTAAAGGAATAGTATCTTGCCTTGGAATTGAATCATTATTCTTGTCTCAAATAAATTGCCATGTCATCCTGAATTTTGTCTTTCCTAATTTCTACATTACAAAATCATCGTATCATCATGATAATATTTAGAGCAGATTGTTGAATTATAACAGATATCAAATTATAAAACTATTTTAGAGGCGTAATATTCTTTTTAAAATAAAATAATTTCTACTGTCCTTACTGCGATGGAAAAATTAAAGGGAGGGCCTGGCTCATCAGTGGTGAACCCTCCCAGCGGTTTCGCCAGTAAGGACAGTAGAAATTATTTTATTTTAAAAAGAATATTACGCCTCTAAAATAGTTTTATAATTTGATAACAGATGGCGCTCTAGTACATTATAACAGATATATTAGAATATTTATCTTGATTATTTTTTTAGGCGAAAAGTTATTTCAAAAATTTTATTTGCTAGAAACCTTCCCAGTACTATACTAAATAACTTCCCAAAGTTTCATGGCGTTCCAATGAGTGGTTTAGTCAGGCATAAAGGACACACACACACATACATTCATTTATATATATAGATAGATACAAAGACATTTAACGGCGAATAAAATTGGTATTTCAAATTTTTTGAAAGTGCTTACCAACCTTTGAGACAACCTTCTATTATATTTACACAGTATGATTGTGATGATTTACCACCAAAAAGACGATGGTGTTACTCATCCCAGATGGGTAGTAAGCGACAGTTTTTACTGTAAGTACATCACATGTCCACACATGTAGAAAACAGTTGAACTTTTGTACTTAGAAGTGTGCTAAAGCTCCGTTAGATTACTTGCACTCGCTGGTGGGGTTGGGTTTTTGTAAGAATGGAGTCATTGAGGCTAGATCAGACCTAAGCCATGGAAATCAAGGACTGCTGTTTCCTTGGGAGGACTGAAGGATTTAGTGAAACTTATAATTGTCTGGAGGATTGTGTCTTCGCCGTTGGTATCAACTCCCCGACTGTACATAATTGTACATAGTCTCTTTGTTTATAGTTTACCATTAATATCTTAGTGGCATGCGATGTCTTTGACCGATGTCAATGAAATAGTTTAAAATCTAAGCAGAAAATAGTTGTGTCTGCCCTATTTAAGAAGAAGAAGCCGTGTTGGACATAGCTTCCTCCTGAATAAACAGTCTCTTTGTTTATAGTTTACCATTAATATCTTAGTGTACATGCGATGTCTTTGACCGATGTCAATGAAGTAGCTCAAAATTTAAGCAGAGAAGAGTTGTGTCAGACCTATATAAGAAGAAGAAGAAGCCGTGTTGGACATAGCTTCCTCCTGAATAAACAGATTACCAACCGGAATTTGTACATTAGTTGAAAACCTAGTGTGGAATAATGGAGATCCACTTCGGGATGTCGGCCAGATGACGGAACGGAGGCAAAGATCGCCCCCCGTCCTTCCGCCAGCGGCGCCACCCGGCGATAAGGGATTAGCGTACAGCGTAGGTCTGCTGACCAGTTGTCTTCTCCTCTGTCCTCTTAACATGTATAAATAAAGTTAGTTTAAAGGAGATTTTTACCATCTCTTTTCTGCTGTTTAGTGATCTGACTAAAATCCTTGCAACAGCCTACAATGACTCATCACTGTGAAATTCTTATACCGAACTTCGACTCATTGGTTTGTGAAACGTTTACCAGCCTTTTCTTCACACCTAAGCTGCAGACGATCTCATTAAAAAAGCAAACGATCGTCAATATGTCAGAAACCTGCTAGTTCTGTTGATGATATAACTCACAGGTGTTGAGTGACGTAGCCGCCAGCCGTGGGAGCTGGAGAATGGTGGTTGAATCTCTACATGTGGTTCTACACGCGGGTGCTTCTGTGAAGGATTCTTGTCGTCGATACATTCTACAGGTAGATGATCCTACAGCAGGAAGATTCTATATGTGAAGAATTATCTACGTTGAAGATTGTGAAGGCCTCTACACATAGAAAATTCTACACATGAATCTATAAGTGAATAATTATGGGTGCTTCTGTGAAGGATTTTTGTCGTTGACACATGGAAGATTCTGTAGTTAAATGGTCCTACAGGCGGAATATTCTATATTCTGTACGTTGAAGATTGTGAAGGCCTCTACACGTGGAAAATTTTACACACGAATCTACAAGTGAATAATTGTGGGTGCTTCTGTGAAGGATTTTTGTCGTTAACACATGGAAGATTCTATAGTTAGATGGTCCTACAGGCGGAATATTCTATATTCTGTACATTGAAGATTGTGAATTGGAAAATTCTACACACGAATCTACAAGTGAATAATTCTAAAAGTATAGAACCCTATGCTTGTGTGTGAAGGATTTTACAGGTTCAGTATTCAATGCGTGAAAGCTTTTAAAAGTGTATAATTATGCACGTAAAGGGATTCTACATCTGTGAAGAATTTAAAAAATGTAAGTTACTACAGGGTGGAAAATTCTGCTGATTTAAAATACTACAGATGGAGGATTCTACACTTGGAAGGGGAGGATTTTACATTAGAAATATTCTACACAAGTGGAGAATTAGAAAGATTCTACGAGTATAGTGTTCTCCAGAAGTTGTGGATTCTACAAGTGGCAGCTTTTACACGTAGGGGATTCTATAACAGTACAAGATTCTAAACTCCGCCTTTGCCGGTCCCAAGCCCGGAAGAAAAAGGAGGAGGGGAAGCAGTAAAAAGCTTGCTAAAAAACCTAGGCTCAGCTGGCCTGGCTGATAGTACCCTGTAAGGGCTCCTGATCCAGGGATACAGAATGAGCAGAGTCTGTACTCCATGTTAGAGGCGGCTGTACATGGCGTCTGTTCCTCATATCAGAGGCGGCCATTTCATATTGGAGCTAAGTCGGCCTGTTACTGAGTAGTGCTCCCAATCTTAATGAAAAAGGCGAAGCTACTACTTCATAAAATCATTATGGATGTCAAATCTCTTTTGATTGTGCTCTACTCATCATCAGCGGACACCATTTCAAGCTTCACAAACTTGATGCTCTAATATGATTGATTTGAGATAATAAAAAGAAGAATACGAAGAAAATATTATATATTTGGGGCATCCTATAGTGCGTGTAGAATTCTTCACATAGAACACATGGATGACTTTACACAGGTCGAAAATTGTGCATTTGGGATATTATACACCTGAGTAATTATTATTATTATTTTTTTGCTTATCCCTAGTACACGTGGTACAGGCCATGATAATCATGGTGGGTAGTTAGCGACTGCTTTTTTACTGTAAGCGCACAACATGTCTACACATGTGAAAGCAGTTCGACTTTGCACTTACAAATATGCCAGAGCCCCGTTTGATTACTTGCACTCGCTGGTGGGGTTGGACTTTTGCAAGAATTGGAGGGCCATTGGAGCATTTTTTAATATATATTTTTTTTTAACAGAAAAAAGTGCCCAATGCGGGAATCGAAGCTGGGTCGTAGAGGTCGAAAACCAAAAGGTTTAAACAGCCTTCCACCGACCCCCCCTGAGTAATTATAAAATTTAGAAGATTCTGCGAGTATAAGAGTTATTAAATTAGAAAAAGCAGTTAACATCAATCAGTCACACATATAATATAACATATTCTATTGCAATAAATATTAGCTAATCATAGATTTTATAAATTCCAGAGTTTGTGATAAAAACCAGATAACAACTTGCACCACGTTAATGAGGGCCAACAGACTGAAGCGTGTAGTGGTGGTTTGCTTTTCGTTATTTATCAAGAAGGAGTTTTGGGGGGAATATATTCTGTGTGAAATAAAAAATAAATCTGTGAATAGTTGATGTATATTACGATAGATGGCGCAAGCCATCAAATGTTAATGGAATCGTGGAGTGGTGATCGTGTGGAGATGTTTAAAGTGTTCTCTGTGTGTTTGTCTGGTGTTCTCCTCGCATACCTGTGTAACCCCGGTCCGCTCCTTATCAACGCTGCAAATAAAAGATAACTATTGGTTTTGTTAAAACTAATCGAGTGGTTTTATTTACGTCTTTCCTTTTTATTATTATTTTTTTTTTTTTTTTTGTATTCTGTGTGTACGCGTTTTCTCTGTGTTAAGTTGTTTTTACTTTAGGTCCTAATATAAGGTTGTCCCAAAGGTTCGTTTTTTTCTTAAAACGTTGTTTTTCTTATTACTTGGCGAATAATATTATCACGGAGAATACATAATAATACAATTACTTTATACATAATACACAAAGACATTATACATAACTGCGAATAATATTGGTATTTCAATTTTTTTGCAAGTGTTTACGAACTTTTGGGATAACCTTGTAAATTGCACTTTTGTGTTAACCCGTACAAAAAGTATATATATAGTCAGTTACACAATGGGGAGATCCTTTTATTTTTACCAGAAGATCTGTGGGGGCCAGCTGGATGCAGCACCAGATCTCATACGTTTACCTTCTGTTCTATTTATTTAATAAACGATGCGAATCTTTCCAAATGTCCATCTAATTTAAGATTTTTATTTTCCGTCTTGGTTTTCAACACCATAACTCTATTCCTAATTTACTCCCTGTGTATTATGAAGCATTAAATATTTGACATAAATACGTCTCATCCCTCTCGCCATCAAATATTCACCTCAATAATTAGTATAATGAGTATTTAACTTAATTAGATGGATACACATGATGGCAGTTGTATATGTACGTTGGGCATTATATCGACCTTTATGTTAATTAGGTATACACTTTAGCAAATTATGGAAATCCTACATGTACTCATAGTCCCGAGGCTTGTATGGGCTTGTCACGAAATTGCTTGCAGATCCCCATCCTGGAATGGCACTGATTCGCATATTCACAAATCGAAACTATGATAGAGATTCCATACAGACCTATTTCTATATGGTGTCAAAATTTCATACCAGATAAGCTAAATCTTGTGGAAACTATGCGGAACAAACAACCCACACTTTTCTTTATTTATATAGATAGCTACTCTCTCCCATCCAGTCCATCAGTTCAATTTTTCTTCATTCTACAGTTCTCTTTCCATTCATTTTACTCTCCGGAACTTTCTTTATCAATATTTATTTCATCTTAAAATAGGTTCCACACATTACTTCTGTCTTTTTGTGATAACCTTCAACATGTCTCAACTAAGGGCTATTCAATTATATAATGAACTAAATTTCGACTCGTATAATTGAAACTGAATAAGGATATCAAACGTCATACCCAACAACAAAATGCTTTATTAAGACATTTTAGTCTTATACGGATTCTCCATGCACCGAAATGTAGGGTACATGCAAGAATAACAGTAATAGCAACAACAAAAGTCCCTGTTATGACCCTTTGGTCTTATACAGCTTCTCCAAATAGAAGAGGGTATATACAATAGTTACAATAATCAGTAATGTTATTTACAATGTGTCAAGGGGGAGAGAAGTGGGCTTGCCTGGGAAGCTATAAATAAATCAACGACCTAAGAGCCCACGCTACAAATAAAGGTAAAATTTCCATTTTTCATCACTAGAGCGTAATATCCTTATAAATTATAAAAATCTTAATGTCAATATAATGATTTATAAAAATATAACTTTGAAATTAATTTACTTTTCAAAAGTGTAGAAATATAACGAGAAAAAAAGCACACATTCTAAGTAGAATCCCCATAAAAAATATATATTGCGAGATTTGAACCAGGTATCTCATATTTTAAACAAATAATTTCATTGTTCAATGCAAACACATTAGGATATATATGTTATATACTTTTTTTTTTTCAAATTGTATTTCCTAGATTTCAAACTACTCTCTAAAACTGCGACATCTGGCGGTCGACTTTACAGAGTAGTTTGTTCTAGAAAATATAATTCCAAATGAAATAAAATTTCTTTATACAAGATTCAATACATTCTTGTATAACATTTACTCCCTGTGAAGAAAATAATTCGGGTTATTAGAAAAAATGAGAAAAACATAATAAACGATTATATTACGATGCACTAGCGCGCCATCTGTTATCAAATTACAAAACTATTTTAGAGGCGTAATATTCTTTTTAAAATAAAACAATTTCTACTGTCCTTACTGCGATGGAAAAATTAAAGGGAGGGCCTGGCTCATCAGTGGTGAACCCTCCCAGCGGTTTTTGCATTTTTGGAACTTCCTTTTATAGTTGACTGTTGTAAGACTCTTGGAATGGGTATTTTAGAATAACTATGGACATAAGCTTTTAGGACAGTAGAATTATATATAATTAAACTGGCGAAACCGCTGGGAGGGTTCACCACTGATGAGCCAGGCCCTCCCTTTAATTTTTCCATCGCAGTAAGGACAGTAGAAATTGTTTCATTTTAAAAAGAATATTACGCCTCTAAAATAGTTTTGTAATATAATAAACGATATATTTACTTATTGAAAACGCTACTACTTTCCGATAACAGGCGAATTTGCATATTCTGGGGCCGGAAATGATCTAAATAATCAACATCTATAGCTACAGTAGAATTCTTTCTCTAAAAGATATAACCTAGCTATAGAGCCAAAGTGTTCTATAGAAAGAGGTGACCATATGTATTTGATATCAAAGTATGTACACCCATGGACAAAACTTAAGGAAGTGAAAGTCTGATGTCGCTGGCAGGAGACAGAGTCAATTTTGTTCACACTTGGTTATCTGGTGTGTCTTCAATAAAGGTCACTGTAATATCTTTCGTAGTTATTGTCTGAATCCCGATATACATGATAAAAGGTACAACTTGTTCACACTGGGTTATCTGGTGTGTCTTCAATAAAGGTCACTGTAATATCTTTCATAGTTATTGTCTGAAGCCCGATATACATGCTAAAAGGTACAACTTGTTCACACTTGGTTATCTGGTGTGTCTTCAATAAAGGTCACTGTAATATCCTTCATAGTTATTGTCTGAATCCCGATATACATGCTAAAAGTTACAACTTGTTCACACTTGGTTATCTCGTGTGTCTTCAATAAAGTCACTGTAATATCTTTCAGAGTTATTTTCTGAATCCCGATATACACGCTAAAAGTTACAACTTGTTCACACTTGATTATCTCGTGTGTCTTCAATAAAGGTCACTGTAATATCTTTCAGAGTTATTGTCTGAATCCCGATATACATGCTAAAAGGTACAACTTGTTCACACTTGGTTATCTAGTGAGTCTTCAATATATGTCACTGTGTATCAAATATCATTCGCCATATGTTTTGTTAGCAAATATAGTGAAAATCAAGACCAATGCATTAGTTTTTCTTAAATTCTTGAGAACAGCACAGTCAAAAGGCGTAACATAGAATAGCGACCCAATTTGAGAGGAAAGATTGATGTTAATCTCCATTTTCTGTAGATAAATGTTAAGTTTATTTCTGTTTACCTCTCTGGGAGAATCCTGTATGGGACGGGTGTCTTTATTAAAGGATTTTTGTTGTTTACTGTGTATATAATGGATCCAACTTGAAGAAAGGTCGATGTTAATCTCCACTTTCTGTAGATAACTGCTTACCTATCTGGGAGAATGCTGTATGGGACAGGTGTCCTTAATAAAGGCTTTGTTGTTGTATCAAATATCTTACAGAGTTATTGTCTGATTCCGATATACATGCTAAAAGGTACAGCTTCCTTAACTTTTGTCAGAGAGTGTAAGTGTAAGTATGTTTGTGAAGACAGAATGTAATGAAAGTTTAATACACTGTATCATGATACTGAATATTTAAGATAATAAATAATGAGTTGATCTTTTTTTTTTTTTCTGCATAGGAAATCAAGACAACTGGCCGCAGCCTTGCAGAAAATTGACATGGACCCAGAGCAGCAGCTTTACACACCCAATATATAGAACATTGCTGTGATAGAGATGTACGGAGACATCTGAGGCTCTACATTGGACACGACAACAACAGCAATACAGTATACACACCCAAGATAGAGAACATAGCGACTGCTGTGATAGAGATGTACGGAGACATCTGAGGCTCTTCATTGGACACGACAACAACAACAATACACTATACACACCCAAGATAGAGAACATTGCGAATGCTGTGATAGAGATGTACGGAGACATCTGAGGCTCTTCATTGGACATGACAACAACAACAATACAGTATATACACCCAAGATAGAGAACATTGCGACTGCTGTGATAGAGATGTACGGAGACATCTGAGGCTCTTCAATGGACACAACAATAACAACAATACAGTATACACACCCAAGATAGAGAACATTGCGACTGCTGTGATAGAGATGTACGGAGACATCTGAGGCTCTTCATTGGACACGACAACAACAACAATACAGTATACACACCCAAGATAGAGAACATTGCGAATGCTGTGATAGAGATGTACGGAGACATCTGAGGCTCTTCATTGGACACGACAACAACAACAATACAGTATACACACCCAAGATAGAGAACATTTCTGTGATAGAGATGTACGGAGACATCTGAGGCTCTTCAATAGACACGTCAACAACAATACAGTATACACACCCAAGATAGAGAACATTGCGACTGCTGTGATAGAGATGTACGGAGACATATTGGGCTCTTCATTGGACACGACAACAACAACAATACAGTATACACACCCAAGATAGAGAACATTACGACTGCTGTGATAGAGATGTACGGAGACATCTGGGGCTCTTCATTGGACACGACAACAACAATACAGTATACACACCCTAGATAGAGAACATTACGACTGCTGTGATAGAGATGTACGGAGACATCTGAGGCTCTTCATTGGACACGACAACAACAACAATAACTGACTTTTAGATAATGAATTAAAAGAATTGTCTCTCTCCTAGAAATATAAATTGGAAACATTTTTAATATAGTCGTGTTCTTACGCAGTAATTATTTTGATTAAAATCTTTTAAGACGAAAATTTAATTAATTCAACAAATCTTTTTGTTTCCTTTAGGTAAAAGCTTTTAAGTTGATTGTATAAATTACTTTCTTAATGCAATATTTTACCTTCTAATAAACACAGCTACTGAAAAAAAAAACACATTTAATCTCGGCTCTTTAATTAAAACGAAATGTAAATGAAATACAATTTTGTATACACCGGTGTGCAAATTTAAATTAACAACGCTTTATTTTGAAAGGAACTCTATATTTATTGAAGATAAAAATTGCGGTAAATTAATTAAAAATTGTATAGCAATGGTTTGTGTTTTTGAAAAACACGTTTTCCATCTTTAAAGAGACTTCAAGAGACTTTTTATATGCACCTTGTACATGACTGCATGACTTAATAGAGGCTTTGTGTGCGAGTTCTTTGAAACGCATCACGGTACTGCGCGTTATCCTTGTGCAGGGACCATTGCTAATCTTCTCTGTATCTCTCCAATTTTAGCATAAGCACCGCCGAACAGGTATCGCAGGGGCCGTGATAAACTTCTATGTATCTCTCCAATTTTAGCACATGTAACGCCGAACAAGTATCGCAGGGGCCGTGCTAATCTTCTCTGTATCGCTCCAATTTTAGCACATATACTGGCTAACAAGTATCGCAGGGGCCGTGCTAATCTTCTCTGTATCGCTCCAATTTTAGCACATATACTGGCTAACAAGTATCGCAGGGGCCGTGCTAATCTTCTCTGTATCGCTCTAATTTTAGCACAAGTACCGCCAAACAAATATCACAGGGGACGTGCTAATCTTCTCTGTATCGCTCTAATTTTAGCACATGTACCGCCTAACAAGTATCGCAGGGGCCGTGCTAATCTTCTCTGCATCGCTCCAATTTTAGCACAAGTACCGCCAAACAAATATCACAGGGGACGTGCTAATCTTCTCTGTATCGCTCCAATTTTAGCACATGTACTGGCTAACAAGTATCGCAGGGACCGTGCTAATCTTCTCTGCATCGCTCCAATTTTAGCACAAGTACCGCCAAACAAATATCACAGGGGACGTGCTAATCTTCTCTGTATCGCTCCAATTTTAGCACATGTACTGGCTAACAAGTATCACAGGGGCCGTGCTAATCTTCTCTGTATCGCTCCAATTTTAGCACATGTACCGCCAAACAAATATCACAGGGGACGTGCTAATCTTCTCTGTATCGCTCCAATTTTAGCACATGTACCGCCAAACAAATATCACAGGGGACGTGCTAATCTTCTCTGTATCGCTCCAATTTTAGCACATGTACCGCCAAACAAATATCACAGGGGCCGTGCTAATCTTCTCTGTATCGCTCCAATTTTAGCACATGTACCGCCAAACAAATATCACAGGGGCCGTGCTAATCTTCTCTGTATCGCTCCAATTTTAGCACATGTACCGCCAAACAAATATCACAGGGGACGTGCTAATCTTCTCTGTATCGCTCCAATTTTAGCACATGTACCGCCAAACAAATATCACAGGGGCCGTGCTAATCTTCTCTGTATCGCTCCAATTTTAGCACATGTACCGCCAAACAGGTATCACAGGGGCCGTGCTAATCTTCTCTGTATCGCTCCAATTTTAGCACATGTACCGCTAACAAGTATCACAGGGGCCGTGCTAATCTTCTCTGTATCGTTCCAATTTTAGCACATGTACCGCCGAACAAGCGTGTACAGATCCAGATGGAGGCGCGGACTTCCACCGTGGCGTGACAAAAGCTGGAAGGACTCCCCCACGGTCCTAGGACTTCAATCACCATGGAGACATCGACCACAAATTCCTGAGCGTCGCGGCCCCCACTCAAACATTAATTAAACGTCCGTTCCTTATTTCATCATTCTGTGCCCTTCGTGTACTTTCTACTCTTCTTCTTTTATATGGTATTATATGAACGAGGTCATAAAGTAGTCTCAATCTCTCTCTTTCTCTAAAATATTTAAATACATCTATTTATGTGAAAAATATCTATTTATTGTTATCTCAGGAAGTCTTTGGAACCAAACCTTTGGTCGTAGAGGTACAGTCTGCACCACGCTGATGAGGGTCAACAGCCCGAAACGCGTACATGGTTGACTTTTTATTGATTTATTAAGCAATTAAGCTGGCCAAATATCACAGAACAAGCTATATCAACGTTTAGTTGATTTTTATCCCACTAGATGGCCCTGTGCCATCTAAAATGATCATGTAAGCGGTCAAGAAATGGCAATTTTGTTTTGAATATATATTTATATATTTAAAAAAATGCTCCAATGGTCCCCGATTCTTGCAAAAGTCCAACCCCACCAGCGAATGCAAGTATCCAAACGGGGCTCTGGCACACCTGTAAGTGCAAAGTCGAACTGCTTTTGACATGTGTAGTCATGTGGTGCACTTACAGTAAAAGCAGTCGCCTTCTTCTACCCTCCATGATTATCATGGTCTGTACCACGTGTACTAGGAGAATAAGCAAAAAAATGTCTCTATATCTTCAAAAATAAAATCTTTAAAATAGTCACTCCCAAAACCGATAAAGAATATTACAACTTGGTACATTTAGTAAGCAAAATACCAATTTCAAAAGTCTATTACCTTTATGGCAAGTAAGAAAACTACTAAAAAAGGTGGATATGATTGAATTTTGCCATTTTAAAAGAGTAAAAGAGAATAATTTACCGTAATGAAACTATTTAGGAGCAAATAAAAAAGGGAAATAAGAGAGAGAACGGGACAAATCTCTGCCGAGCGGTGTAGTAAATGCGCATATTAAGAGCGGCGAGGTGTAGAATGCCGTCAGGCGAGGGCAGCGGGGGAAGTCAAACAGAGAAGAGCAATCAGGGCGGAGAGAGATATTAGCTGAGATGTATCGACCTCAGGCTCCATTGATCGAGGAGCAACACGTGGACATCCATCTAGACCTGTCGCCAGCTCCTGCGGTGTGGCTCTTGCGACATTGCTGTGACACTCTGGACTGTGGTTGTGACACCCTGGACTGCTGTGATATCTTGTACTTCTGTGACACTCTGGACTGTGGCTGTGAAACCTGGATCTTGCACTTCTGTGACACTCTGGACTGTGGTTGTGAAACCTGGATCTTGTACTTCTGTGACACCCTGGACTGTGGTTGTGAGACCTGGATCTTGCACTTCTGTGACACTCTGGACTGTGGTTGTGAAACCTGGATCTTTTACTTCTGTGACACTCTGAACTGTGGTTGTGAGACCTGGATCTTGTACTTCTGTGATACTCTGAACTGTGGTTGTGAAACCTGGATCTTGTACTTCTGTGACACTCTGAACTGTGGTTGTGAAACCTGGATCTTGTACTTCTGTGACACTCTGAACTGTGGTTGTGAAACCTGGATCTTGTACTTCTGTAACACTCTGGACTGTGGTTGTGAAACCTGGTTCTTGTACTTCTGTGATACTCTGAACTGTGGTTGTGAAACCTGGATCTTGTACTTCTGTGACACTCTGAACTGTGGTTGTGAGACCTGGATCTTGTACTTCTGTGACACTCTGAACTGTGGTTGTGAAACCTGGATCTTGTACTTCTGTGATACTCTGAACTGTGTGGTTGTGAGACCTGGATCTTGTACTTCTGTGACACTCTGAACTTTGGTTGTGAGACCTGGATCTTGTACTTCTGTGACACTCTGAACTTTGGTTGTGAAACCTGGATCTTGTACTTTTGTGATACTCTGAACTGTGGTTGTGAAACCTGGATCTTGTACTTCTGTGACACTCTGAACTGTGGTTGTGAAACCTGGATCTTGTACTTCTGTGACACTCTGAACTGTGGTTGTGAAACCTGGATCTTGTACTTCTGTGACACTCTGAACTGTGGTTGTGAAACCTGGATCTTGTACTTCTGTGACACTCTGAACTGTGGTTGTGAAACCTGGATCTTGTACTTCTGTGACACTCTGAACTGTGGTTGTGAAACCTGGATCTTGTACTTCTGTGACACTCTGAACTGTGGTTGTGAAACCTGGATCTTGTACTTCTGTGACACTCTGAACTGTGGTTGTGAAACCTGGATCTTGTACTTCTGTGACACTCTGAACTGTGGTTGTGAAACCTGGATCTTGTACTTCTGTGACACTCTGAACTGTGGTTGTGAAACCTGGATCTTGTACTTCTGTGACACTCTGAACTGTGGTTGTGAGACCTGGATCTTGTACTTCTGTGACACTCTGAACTGTGGTTGTGAAACCTGGATCCTTTACTTCTGTGACACCCTGGAGTTCGGCGATGACACCCTGAGGTCTTATTCATTATGTCTTAAATAATATAATTTTGTCTTATTCTTGACTAATACCTATCTGATGTCCGTCGTACTTATAGTTTATTTCTTGTAATACTTCTTGTCTACTTGTGACATGTAATGACAACAGTCTTAGGATGGCTATCACTGATTAAATTCCGTGTAAACTATTACAGAGAAATATTGATAGGAATTAACTATTTTTTGGTCAATTTATCCGGCCAAGATTTAACGCTAGGATCTAACCATCTGGAAAAGATTTACTGGCTGAACTAGTTTTGATGGGAAAAAAACTTTCAGAATTCTTCAAGTTTCTCCATCCATATAAAATCAATAATAACGACTTTTCTAAAAATATATAAGCAATCTGTTTTCTCTCCTTAGCAAGTAAAACTTTTTTATAAATATCTGATGCATCAAAGTTTTAATTTAAAATTTAATCCGACGGTCTATAAGAGAGAAAGTTGATTTCAAATTCAATTTTAAACCTTTAAACGCCTTAAAAAAAAACAACACTAAAATCGACTCATCTGAGAGACCAACTTTGTAAAAAAAAAAGTTAACTAGCCTGACAAACCAGCTCACATCCAATAAGAGACTACCTCCTAGAGAGACCAAGAGCTTCAATATTTTAAGATATGGTCGCTCATGAGAGGTTTTACTGTGAAATATATCTTTAAGGTATTACTGTGCGTCATCTAAATGTAATAAAATAAACTATTTAGAACGATTGTTTCAATTTTTTTTTTCAAAATAATGCTGGCCTCTCTCTGAGGTGACATCCAATAAGAGACTACCTCCTAGAGAGACCAAGAGCTTCAATATTTTAAGATATGGTCGCTCATGAGAGGTTTTACTGTGAAATATATCTTTAAGGTATTACTGTGCGTCATCTAAATGTAATAAAATAAACTATTTAGAACGATTGTTTCAATTTTTTTTTTTCAAAATAATGCTGGCCTCTCTCTGAGGTGACATCCAACCTGTCTCGTCCTTTGTGTTACCTATTGACGCCTGACCACATATATATATATGTAGTACCACATGCACTAGCAGTCATGGAGCCTCGTGGTCAGGCGTCAATAGGTAACACAAAGGACGAGACAGGTTGGATGTCACCTCAGAGAGAGGCCAGCACCGAAGACGTGGACAAGGTCCAGAAGAGTGTCTGCTCTACATGAGAGGGAGAGATGATGTAGCAAAAAACCTATACACTCATAGACAAAACTTAAGAAGTTGTACCGTTTACCATGTATATCGGGATTCAGACAATAACTCTGAAAGATATTACAGTGACATTTATTGAAGACACACGAGATGCCTAAGTGTGAACAAAATTGTCACCTGCAGAATATTTATCACATGTGCGACAGGCTCATGTTATTGTGCTTTTGTTTTTAAATGAGTCAAAACGTAGTTAAAAACGTGATAGACAACTTAAAATAGGTAATGGTATTTACACGTATTGCGATATTCTATATACAGTTACGAGCGTCATGCGTTCTTAATAATTTTTCATCTCTGTCACCGTTTGCTTTTTTTTTTTTTTTTTGGAATGGCGCTCTCCTATTGGTTGGCTACGATCACGCCCCCCTTGCCCCCCCCCCCACTCGCTTTTTGGTTTTTGTAACTATTGTGTTGGAGCGGGTCGCTCCTTAAATAAATGCATATATTAGTTAATAACTAAATGGAATCCTCTCTTTCTTTTCCCAGTAAGAGACGCCTACGGAAGCCAACAGTACATAGACAGATAAAGCACATAGGCTATAGTTATTAACTAATATATGCATTTATTTAAGGCGCCAATTTATAATTGTAACAAATAGTATTTGAATAAAAACATTCAATCGGGTAAAACACGGGCGTTGCCCGGGTCATTCGGCTAGTAGTAATTATAACGACCAGGGATCAAATCACGCATTGAAAACTTTTTTTCCCCATTTCAGTGGCCCCCGATTCATGGAAAAACCCAAACCCACCAGTAAGTGCAAATTAAACAAAAGTTTTTTTCAGTTTCTATTGACCGTCGCCTAGACCCAGAGCAGCAGCTTTACACACCCAAGATAGTGGACATTGCTGCTGCTGTGATGGAGATGCATGGGGACATCTGAGACTCTTCTTTGGACACGACAACAACAACAACATTGACCGTCGCCGCAAACTAGCGGCCTCGGGTCGGTGACAAAGCCACAACACCTTCTTTGTCAAACATAGAAGTGTCCATGTATTAATGGTTTTGAGAATATATGTTGGCAATAAAGAACCTCGGGTCGGTGACAATGCCAAAACACCATCTTTGGCAAACATAGAAGTGTCCATGGTTTTGAGAATATATGTTGACAATAAAAAACCTTGCAGAGATGTCCTAGACACTAAAAAAAGACCTACTGTATATAGACTTAATCCGTATCCTATTTCAAACAATTCCTAAAGTCGAATTTACTTGTAGATGTGATGTACATCTTGTATATGTATAATACAAACTTGTACATGTGTATGTGAAGTATAGAAGAGGTAGACCTACCTGGTTGCCGAAGACGCCGACGCCACAGGCCCTCGACACCTCGTGGGGTCCGAACCATACGGCCGCCAACATGGGCGGTACACCGAGGATGAAGATCTGAGAACAGGCCGCGATGGTCTGTCCAATCATGGAGACGTAGAACTTGTCCGGGGCCAGGCTGCCGATCTTCACCCAGGACCCTGAGAGAACACATGGACATGTAGTCTGAACAACTTGGAACTGAAGAGATTCTAGCTGTGAATACATATGGACAATCGCCCGTTAATAAGGGATTTTCGCCAAATTTAATACAGTAGAACCTCTCTTTAGAGGACACCTCGCTAGTAGACACCTCTCTACAAAGAACAGTTTTCATTTGCAAAATTAGCATTTTTACTATTTAGCAACTTTCCGGTAAGAGGAAACCTCTCTCTAAAGGACACTTTAGCTATGCAATTAGATGTCCTTTACAGGGAGGTTCTACTGTATATACAATATTGTGTTGAAAGTCCCAACCTTCAGAGAAATTGGTCATGGGTTCTTTCAAATGCCTTTAAAGGCAGGTGAAGCCATAAACTATAATTCTATATTTACATATATCCCATATAACTTTGCAAATTTGGATTTCTTTTTCCCATCCCTTTTCTGCATCTCTGGGAGAATCTGTATATAAGACTAAATATCTTAATAAAGGTATTGTTACGTAGGAAAAAATGGCGCATTCCAGAATAGAATATTTTAGAACGTTCAAGAAAAATTTAGAAAAATCGAAGAACAACTGATTGGCCAATCAGTAGCGATTGCGCAAGGTTCAGTGCTGGCGGCTTTCTGATTGGCTAACCAACCATGACCGTTCTGGAAAGATCTACTCCGGTATATAAAGGGATGAGGAACTCATGCAAAGTAGTAGAAGAACGAAGCTACGTGGTGTACTCCAAGCAAGCTGCTGTCTCAAGAGGTCGGACTGCTGCTTACCGCCGACGCCGGTGTGCTTCCTGGAAGATTCTAGAAGGTTCTACGAACTTCTGTCTCCTGTTCTGCTCCTGCTTTCCCTCACCGTGCTGCAGTTGGTGAGTTTGTAACTGCTGTTTTCTTTATTGTTGTTTTATTTTTGGACTCTTCTGTAATTATTTTATCGATTAGGCTTAAATAAAGTCCTAAAGATCCATTTTACCCACGGAAGTTATTCTTTGTCAACCAACCATAGGACCAGGGTGGTCCTATAATTATCAGGTAAAAAACAAATGGTTTGGCGATTCGACGGCGCGGGCTGATTTGGGAAATCGACTTATGCAATAACCCATTTGAACGCGCTATGCAATCTCTGGTGTACTTCTGTGGTTGGTTGTCTTAGTACTGGTACCCTCACTAGTAATCCTTGATATAAGACCTCAATTTCAATTTTTTCAAATATATATAGCCAACGTTTTTTTATTAATTTTTTTTTTACCATAAAACTTTTATTTTTATAAAATGAAAATTTATCTTTCCCCAGGAGAGAGAGACTTGCTGATTTATTCCCGTTTTATCTAATAGTATTATCTAATTAACACCTGTCTTTCTTTTATCTTTCCTGGCCTGGGGAATCTAACCTTTTTGAACAACCATGGTGGCGTGCAGCACCTTGGTACTTTGATATAGTGCATTTTTGGCTACGTCCATTTTTGGGCTCAAAAATCATACACTTTGGTTAGTAGCCTGTAAAACCATATTTTCTCTATAGTTACCAGGTTGGGGTTGGATTGTAAAGATAGAATGATATAGCGTGCCACGTGATATACCAACGTTCAAGGTGTAAAACTTGTTTGTCTAGACGAATCAAATCTTGTTCAAGCTTAGCAAAAATATTTACAATTACGCTAAAAATGCTTAAACTAAGAGAAAATGTATTCACTTTAATAGAAAATAAGTTCAAACTGAGAAAAAAACATTTTCTAACTGGACCTTCTTTTGCTTATCCCTAGTACACGTGGTACAGGCCATGATAAGCATGGTCGGTAGAAGTAGGCGACTGCTTTTACTGTAAGTACACCACATGTCTATACATGTGAAAAGCAGTTCGACTTTGCACTTACAAATATGCCAGAGCACCGTTTGGTTACTTGCACTCATTGGTGGAGTTGGACCTTTGTAAAAATCGGATGGTCATTGAAGCATTTTTTTTATCAGAAAAAAAGTGTCCAATGCGGGAATCGAACCCGGGTCGTAGCGGTAGAAAACCAACGGTTTAGACCATCCTTCCATCAACCCCCTTAACTGGACATAAAAGTTTATAACTACGCGGAAAATGTGTTCAAACTAGGAATAAATATATTTACACAAATATATATTTTCAAAAACTAAGCAAAACGGTTTTAAATTTTATCTAACTATAAAAAAATTTAAATTACTAGAAAAAAAATTTAAACTAGGTAAAATATATGTTGTTGTTGTTTCTTATCCCCTTGTATAAATATTACACGAATCCCAAGGGAAGGGGTGTAGGGGTGCAGCTTTCGTTGATCATGGCACCATGATCCAGGCACACTAAAATATGTATATTTACACAAAGCGGAAATGTGTTCAAACTAAGAGAAAAATGGGTTTTAAATATTCAAAATATGATTTAACTCATCAAAAATCTCTCTTAATTAAGTTTTCCTGTAATATAATCTGTATTATTATCATTAAATGTATAAATAGCTTTGACCTCTCTTTTTAAATAACACATTATTCAATTATTTTTGTTTAAAGATCATCTTGATATTGCACATAGAAGTATTTGCCCTTCGAAGAGCAGAAAAATTTGTTCGAAAGATTGCAAAAATATGTTTAATTATGTTTAATTTTATCAATAATCGATTAGAAGAACATGAATCTTCTTCAATATCTGTTGTCCAATAGCATCTTGAAAATAATGGCGTTGTTTCCACAATCTAAATATTTGTAAAATAGAATATTTTCACATACAAAGATCCAATAAAGTAGAACCTATCTGTAAAGGACACCTAATTACAGAGCCAAAGTGTCTTTTAGAGAGAGGTGTCCTCTTACCGGAGAGTTGCTAAATAGTAAAAATGATAATTTTGCAAATGAAAACTTTTCTTTATAGAGAGGTGTCCGCTAAAGGGAGGTTCAACTTTATATACCTATTTTTATAAATTTTTAATTATGGATTGTTCTCTTAAAAAACTGGTTTGAAAAAGGGATTCAAAATTAGATAACCATTCCAAAAGTACATTATTTTAAAAGAATATTTATTCTACATTTCTTTACTAAATTGATGCACTAATTTGATACATGTATCTTATTCCAAATAAAATGATTGCCTGAGAATTGGATGGGATTTTTATACCACATACGTAATGCTATATACAACTTTCAAATGTAATAACCTATACATCCTCATCATTATTTCTGTAATTTTTCCCATAATTTGGTAAAACTAATAAATGCAAAAAGAGTTCTATATTTATCGTTTTATATTATAAAAAAATGTATTTGTTTTCCTTGGAATTATCATATGCAAATACGTGTATATGGGCTAATTTATCTCTCTCTTAATTAAGTTTTCCTGTAATATAATCTGTATTATTATCATTAAATGTATAAATAGCTTTGACCTTTTTTTAAATAACACATTTTTTCAATTATTTTTGTTTAAAGATCATCTTGATATTGTACATAGAAGTATTATGCAGAATACTGGTTATTCTGCATAAAAGCAGAATGATCCAATACAATATTAGAGCTCTGAGAAGCGGTCTGGTGGATTAAATTGGCGAAACCGCTGGGAGGGTTCACCACTGATGAGCCAAGCCCTCCCAATATATTTTTTCATCGCAGTAAGGACAGTAGAAGTTCGTTTTATGTATAAAAGAAACATTCGCGCTTTTAAATCCTTTTATTTTATATGTATAGATGGCGCGTTGTTGCTTTGTGTTAATAGAAGTATTTGCCCTTTGAAGAGCAGAAAAAATTGCTCGAAAACTTGAAAACCCGAAATCAAAAGAAACTTTTACCTGAATTTTATTGTTCCTTTTTCAAATGTTATTTACATTGTATTAAATGGAGGGAAAATGAGAGAAAGGACTTAGCATAAACTTATATACAAACAGTCGATGTACATCATTGTAAATAACATTGCTGATTACTGTTACTATTACTGTTATTCCTGTATATAACCATTTCTACTAACTGTCCTGGTATGGAACTAACACCTACCCACATACTATCATGTTCATCAATGGCCGCAGCCTTGCAGAAAATTGACATGGTCCCAGAGAAGCAGCTTTACACACCCAAGATAGTGAACATTGCGACTGCTGTGATAGAGATGTACGGAGACATCTGAGGTTCTTCATTGGACACAACCACAACAACAATACAGCATATACACCCAAGATAGAGAACATTGCGACTGCTGTGATAGAGATGTTCGGAGACATCTGAGGTTCTTCATTGGACACCCACAACAACAATACAGCATATACACCCAAGATAGAGAACATTGCGACTGCTGTGATAGAGATGTTCGGAGACATCTGAGGCTCTTCATTGGACATGATAACAACAACAATACAGTATACACACCCAAGATAGAGGATATTGCGACTGCTGTGATAGAGATGTATGGAGCAATTTATTTAAGGCAAGAACAAACTATGAATGATAAAAAAAAAAAAAGATAAGCAATGCGGGAAGTTTACAGAGTCTCTAAAAATTAAAAAAAAATGATACTCTGTTAATAAAATAATAAATACTTTGCTACAATATAGGTAACCCAGGCTCATTGAGTGTATCCATAGAGATAGATTGCCAACTTCCAGGAACATCAAATATATACTACACGGAAATATAAAGAGGTTTTATATGTATAACACATTTATTTTGTTAATATATTGATCCAATATATAAATTTGACTTTATAATTATTTTTATAACAATGATGTTAATTTCTTTTTCTATGAAATCGAATCAATTTCAAAATAAATAACCAAATTTCTTTTATAAAATATATTTTAAATATTTAATCGTAATTATATTATTTTAATAGGTTTTATAAATATTCTTATTAAAATTAAATCAAACAAGCCATTGATGAATATGAAAGAACTCTATGATGTTATATTATTTAAATTTGACCATGTAAAAGATATAAAATTCGAAAACACGAATTTCGATCAAAAGAAAATGATTGATGAAGAAAAATATATTTTCCAAATTTAATACAAGGAGCAATTTGTGATCATTAAAAACCAAATATAATATTAAATTTTTCTATAAAATTTTATTAAAGAAATATATTTAATTTGTTTGAGAGAGAGAGAGAGAGAGAGATCTGGAAGACCTCAATAAATTCCATAAGATTCAATATTTGATGAAATCCAGAATACTTGGTTCACGTTTTGTTCAAGAAACACTACCCTAACAAACTGCTAAGTGAAGATATCAAATATGTTGGAGAAGTCAGGTAAGAATTTCTCTAATCAATCTGTGACCTATTCAAATCACTGTAAACAAAAGAAATAAACTAAACCAGAAGAATCAAAACTCTTGTATCAATGTCAGATGTCACGTCTCTCAACTGACACGATGTCAGCTGGACAACTGTCGTTGAGTCTTTCTTCCTCACCAAGGTCTCATATCTGGGTGTTATCAAGTGATGTAGACAAGTTCACCTGATTTAAAAAAAAATTAACCCAAGTACACGTGGTAACTAGCCATGATAATCATGGTGGTTAGTTAGCGATTGTTTTTACTTACGTGCACCACATGTCTACAAATGTGAAAAGCAGTTCGACTTTTTCACTTACAAATGTGCTAGAGCTCCCGTTTGGTTACTTGCACTCGCAGGTGGGGTTGGACAAGAATCGGGGGCCATTGCATCATTTTTTTTTTTTTACTATTATAAAAAAAGTGCCCAATGCCGTGATTCGATCTCGGGTCGTAGCGGTCGAAAACCAACGGTTTAGAACATCCTTCTACCGAACCCCTCCCTGATTGGTGGATTGATAGAAATCAACATGACGCCAGTTCGCCTTGTACCTATATATGCTGAAATATCATAAAGACCACATCCTATCGCTGGGGGATATGGGATATTGGTTTCTAAAGAAGCATTTTACAAGAGAAAATTACTCCTATTAACAACATGATGGTAAATAGGAAATGAGAAATATTTATATAAACAGTAGAACCTCTCTGTAAAGGATGCCTAATTGCAGATCCAAAGTGTCCTTTAGGGAAAGGTATCCTCTTACTGGAGAGTTGCTAAATAGTAAAAATGGTAATTTTGCAAATGAAAACTGTCCTTTGTGGAGAGGTGTCCGCTAAAGGGAGGTTTTCTGCTGTATTATAATTTGAGATAATTTTTCAAAAAATGTATTAAAAATATGAAAAGTGTTATTGGCTAATGAAAGGATAATTTGATATTTAATATTCAGCTATGTATGTTTACCAAGCGTATATCCGTTTAATTGTATAGCTAAAGAAGTAAGTTGGTGTGGAAAATTATTTAAGATGACTCTAGTTTCTCACAATCTACAATTGTATGAATGACTTTTTTTGTTGAAACCTTCAGCAGGCTTGAAGGAATTTGGTTTAAATGGAAGTTGTGAGATTTTGGAGGTTAGAAACTATTATTGTGAACTCTTTTCTAGAATAAATCACCATCAATCAAATGTTGAAGAAAATAAAATTCCAAACCGCGTGAATGCCAAGAATAAAAAAGGGACTCGGTAACAATAGCAATCTGTTGACCATAAAAGTCTGAATTCTAGGCTGCTGTGTGTAACAGATGTTCCAGATGGATAGCCGTGACTTCCCTGTGTTCCAGCTCTACTAACGACGTTGTTGCAGGATCTAGCTAGTGTTAGACAGTAGCTATTGACAGCGGGGCGGGTTTTAGCGCTTACACTCCTGTGATGATCATAGCAGGGGCTGTGGTCATTTACCATTCCACGTTGGGCGGGAGGACCCACTATTTTAACCCTGTGTCACATAACGTGGATTGGTACCCAACTTCTCCTCCGGCAGCTTGGCTCGCTCCACAGACCCAGGACTAGGTACTGATTACTAGTCTGCTGGTTCTGGCGCAAAACTCCAATGGGAGGCCTCGCGTGTGACGCAAAGTCCGGCTTTCAGCGTTGGCAGTGTCAGCAGTTCTGTCTTCGGTCTCTAGTCCGCTCCATTTCTCTTTGTTGTCCAATAGTGAACTCAACGAGTTCATCGAGTTGTCGGAATTGGGACGTTGGGTTCAGGGGTGTAGCAATACATGACGGTGTGAGATAGTATAGTCTACCTTTAACCCCCTCTGTGTTATGTATCTAGATATCACGTGGAGCCCTCACCGTGTCTAGTTAACATTTAGGTAAATGTCTTTCTTTAAGCTCCCTTCTTAGGTCACCGAGTCCCTTCTTTATAACTTGGTCTTCACGTGGTATAACAGATATAAACTCCCTCAAATAAATGAATAAACCATTTTTATATTTGTTGATTTCTATAAATATGCAAATGAAAATTCATTTTTGTGTGATGACCAAAAATGAAAAAAAAAAAAAAAAAACTAACGTATAACTTCTAACATCTAACTACTTCTGTGTTTTCACCAGTTCCTTCATTGAAGTGTAGTCTATTCACAACTGATGAGCTAAGCCCTCTCATTCAATAACTTATATCATTGCAGTAAGTTCTGTAGATATAATAGTTGATGATTTTATTGAAAAGAAACACATTGCCAGTAACTTTGTTACAAATTTTACAATGTTTATATTACGATACACTAGTGCGCTATCTTTTATGAAAATTAGAAACTATTTTAAACGTGTAAGATTCTTTTTGAAATTAAACAATTTCTACTACCCTTACTGCAATATGGAAAAATTAAAGGGAGGACCTGGCTCATCAGTGGTGAACCCTCCCAGCGGTTTCGCCAGTTCAAGAGTCTAGCAACAGTATAACTATAAAAGGAAGATCGAAAAATGCAATATAACAGAGGTATGGTAGATTAAACTGGCGAAACCGCTGGGATAGTTCACCACTGATGAGCCAGGCCCTCCCTTTAATTTTTCCATATTGCAGTAAGGGCAGTAGAAATTGTTTAATTTCAAAAAGAATCTTACGCATCTAAAATAGTTTCTAATGTTTATATTAGTTGGTTTTTGAATATATTTCGCAGCGCTCGTCGATATTTCAAATACATTGAACTGGGAAAAGAATGACAGCGGGTCTCATTGAAACGTAGGAATAAATAATTAAGAAAGGGGTGTAGTGATTTTTAAATTGTATTAATATAATTTCGGCTTGGTATATTGTGTATTATAATATGATACAAATCAAGTTTTTAATCCGAATATTTAAACTATGTATGCCATGGTTATATATATAAACAATTAACTAATATACTCCAAAACCATATATTGTGGTGGTGTCTTGTCCATGGAGCAGATCAGATCGGTCCATGCACCCTGATTACAATACCAGCCAACTGAGGTGCCTTGTTCGTATGGATGTCCTCTTCTGGATTGATGTGCATGGACTGATCTGATCAGCTCCATGGACAAGACCCCACCACAATATATGGTTTTGGGATATATTAATAAATTGTTTATATATCACCATGGTATACATATTTAGAAAGAGGGAATCATATATCGCCGCAACTCTTTTTTATTATTATTAACGCGATTAAGGAAGCTTTCGGGCAAGCCCTTCTTCAGCTAACTATAGTGTACAAACAAGGAGAGATTATATGTCGTTTTTAATATAAAATAAATATATATAAATTGCTTTTCTTTTATTTTATTTTATGTTAAAAACGATATATAATCTCTCCTTGTTTGTACACTATAGTTAGCTGAAGAAGGGCTTGCCCGAAAGCTTCCTTAATCGCGTTAATAAAAAAAAAAAAAAAGAGTTGCGGCGATATATGATTCCCTCTTTCTAAATTGTCGAAATCCGCAAACCGTTTACCATGAATGGTATACATAGTTTAAATATTAGGATTGAAAACTTGATTTGTATTATATTATAATACACAACATACCATGCCGAAATAGCTCAGTTGGGAGAGCGTTAGACTGAAGATCTAAAGGTCCCTGGTTCGATCCCGGGTTTCGGCATTTTTTTTTTTTTTATTTTGTGTGGATGCTTAAAAATTATATTTCTTAAATAGCTAGGTTTTTTAACCCTTTTTCTCGTGTACCAATGAATTTGCTGGTACGTGCTAGATTAAACATCAGAGATGTATCAGAAACCATGACAGACGTTCACTAATATTCCAACATACACATTATGACCAGTCATTTCTTCAACTTAAATCAAGCTTATTGGAAATAAGCACCAACGGTTAAACTTGGAAGCCTTTATATCATAAAAAAAAAAAACCTAAGCAGTATCAGCAGAAATATAATCTCCCCGACCAGTACAAAAATATCTGACTTAAACCATAATTCTTCATCATGTATGTGTTTGTCCATAATTTAGAGAGAAATATACCCTGTTTTGCATATATTCTTAGGTCTCAAAATTATTTTTATATTCTAATTCATTCACAGATATGAAAATAGCCCCCTTCTTTAGTTTTAATTAATTTTAAAATAGCCATTTTGCATATATTCTTGAGTTTTAAAATTATTTTGATAAAAATCTTATTACATTTAGATATAAGAAAATATTCACTTTCTTCAGTTTTAATTCATTTAAATATAGCTTTTTTTTGCATATATTCTATATTTTAAAAATCTTTTTTTATAGTCTTATTATATACATTCAGGTATATGCAAATCGTCACATTGTTTAGTTTTAATTCATTTAGAAATTGCCTATTTTGTATATTGTATATTACAAATAAAATTTGTAAATTTTTTTATGAATAATCTTTGCCTTTTTTATTACAATCATATATGGGAGTCGGTTAAATAACCCGTTGGTTTTCGACCTCTACGACCCGGGATCGAATCTCACATTGGGCACTTTTTTTCTAATAAAAAAAAATGTTCTAATGGCCCCCAATTCTTGCAAAAATCCAACCCTATCAGCTAGTGTATGTAACCAAACAGGGCTCTGGCACATTTGTAAGTGCAAAGTCGAACTGCTTTTACTGTAAGTGCACCACATGCTAACTACCAATCATGATGATCATGGCCTATACCACGTGTACTATAGATAAAAATTTTAAAAAGCAATCATATATATGCAAATCGTCACATTCTTTAGTTTTAATTCATTTAAATATTAGTCTATTTTGCATATATTCTTTATTTTAAAAATATTTTTGTCTTATTAAATCCAGATATATGCAAATGATATATCTCCTATATAAATATAGTCATTCTTGTAATGCTTCATTAGAATTACAACACCTGAAGATGGACAGAGAGATTTGAAAGCTCAGGTTTTTAATGTTATCATAATAGAAAAAAAAGACTTAAGTCTCCTTCACACACTTATGCATTCCGTTATTATAATTAAGGTAAATAAAAGTAGTTCAATTATTTTCAGTGTTGGATTAATAAATGATATGGTTCTGTAATGTTAGTAAAGTGTTTTATCCCCATGTCATTGTTTAAATATTCAGTTTAAAACCGGTTTACGTGATATTATTATACACAATATACTAAGCCGAAATAGCTCAGTTGGGAGAGCGTTAGACTGAAGATCTAAAGGTCCCTGGTTCGATCCCGGGTTTCGGCATTTTTTTTTTTAATTATTATTTTGTGTGGGCACTTAGAAATTGCATTTCGTTAATAGGTGTTTTTTTTACCTTTTTTCCCCTGTACCAATAAATCTGCTTGTACGTACCGGATTAAACATCAGATATGTATCAGAAACCATGATAGACGTTCACTAATATTCCAACATACATACCCGATCACTTCTTCAACTTGAATCAAGCAAAAGCCCATTATAGTTATACATTAGAAACCCCCTGTAAAGGACAATACCTAATTTCAGAGCCAAAGTGTCCTTTAGGGAGAGGTGACTTCTTACCGGAGAGTTGCTAAATAGTAAAAATGGTAATTTTGCAAATGAAAACTGTCCTTTGTGGAGAGGTGTCCTCTAGCGGGGTGTCCGCTAAAGGAAGGTTCTACTGTATTGGAAATAAGCACCAAAGGTTAATCCTGGAAGCATTTATATCTTTAAAAAAATAAATAAATAAATAAACTAAGGAGGATAATCAGAAAGATATATCTCCTAGACCCAGTACAAAAACATCTGTCTTGCACTAAAATTCTTCAATGTGTGTTTGCTCATAATTATTTTTGCTCTTTATTTTATCTATATCTCGTCACATTCTTTTATTTTAACTCATTTTTTTAAAATTTTATATTTTGTATATATATTCAGTAGAACTTCCATGAGAAGACACCTCTCCCTAAAGGGCACTTTGTCTCTGCAATTAGGTGTTGTCCTTTACAGGGAGGTTCTACTGTATTCCTATTTTTGAAAATATTTTTATAAATATTCTTATCACATTAAGATATAGGCATAAATCGTCACATTCTTTTGTTTTAATTCATCTAGAAATATAGACTACTAGACGGGTGACCCGGGCTTCGCCCCGGGATTGACCCGTGTGCATATCTACCCGAGTGATATATATTTAGATAAGATTTTTTTTTATAATTGTTTGTTATTAGCATTATCTATTTGTTTGCATCAGCATAAATCAATCGTTGATAGAGGGCGCTGTTCGTGAGCTAAGTAGAATAATTTGAATATATAGTTTTAAAAATAGCCTATCGTCTTCCCCGTATTTTTTTTTACCTATGTATGGAAATTTTGGTTTGAATTAGTGAACTACCGCGAATTTGTATACCGGACATACATACAAACAAACATACAAACATTCATTTTTATATATAGAGAGATTTTGCATATATTCTTTATTTTAAAAATCCTTTTTGTCTTATTACATCTAGCTATATGCAAATTATATATCTCCTATATAAATATAGTCTTTCGAGTAATGATTCATTAGAATTATAACACCTGAAAAGGATAAAGAGACTTGAAAGCACGTATTTTTAATGTTATCATAATAGAAAAAAAAAGAGACTTGATTCAGGATAATCATGATTCATGATTATCATGGCCTGTACCACATGTACTAGGGATAATAATTTAAAAGAAAACAAATAACAATCATATATATGCAAATCATCACATTCTTTAGTTTTAATTCATTTAAAAATAAACATTTTGCATATATTTTTAAGTTTTAAAATATTTTTATAAATAGTCCAATTACATACAGATATATGCAAATGATGTATATCCTATTCTTTCGTGTATATAAAGCTTCATTAGAGTTATAACACCTGAAGATGGACAGAGAGATTTGATGGCTCGTGTTTTTAATGTTATCATAATAGAAAAAAGAAAAAGCAGTATTTCTCCTTCACACACCTATGCATTCTGTCATTATAATTAAGGTGAATAGAAGTATTAAAAATAATTTTAAGTGTTAGATTAAGTCATGGTTTTGTAATATTAGCAAAGTGTTCATCACCATATAGTTTAAATAATCAGTTATAAACCGGGGTTTACGTGATTTTATAATGCACAACATACCAAGCCGAAATAGCTCAGTTGGGAGAGCGTTAGACTGAAGATCTAAAGGTCCCTGGTTCGATCCCGGGTTTCGGCATTTTTTTTTTTTTATTATTATTTTGTTAGAAATGGCATTTCGTAAGTAGGTGTTTTTTACTCATTTTTTCGTGTACCAATGAATCTATTTGTACGTGCCAGATTAAACATCAGATATGTATCAGAAACCATGATAGCCGTTCACTAATATTCCAACATACATATACCCCGATCAATTCTTCAACTTGAATCAAGCAAAAGTCCATTATACTGTAGTTATACAGTAGAACCTCCCTGTAAAGGACACCTAATTACAGAGCCAAAATGTCCTTTAGGGAGAGGTGACCTCTTACCGGAGAGTTGCTAAATAGTAAAAATGGTGATTTTGTAAATAAGTATCAAGGTTAATCCTGGAAGCCTTTATATCTTAACAAAAAAAAAAAACTAAGGAGGATAATCAGAAAAATCTATCTCCTAGACCCAGTACAAAAACATGTCTTACACTAAAATTTTTAAATGTGTGTTTGCTCATAATTATGTTTGATCTTTGTCTATATAATAATATATCTCGTCACATTCTTTTATTTTAACTTATTTTTAAAATTTTCTATTTTGTATATACATACAGTAGAACCTCCATGAGAAGACACCTCTCCCTAAAGGACACTTTGTCTCTGCAATTAGGTGTTGTCCTTTACAGGGAGGTTCTACTGTATTCCTATTTTTAAAAATATTTTTATAAATATTCTTATTACATTAAGATATAGGCATAAATCGTCACATTCTTTTATTTTAATTCATCTAAAAATATAGACTACTAGACGGGTGACCCGGGCTTCGCCCCGGGATTGACCCGTGTGCATATCTACCCGAGTGATATATACTTAGATAATATTTTTTTTATAATTGTTTGTTATTAGCATTATCTATTTGTTTGCATCAGCATAATTTAATCGTTGATAGAGGGCGCTGTTCGTGAGCTAAGTAGAATAATTTGAATATATAGTTTTAATAATTGATTTATATATTTTTTTAAAATAGCCTATCGTCTTCTGTATTTTTTACCTATGTATGGAAATTTTGGTTTGAATTAGTGAACTACTGCGAATTTGTATACTGGACATACATACAAACATTGATTTATATATATATAGAGATTTTGCATATATTCTTTATTTAAAAAATCCTTTTTGTCTTATTACATCTAGCTATATGCAAATTATATATCTCCTATATAAATATAGTCTTTCGAGTATAATGATTCATTAGAATTATAACACCTGAAAAAGGATAAAGAGACTTGAAAGCTCGTATTTTTAATGTTATCATAATAGAAAAAAAAAGAGACTTGATTCAGGATAATCATGATTCATGATTATCATGGCCTGTACCACATGTACTAGGGATAATAATTTAAAAGAAAACAAAAAACAATCATATATATGCAAATCGTCACATTCTTTAGTTATAATTCATTTAAAAATAACCATTTTGCACATATATTTTTAAGTTTTAAAATATTTTTATAAATAGTCCAATTACATACAGATATATGCAAATGATGTATATCCTATTCTTTCGTGTATATAAAGCTTCATTAGAGTTATAACACCTGAAGATGGACAGAGAGATTTGATGGCTCGTGTTTTTAATGTTATCATAATAGAAAAAAGAAAAAGCCGTATTTCTCCTTCACACACCTATGCATTCTGTCATTACAATTAAGGTGAATAGAAGTATTAAAAATAATTTTAAGTGTTAGATTAAGTCATGGTTTTGTAATATTAGCAAAGTGTTCATCACCATAAAGTTTAAATAATCAGTTATAAACCGGGGTTTACGTGATTTTATAATGCACAACATACCAAGCCGAAATAGCTCAGTTGGGAGAGCGTTAGACTGAAGATCTAAAGGTCCCTGGTTCGATCCCGGGTTTCGGCATTTTTTTTTATTTTTTTTATTTTGTGTGGGCACTTAGAAATTGCATTTCGTTAATAGGTGTTTTTTACCTTTTTTTCCCCTGTACCAATAAATCTGCTTGTACGTACCGGATTAAACATCAGATATGTATCAGAAACCATGATAGCCGTTCACTAATATTCCAACATACATATACCCCGATCACTCCTTCAAATTGAATCAAGCAAAAGCCCATTATAGTTATACATTAGAAACCCCTTGTAAAGGACAATACCTAATTTCAGAGCCAAAGTGTCCTTTAGGGAGAGGTGTCCTCTTACCGGAGAGTTGCTAAATAATAAAAATGGTAATTTTGTAAATGAAAACTGTCCTTTGTGGAGAGGTGTCCTCTAGCGGGGTGTCCGCTAAAGGAAGGTTCTACTGTATTGGAAATAAGTACCAACGGTTAATCCTGGAAGCCTTTATATCTTTAAAAAAAATTAACTAAGGAGGATAATAAGAAAATATATCTCCAAGACCAGTACAAAAACATCTCTGTCTTGCACTAAAATTCTTCAATGTGTGTTTGCTCATAATTATTTTTGCTCTTTATTTTATCTATATCTCGTCACATTCTTTTATTTTAACTTATTTTTTAAATTTTCTATTTTGTATATACAGTAGAACCTCCATGAGAGGACACCTCTTCCTAAAGGACACTTTGTTTCTGCAATTAACCGTTGTCTTTTACAGGGAGGTTCTACTGTATTCCTATTTTAAAAAAAATATTTTTTCAAATATTCTTATTACATTAAGATATAGGTATAAATCGTCACATTCTTCAGTTTTAATTAATTTAAAAGAAACCTGTTTTGCATATATATTCTTTATTTTTAAAAATTTTTAATATATGTAATCTCAGTATTTTTTTACATTCACACAGATATATGAAAATCGTCACATTCTTTAATTTTAATTACTTTTAAAATAGGCTATTCTGCATATACAGGGTCCATTATGAAAGTAATGAGCATTTACTGGCAAAATACATTTATTGATCGTAATTTGTGCAAATGTTCAATATTCTTCAAAATACATTCCTCCTGCATCAATACACTTGCGGAGATGCGTTTGCCACGCCTGAAAGGCACCTTGAAACTCCTCGATAGGAATGCTTCTCAGGAACGTTGTAACATGTTGTTGGATGTTTTCCACGGTTTCCCAATGTTTTCCTTTCATCTCTCTCTTGAGTCGTGGAAGCAAAAAGAAGTCATATGGAGCTAAGTCGGGACTGTAAGAGGGGTGAGGGATCACCGGGGTGTTGCTCCGGGCCAGGAAGTTGGTAATGATGAAGGCTGTGTGGCTGGTGGCATTGTCATGGTGGAGCTTGACCGTGTCTTTGATGTCAGTCCTCACGCGTGCGATCCGGCGTTTCAATCTCCTGAGCACCTCCAGGTAAAAGGCTGAGTTTACAGTTTGCCCCTGCGGTACAAACTCACAATGTTCTATTCCTCGAATGTCAAAGAAGACAATGATCATCGTTTTGATGCGCGACTTGCTCATTCGCGCTTTCTTGGGGCGTGGGGATGATTTTGTGTGCCATGCACAGCTCTGCCTTTTCGACTCTGGGTCGTATTCAAACATCCAGGATTCGTCTCCGGTTACTACAGAGTTCAGAAAGTCCGGTTCATTTTGAATCAGATCCAACAATTCTTGACAGCGCAAAATTCTAAGTTCTTTCTGGTCTTGCGACAACACTTTCGGCACAAGCTTCGCACGGACCTTACGCATTTGCAGATCCTCGGTCACTATCCCATGTACCACAAATGTGGACATGTGTAATGTGTCAGCAATTTTCTGGATGCTCAATCGACGGTCGGTACGCAAAACGTCGAGCACACGATCTACATTCTCGTCAGTTCTGGCCGTTGTTGGGCGTCCTGAACGGGGTTCGTCGGCGACCTCCTCCCGGCCCTCCTTGAACGCCTTGTGCCACTTCCCAGACTGTGATCTTGAAATGCAATCGTCCTTGAAGGCTTTTTGCACCATCTGGAATGTTTCGGTTGCATTTCTTCCAAGCCTCACGCAAAACTTTATGGCGTATCGTTGTTCAAGCGAACGCTCCATCGCGCTATGTTACAAAAGTTGAAAACACACTTCAAGCGGAGGCATGTACGAGGTGTGTTCAAAATGTATCGCGACTTTTGAATTTTCGCGGGTTATGTATATTCGAATTTCGATCTTTTTGTGGCTTTATGTTGGTACTCATCTCTCTCACTTATGCCGACAAGCTCGGCCATTTTGAATGTTCACTTAATTGTTGACAGCTGCTTTGCTTGCAGGTGTTTTGGATCGTCTTCGATTTTTACCTATTTAAAAAAATGGATCAAAAAACATGTATCAAATTTTGTTTGAAAAACGAAATTAAGTGCGCGGATGCATTCCGAATGTTGACTGTGGCATACGGAGAAGCTACCTTGGACCGAAGCAACGTTTATCGGTGGTACAAAATGTTCTCAGAAGGCCGAGAAGATGTGAACGACGAAGACCGTGCCGGACGCCCGAGCACTTCAACAACAGACGAAAAAATTAATGAAGTGGAGAAAATTATATTGGCCAATCGTCGAATCACCGTTAGAGAAGTTGCTGAGGACCAAAACATATCGATTGGCTCGTGCCATTCGATTTTTATCAATGATTTGGGCATGAGACGGGTCGCCGCGAAATTCGTACCAAAATTGCTCAATTGCGACCAAAAACAGCATCGCATGAACATTGCTAATGAGATGTTGGACTCTGTCCGCAACGACCCAAATTTGCTCCAGAGGGTCATAACTGGTGACGAAGCGTGGGTTTATGGTTATGACGTGGAAACCAAAGCTCAATCATCTCAATGGAAGCTGCCGCACGAACCAAGACCGAAAAAAGCGCGCCAAGTTCGGTCGAATGTGAAAGTTTTGCTGACAGTTTTCTTCGATTGCAGGGGCGTGGTGCATCATGAGTTCTTGCCACAGGGTAGTTGGTCAATAAGGGAAATTACCTGCAAGTTATGCGCAATTTGCGCGAAGCAATCCGCCAGAAACGCCCGGATTTGTGGAAGAACAAAAATTGGCTTTTGCACCACGATAACGCCCCTGCTCACACATCGTTGCTTGTGCGCGACTTTTTGGCCAAAAACAACACACTAATGATGCCGCGACAACCGTATTCCCCAGATCTGGCCCCCTGTGACTATTTCTTGTTCCCTAAACTGAAGAGGCCCATGAAAGGACGACGTTACGCTACGCTTGATGAGATAAAGACGGCATCGAAGGAGGAGCTGAAAAAGATTTTTTAAATGATTTTTTGAAGTGCTTCGAAGATTGGAAAAACCGTTGGCACAAGTGTATAATATCTCATGGGGATTACTTTGAAGGGGACAAAATAGGTATTCATGAATAAATAAATAATTTTTGAAAAAACACAAAGTCGCGATACCTTTTGAACACACCTCGTATCTCCCCTCACACTGCTCGAACTCAACTGACGACCGGATGGATTGAAAGGGCATATCCCTGCACCACATTTCCTCCGGTTTTACCGTGCTGCCATCGGTCGTCGCGTCACAATAACATTATGCTCATTACTTTCATAATGGACCCTGTATATTTAGTTTTGAACATCTTTTATAAGTAATCTTATTACATTCAGCTCTATATGCAAATAATATTTTCCTATATCAATTGTCTTTCGTGTGCAATGCTTCACTAGAGTTACAACACCTGAAGAAGGACTAAGAGATTTGAAAGCTCGTGTTTTTAACGTTAGTGTAATGCTAACACCTATGCATTCCGTTATTATAATTAAGGTGAATAGAAGTAGTAAAATTCATTTTAAGTGTTAGGTTAAGTAATGACATGGTTTTATAATATTACCATGTCAGAGTTTTAATATTCAGATTAAAACCGGTTTACATGATATTATAATACACATATACCAAGCCGAAATAGCTCAGTTGGGAGAGCGTTAGACTGAAGATCTAAAGGTCCCTGGTTCGATCCCGGGTTTCGGCATCTTTTTTTTTTTTTTTTTTACGCGTATAAGTTGCATGGCACATATAGGCGTTTCTTAACCTTTTTGTTGTTTTATGTTCTCGGAAGGGTAAAATTTACTACTGACTAAGCAATAAACTATATATATATTACTACAAAAGGTAAATAAAATATTTTCTAACTCTTAAAAATTGAAACATTAACGTAAAAAAATATTTTAAAATTTTAGTTTTTTTAATTAGAGAGAATAAAAAATGTTGCAGAAAAAAATATAAAAATTAATAATTGATTATATTTTATTCCTTGTTAGATATGGTAACAAAAATAACCAAGTCTTCGATCGAATGGGTACAGAACGCCAGCTGATCAAGTTCATAAAACAACGAAAACTGACGTTTGCTGGTCATGTGATGCGTGGATCAGCAGGAGAGACATTGCTGACAGTGTTGGAGGGAAAGCTCCGGGGGAAGAGATAGAGGGGAAGGAGACGACAGGGATACACAGACGATCTAAAACAATGGACTGGACGACACGAGGAGATGAAGAGGATGGCAGAGGAAGTATGGAGAGACCATGTGGTCTCAGTAGAGGAAGACACTGAAGGAAGGAATGATTTTATTACTCGGGATCTTTCATATAAATAAGTAGGTGGTAGTTGGCGTTCTGCGCTCTAGGAACCTGGGTTATAAATATAAAATAAGATAGCTATTGTTTTGATCAAAATAAATGAGGCTTCCAAAATGACTGCCAAATCTGACATTTCTCCATATTTTACAGAGATTCCCAAAAAAAGTTGGTGACAAAACTAACAAACAATTTGCTTACCAACTATGAATCGATAAAAAATCTGTAAAAATTAATTTTTTGGCAATGTGTTTCTTTTTTTTTTTTATCTCTACATACCTTATGCAATGATAAAAGTTATTTAATGAGAAGGCTTGGCTCATCAGTGGTAAACCCTCTCAGCCCTCTCATTCAATAACTTTTATCATTGCAGTACATGTTTTAATTTGCATATACCTATTTATCATTGCAGTACATGTTTTAATTTGCATATACCTATTTATCATTGCAGTACATGTTTTAATTTGCATATACCTATTTATCATTGCAGTACATGTTTTAATTTGCATATACCTATTTATCATTGCAGTACATGTTTTAATTTGCATATACCTATTTATCATTGCAGTACATGTTTTAATTTGCATATACCTATTTATCATTGCAGTACATGTTTTAATTTGCATATACCTATTTTACATTGCATATACCTATTTATCATTGCAGTAAGATCTGTAAAGATAGAAATAAACACATTGCCAGAAATTATTTGTTACAGATTGCATCGATAGAATGGCAATCAAATAAATTTATAAATATGAAGCGATATGAAAATTCGAATTATTTTTAAAAATTAAACAATTTCTACTGCCCTTACTGAAATGGAAAAATTAATGAGAGGGCCTGGCTCATCAGTGGTGAACCCTACCAGCGGTTTCGCCAGTTTAATCTACCATACCGCTGTTATATTGCACTTTTCGGTTTTCCTTTTATAGTGATAATGATGCTAGACTCTTGGAATGGGTATTTTAGATGAACTATGGACATAAGCTTTGAAGACAGTATGTATACATACAATTATAAATATATACTATGCTTCGAATATAAAGCGATATATTCACCTCTGACCCATCAACTCGACACCTGTGAAAATTCTCACCCACTCTCGGCCATCTTAACAAGAACCTCAGAAAAATACAACCAGGAACATCAACCACGACATCAGGACATGGATATGTTTAAGATGACATGGCCAGAATTGAACAAGTCCCTGATCCAACTTGTCCACACTGTTATACATTTAAATTTCTACTGTCCTCAAAGCTTATATTCATTGTTTGTCTGAAATACCTTTTCCAATAGAGTTGATCTTCCGTATCAGTATAAAAGAAAAACAGCAAAATACAATAATAGAAACCTTATGATATATTAAACTGACGAAACCTCTGGGAGGGTTCACCACTGATGACCCAGAGAGGCCCTCCAATTATTTTTATCATTTCAGTAAGAGAAAGCAATAGTAAATTATTTTATTTTAAAATAAATATACGCACATTAAAAAATAGTTCACATTTTTAATAATAAAGTCTGCAATTATGAAAAGAAAAACTAAAATCAAACTTTGTGTGGATATTTGTGGAGAAGTATAAATTATCATTTTCTACTAAAAGACAAAAGTCAGTTTTGACGCCAAAACAACAGTCATTTTGGGCGCCAAAAGACAACAGTCAGTTTTGGCGCCAAAAGAACGAGCGCCATTCGATCCTGTTGAACCAGAAGCCGTATTGATTGACAAAAGAACTATCCATCACAATGTATGGCATGTGAAAGCGCTTTGTTTCTCCGAGAGAGAGAGAGAGAAAAAAAAATCTACCGGAAAGATAAATCAAACAACCAACGGGGAGAATGACAAAGTCAAATCCCCAAGGGCAATCCATTGCTCCGATGTGACGTCACCCGATGACGTCATGGCTCTTCGATTGAAAATTGTTGGTCACGTGGGTTGTTGGCATGACGAGAGGGCCTCTAGGCAAATAACAGATCGCCTCGGCACGTGCTGGAGGAAGGATGGGGAGTGAAGAAGCCTCTTAGAGTTATAAGGAAAGAAATTCATCTTCCATTATAGGGTCTGGTGGAGCAGTGGTATAAACTGTCGGTTTTGACAACCACGACACGGGTTCGAATCCCGCATTGGGCGATTTTTTTCTCCCTAAAGAAAAAGAAAGAGTTTTCAAAAGAGTCGGTGAACGAGTGGGTAACACTCTCGATTCCCGACAGTCATGAACAGGGATTGAATCCCGCGTTAATATTTTGTTTAAATATTATTCATTATTGCAAATATCATAAACTAGGTTGCTCTTGTTGAGCGGTACCTAATAAAGTGATTTTGGAACCGAATCCCTAAAGAAAAATTGCTTCAATTGCATCCCCTATTCTTACTAAAGTACAAATAAACCATACGGGGCTCGTAGTACTTTATATTTTCAAAAAATTCGAACTTCTTCCTACATAAAAAAAAATAGTACAAAAGTGAAATTAAGAAAAAGGCATATCCCCTTATTGGGCAACTGAAATTTGCTGATGGCTTGACGCCACTATCCGAATAAATATCAACTATTTGTTGATTTTTTTAATTATTTCAAAATTGGCCGAATACCCATTCTTGATTAATCAAGAAAAGCAAACCACGTACGCGTTTCGGGCTGTTGGCCCTCGTCAGCGAGGTGTAAACTGTACTCAACAACCAAAAAAGCTGGTCTTTCAGGCATCCTGAAAAAATCATGAAACGGGTAGTTAGGGCCAGAAGTGCGTAAGAACGCGAAACAATGTGAAAGAAATAGTACAAATGTGAAATTGTACTGGGATCAGATGAGGATAAGTGATGAAAAAATGCATCTCCTTATCGTGAAACTAAAAGTCACTGATGGCTTGTACCTCTACCCAACCTTCCAATACCAAAGATTCCTGACGGCCACCCTCCTAGGGATCACCAACCTAAGTACAGCATCCCTAGAAAATCTCCCAAGAAAGAAATCTGTCTGACGCCACCTCAGTAATTGGACTTCCACTGACATCTTATATATATAAAAATGAATGTTTGTTTGTTTGTATGTCCGGTATACAAATTCGCAGTAGTTCACTAATTCAAACCAAAATTTCCATACATAGGTAAAAAAAAATACGGGGAAGACGATAGGCTATTTTAAAAAATATATAAATCAATTATTAAAACTATATATTCAAATTATTCTACTTAGCTCACGAACAGCGCCCTCTATCAAAGATTAGATTAAATGATGCAAACAAATAGATAATGCTAATAACAAAACAATTATATAAAAAAAATCTTATCTAAATATATATCACTCGGGTAGATATGCACACGGGTCAATCCCGGGGCGAAGCCCGGGTCACCCGTCTAGTTGTAAATAAAACCAAGAAGATGTCAGCCCGGGTAGTTGGTGACTTTTGTACGTAGCTCCAGGAACCTACTGGGTTATCTAAATAAATAATAATATATTTTTTTAATAGAGCAATCCATATTCGAATTTTTAGTAAATAAAATGGCATATTTTGCAAATAAATAATTTTATAAAAAAAAACAAAGGTCGCCTCTCCCGTCAAAATAGACGTCAAAGATAAACGCTATCTATTGACGGTCGCCGAAAACTAGAGGCCTTGGGTCGGTGACAAAGCCACAACACCAGCTTTGGCAAACTGAAAAGCGTCCACCCTAGAGTGTTGTGGCTTTGTCACCGACCGCCCACCACCTGAAGCCGCTAGTTTTCGGCGACGGTCAATAAATGACTTCTAGCTTTGACGTCTATTTAGACGGGAGAGGCGACCTTTGTCTTTTTATATCAATATCCTCCCGGTAAAATTTCCATCTAAAAATATTTTTTATTCAATCCAATATATGGCATTTTATCACCTGAAAATAAATATTTGTAGAATAAATTATGGTAATGATGATATATAACTCAATACCGTCAATTGTGGTCGTTTTTGACCCAGACCTCAAAAGAGCAGTAAAGTTGCACCAAGTGCAAAATCGCCGGTGTAAGTACACAAGACATCCTTGAATGTATCCCAGTCACTAAGCTGTATACTTGGGACAATTCAGGGGGGAAATAATTGGGACTGGTCTTTGTGCTAGACACACTGTAAGATTAAGAAATATAGAACCATAGTAATATGAAAAATCGAACAAAGAAAATAAACTTCCAGATCAGGTGCTAATATTAAGAATAAAAAAAAAAAAAGAATTCCATAAATTTGTAACTGAACGTTGATAGTGGTTTGAGCTATCTATCAGAATAAATTTAAATTAATAGTATTTTTATATTTCACAGAGAATAATTATTAAAATACTAGCCGAATGACCCGGGCAACGCCCTGGTTTTACCCGATTAAATTTTTTATTCAAATACTATTAGTTACAATTATAAATTGGCGCCGTGGATGTCACTCTTGTGAAACGTCCCGCTCCAAACTTTGTGTCTGAGAAGCGATATTTTTATAGAGAGATGATCCGGCTTTGTGTCTTCTGCTCGAATGAATTTTTTTCTGTTAGAATTTTGTTCCTGCATACTAAAAATGAACTGGCTTCAACCGTGGTCTCTGCTTTTTAGAATTTTTCCGGATATAATTTTGTATCTGATAATCAAATATGGTACAGCAATATTGTCATAATCATTTTCTGACTAAAAAAAAAAACAACTATTTTTGCCCAGAACCTGTCAATTTAATTTTTTATTGGCTAAAATTCCGATAAATATCTTTTCCAGATTTTTCTCTATGTCCTGTCAAAACGTTTTACATGTACATTAGGTCAGCTGATATTACTTCCCATCTTCACCGCTAGAGGCGCTGCTTGCGAGCGAAAAGGCAAATTTGCAACGCAATTTGCTAATAACTCGAAGAATATTCGGGATAGAGACCTGAAATTTGCACTATAAGTTTTTCCAGATTCTACTCGATATACTGTTAAAATTTCAGTCAGATTAGTTACGTATTGTGGACGTGTATAGCCGACATAAGAACAAACATATAGGGATATAGGGATTCCGTTTATAAATTAAGAAAAGATAAATCCATGCGTGCTTTGGGATACTGGCTCATGTCAGAGTTCACAGCCTGCACCGCACTGAGAGGACCAACAGCCCGAAACGCGTACTTGTTTAAATTTTGTTCCGTGATTTGTCAAGGTAAATACTATTTATCAATATTCCGAAACAACAACAACAAAAAAAAATAATAAAAAGAAGAATAAACGTTTAGTTGATATATTTTCCGCTAGATGGCGTAGGTTATCATCAACGATTAGTTACATTATTACTAGATGACTTTTATACTTAAAACTGATAGGATAAAGAAGTCTTATTCTACTTTGGAATTGTACTGGGGTTAGGTGGATGAATTAAGAAAAAAAAAGGCATCTCCTGATCGTGCAACTAAAAGTTCTTGATGGCTTGCGCCATCTGTCGGAATAAATATCAACTAATCGTTGATTTTTAATTATTCCAGAATTGGTCAAATACCCTTTGGTGCCAAATATTAAAGACTAGCCGAATGACCCGGGCAACGCCCGTGTTTTACCCGATTGAATGTTTTTATTCAAATACTATTTGTTACAATTATAAATTGTGGTCATGTGGCCTAGTGGTCATGGCATCTGCCCGGTAAGCGGAAGGTCGTGGGTTCGATTCCCATCCCTTGACACTTTTTTTATTTTATCCATTCTGACCAAAATCTATCCGTGAACTTCACACAGACAGTATAAGGCAATTATATAAGTAGATTAGTTGATAAATACTCCAACAGATGGCGCAAGCCATCAGTAACTTTTATTTGCACGATCAGGAGATGCCTTTTTTTGCGTGTTTCTCTGGCCAGTATAAAACCGTTAGGCCTAATGTTTGGTATCTATAGGAAGGTCTCCCTGACATGACCTTAGCCACCGCTCACGTCTTATATAATCACCGCCATAACAGATAAAACAGTTCAAAGGACGCCGCAAACGAACAACACCGCTGCATATTATCGCTTGGTAAAATAATCTGTTGAAAAACGTCGGCGTTTGGGAGCTTATTTGGAAGTGCAGGTAGCTGACCCATGGCACTTCGTCTGATTTCAACTGTCGGCTTCCTTTGATCTTATCTCGGTGTCTAGTTGGACTGTTGCATAAGATAAATACTGGGGGAGGGACACACAGAATGACGTGTCTGCTCGTTAGCCAAAACTGATCAAGTAGAGCTTAATACGGATGGAAATGGTGACGACAGCTGTTGGTAGACGTGGATAAGAAGTAGAAAACGTGGTAGATGTTTCTGGTAGTCGTGAAGAGAATAATAAGAATTTATTGAAGTTGCGTTAATCTCTAATACACGTATATGCGAAAATATACTTATGCTTTTGGTTGTTGTTATTGTGGTAGTGTCGTGTCCAATGAAGAGCCTCAGATGTCTCCGTACATCTCTATCACAGAAATGTTCTCTATCTTGGGTGTGTATACTGTATTGTTGTTGTTGTCGTGTCCAATGAAGAGCCTCAGATGTCTCCGTACATTTCTATCACAGAAATGTTCTCTATTTTGGGTGTGTATACTGTATTGTTGTTGTTGTCGTGTCCAAGGAAGAGCCTCAGATGTCTCCGTACATCTCTATAACAGCAATGTTCTCTATCTTGGGTTTGTATACTGTATTGTTGTTGATGTCGTGTCCAATGAAGAGCCTCAGATGTCTCCGTACATCTCTATAACAGCAATGTTCTCTATCTTGGGTTTGTATACTGTATTGTTGTTGTTGTCGTTTCCATTGAAGAGCTTCAGATGTCTCCATACATCTATATCACAGCAGTCGCAATGTTCTCTATCTTGGGTGTATATACTGTATTGCTGTTGTTGTCATGTCTAATGAAGAGCCTCAGATGTCTCCGTACATCTCTATCACAGCAGTCGCAATGTTCTCTATCTTGGGTGTGTATACTGTATTGTTGTTGTTGTCGTGTCCAATGAATAACTTCAGATGTCTCCGTACATCTCTATCACAGCAGTTGCAATGTTCTCTATCTAGGGTGTGTAAAGCTGCTACTCTGGTTCCATGTCAATTTTCTGCAAGGCTGCGGGCATTGCTGGACATGAGGATATGTGTGTAGGTGTTAGTTCTACACCAGGACAATTGTTACATGTCCTATAGGTTCTTGTGCCATCTGGATGTATTGTCATTCCTTTATAGTGTTTCGTTATGAGTCTTACGACTGTTTTTGTTATTTTTCTCTTAGCGTTTATCTCGCATATTTGACTTTTCCCTATCTTTTGTTGGATTTTGTCAAAGCATCAGCATCAAATACTGTCATTAATAAAAATCCAATAATTTTTACCATTGCAATAAGGCGTCTGCAGAGATAATATTGATGAAATATATATTTGGTTAGCTGGAGCTCCTGGGGCGCAAGACGATATATAAAAGAAACATTAATGGCAAAAATTATTACAAAATTCTAATTGTGGTTCACTTATCATTCTTTTACTTCTTAAGGTTTGAAAATACACAGGTGGAAGATTTTATTGTTTTGGAATAAATATATGAGTGATAACTTTTGCAAGGGGGTGAAATATTTTAAGAATTCAATTTAAGAAAAACATTTTTTTTGCTATCGGCACAGAAGAATGGCGTGACAAAGGGCAATGTCCGGTGTGTGACATTGGGGAATGGCCACTTATCCTGAGATAGATAAGAGATTCTTATCTTCATTCTCTCAGCTCCTGGCACTTTCCAACTGGGGCGTTATCAGAATCTACATCTTCAAGTTCTTAACTCCAGATTACACATTGTTATTTATTTGTTAAACCAGATTTCTGGAGCCACGTATGTCGCTAACTACCCAAGTTGTCCTTCAGACCTAAGTCTTTTTGTGTGTTATTTATAATATAAGTGGGTATCCAATTCATGATGAAGTACCAAGCTAATTTACACTCATGGACAAAACTTAAGGAAGTTGTACCTTTTAGCATGTATATCGGGATTAAGACAATAACTCTGAAAGATATTACAGTGACCTTTATTGAAGACACACGAGATAACCAAGTGTGAACAAAATTGTCTCTGTCTCCTTCAAAAACAAACGACGGCGACATCAAATTCTTCAAGTTTTATCCATGAGTGTATTTTTTGGAAGATTTTACAAAATACCAGACTTAGTTTCGTGGTTCCTAAGAAGATGGCTGTCTGGAATCTGGTATTTGAAGGCCGGACAAGTGAAAAGGAGGTTGGTCTACGGTTTGGTTATCACTTTGGCAATGGGGACAGATTGGATCTTCTTGCCATGTCTTTGTATTGTCTGCCTGGACGGTACCATGATCTGTCAGGATTGTTGTTGAGATGAATCCATGCTTGATGTTTGGTAACATGGAGAACAACATTCTTGGAATCGCAGCAAATTTTCTGATTTCTGATGGAATGATCTTCAATGTAAAGGTCAGTCCTTGAACAAGCTAATGCTGATTTTATATCTCAGATTATCCTATAGGGATGAAACAAACTGATAATATACATTCAAGGACAAAACGTATGAAAGTGAAAAATCTTTATTCGAAGGAGACGAGGCAATTTTGTTCACACTTGGTTATCCCGTGTCTTCAATAAAGGTCACTGTAATATCTATCAGAGTTATTGTCTGAATCCCGATATACATGCCAAAAGGTACAGATTGTTGACTCTTGGTTATCTCGTATGTCTTCAATAAAGGTCACTGTAATATATTTCAAAGTTATTGTCTGAATCCTGATATAAATGCTAAAAGATACAACTTTCTTAAGTGCTGTCTATGAGTGTAAATACGGAAAAATCCCTTCTTCAGATCATTTTCATCATAATTTTCAATTTCATCATAAATAAATACATCGATAAAAATGTTTACGAAAAGCAATTAATGTATATAATCAATTAAATATACATTTTCTTTATCGCCAATAAATAAATACAACACATATCAAATTATATTAAGAATCAACTCAAAAAGACAATGAAAAATATAAATTAATAATATTGTCACGTGTAAAATTAGGAAAGAAAAACTTCAGGATGACACGGCAATTTATTTAAGGCAAAGGCACCAATCGAATTATTTATTTAGATAACCCAGGTTCCTGGAGTGTACAGAAGTCCTCAACTACCTGCCAATTAAAATTCATAAAAGAGAATAAATGAGGGAAGTTTACGCAACGTATAATAAAATTAAAATATACAAGTATCAGAGTCATCAACAATTCTGTCAGTAAGGTCTGTAGAGATAATATTTGATGATATTTAAAAAGAAACACATTGCCAGTAAATTTATTTGTGTAAAATTTTAACGATAGATGGCAATAAAATTTAATTTACTAATATATATTTGTTATGAAAACATATTTTGCGGAAGAGCTTTGCTCGATGCAATACCTTGAAACTATATGTATGTACCTCTACAGACCTATAAGCTTATGTCCATAGTTCACTAAACACCCCTAAGCTGCCTTCCATAGAAAATGCAGGGTATATAACAAAACCAGTCCAATACAATAGTAGAGCGGTCTAGAGATTAATTTGGCGAAACCGCTGAGAGGGTTCACTACTGATGAGCCAAGCCCTCTCATTCAACAACTCATATCATTGCAGTAAGGTCTGTAGAGATAATATTTGATGATATTTAAAAAGAAACACATTGCCAGTAAATTTATTTGTGTAAAATTTTAATTCTGTCAAGGTTTGCTTTTGGTTCAGTGGTAGAATGCTCGCCTGCCACGCGGGCGCCCCGGGTTCGATTCCCGGCCGATGCATTTTTTTTTTTTTTACAATTTTAAAAACTCATTTATATTATTAAAATATATGTGCTTTTCCTGTCTAGGCACAGATTTATGGTCTATGTACACAAGTATACAAGTATGTATACAAGTTATTTGCAAATTGCGTTGCAAATTTGCCCTTTCGCTCGCAAGCAGCAGCTCTAGCGGTGAAGATGGGAGGTAATATCAGCTGACCTAATGGACATATAAAACGTGTTTTAACAGGACATAGAGAAAAATCTGGAAAATATATTTTTCGGATTTTTAGTCAAGAAAAATAAATTGACAGGTTCTGGGAAAAAAAGTAGTTGTTTTTTATTCAGAAAATGATTATGACAATATTGCTGTATCATATTTGATTATCAGATACAAAATTATATCCGGAAAAATTCCAAAAAGCAGAGACCACGGGTGAAGCCAGTTCATTTTTAGTATGCAGGAACAAAATTCTAACAGAAAAACATTCATTCGAGCAGAAGACACAAAGCCAGATCATCTCTTTATAAAAATATCGCTTCTCAGACACAAAGTTTGGAGCGGGATGTTTCACAAGAATGACATCCACGGCGCCAATTTATAATTGTAACGAATAGTATTTGAATAAAAGCATTTAATCGGGTAAAACCCGGGCGTTGCCCGGGTCATTCGGCTAGTAATATATAAACATCAAAATTAATAATATGTTAATAAAATAATACTTTACTACAATATTAATAAAAACATCAATACGAAGATTTTAAGAAAAAAACGCTATTAATGCAAAAATCAATTTGAAAAGACCAAATAACTGAATTATCTTTATAATAAATTAATATATCTATAATAATAATAAATGAAAAATCATATAAAAAAACATGCCATAAATTAACATTAAAGCAAACAAATATAATCAACTATGCTATTTTGTATACAAATAAAAACACTAATAGGAAATAATAAAGAAAATAAATCAATACGAAGATAAAAAGTTTATATTCAATCTGCTGGGATGCTCAAAGAATATCTAGAGGATTACAGAAGATTTTTCGATTTAATCTAGCTACACGGATTTTCCAGCAGACGATACCTTTAGTAAGCTTTTATTTGGAAAACTTTATCTTTATATACGAAATATCTATTGTCATTGTAAAAATACCTCTATATAACAATATAGACAGGATAGTAATAAGTTACGAAATAAGATTTTGATATCAAAATGTTGGAAATCAGTTTAGCCTTGTCTACAGTTAACTTTTCTGTATTTGCATATTCTGCCAATATGGAATATTTCTTCTTCTTCTTTCTTATCTCCACTCAATCATATTTGGGTATCAAGTTTGTAGAACTTGAGATTGTGTAGTCTGGGGATGCTGAGTAGAGCTCATCAATGGATGACCCAATACAGTTAATGATGTGGTTGGTTAACTGTGGTTCTTCTTTCTTATCTCCACTCAATCATATCAGGGTATCAAGTCTGTAGAGCTTGTTGATGGTGTCTGTTGGGGATGAGTAGAGCTCATCAATTGATGAGTCAATACAGACAATAATGTGGTTGGTCAATTGGTTGTTATTTTTTCTTATCTCCACTCAATCATATCAGGGTATCAAGTCTGTAGAGCTTGTTGATGGTGTCTGTTGGGGATGAGTAGAGCTCATCAATTGATGAGTCAATACAGACAATAATATGGTGGTCAACTGGTTGTTATTTTTTCTTATCTCCATTCAATCATATCAGGGTATCAAGCTTATAGAGCTTGTTGATGGTTGCTGCTGGGGATGAGTAGAGCTCATCAAAGGATGAGTTGATACTGTCAATGATGTGGTTTGGGGTTGTAGGTTGAGAAATGCACTTAGTACATAGAGCATTCCGATATCTTAATATGTTTGTTCTAATCAAAAATACGATCGATGAAAATTTGACCAATTTGACCTATTTCATTACTCTTCTCGTAGGAAGTTCTGTGGAAGGATGGTCTGAACCATTGGTTTTCGACCGCTACGACCCGAGATCGAATCCCGCATGGGGCACTTTTTTATAATTAAAAAAAAAAATTGCTCCAATGGCGAGTGCAAGTAACCAAACGGGGCTAGGGCACATTTGTAAGTGCAAAAGTCGAACTGCTTTTCACACGTGTAGACATATGGTGCACTTACAGTAAAAGCAGTCGTCAACTTCTACCCACCATGATTATCATGACCTGTACCACGTGTACTAGGGATATAAAAGGATGTTCTGAAATCGAAGCCCTGTTTTTTCGAATTCCTGTACTGATAGAGTCCATAGCCCGAATCCATGGTATACAGGCTGTTGGCTTTTTGTTTGAATTTGCCAAAACTGGTGTTGGAATTCATTCTTTATCAACATCTCAAAGTCTTTTATTGGGTAATAAACTTAATACATTGTCCTAATGAATATTTAAAACGAGAAGTGCCTCTTTTGGTGCGTCAAAAGCATTGTTTTACGCATTTTTGTTGAAATAAAGTGCTTATATCTAAAACGTTAGTATTGTAGAGAGATATTTGTAACCCAGGAGTCACTAGTATGGACTAGTGTTGAGCACTTTTACTCGGGTCCTGTTTTGTTTGCTGAGTTGAACCAGTTGACCAGGAAGTTCCATGCTGAGGTTGAGTCTGGAAGGTTGTCCATAGATGTAGGATTGAGGTAGGTCAGTCCAAGCAGGATAGCTGTTTGTATTCTATGTCTCAGGAATGCTGGACAGCTGAAGAGAAGATGATCGACTGTCTGTGGCTCTTCTGAACAGTGGATGCAGGTAGGGTCTGTTTCGGGATGCACACGTGTAATGTCTGCCAGTACATGGCCCGTGAGGATGGTGGTGGGGGCCTCTCCATGGCGGATTTTTGGTAGCATTGTAGTAAAGTATTTATTATATTTTATATATAAATAAAAATGAATGTTTGTATGTTTGTCTGTTGGTCTGTTTGTTTGTATGTCTGGTATACAAATTCGCAGTAGTTCACTAATTCAAACCAAAATTTCCATACATAGGTAAAAAAATACGGGGAAGACGATAGGCTATTTTAAAAAATATATGAATCAATTATTAAAACTATATATTTTTAGTCAGAAAATGATGATGACGATATTGCTGTATCATGTTTGATTATCAGATACAAAATTATATCGGGAAAAATTCCAAAAAGCAGAGACCACGGGAGAAACCAGTTCATTATTTTGTACGCAGGAACAAAATTCTAACAGAAAAACATTCATTCGAGCAGAAAACAAAAGCCAGATCATCTTTCTATAAAAATATCGCTTCTCAGACAAAGTTTGGAGCGGGACGTTTCACAAGAGTGACATCCACGGCGCCAATTTATAATTGTAACGAATAGTATTTGAATAAAAACATTTAATCGGGTAAAACCCGGGCGTTGCCCGGGTCATTCGGCTAGTTTTATATATACATATTATTAATTTTTTAAAACTTATATTATTTATATATTTTGCTACTCTGGAAACTTCCCTCATTGCTTATCTTGTATCTTATAAATGTTGATTTCATACTTGCATTAAATAAATTTCCGTGCCATCCTGAATGTGGTCTCTTTCCGAATTTGCTACGCTACAATACTTCCATAATATTGCAAAGTAAATATAAATAATTACTGTAAGAAACTAAAAATAATTCTAGAAATTCAATTTTTTATTTTTTAAATTAAAAAGATTTTAGGACATCTTTTAAGTGTTAAATTCTAAAAGTATTGTTGTTTACATGTTTAAATCGTTTTTAATTAAGTTTTCTTAAAAACAACCTTGGTATACAGTAAAAGACGTTTTTAATTAAACATTCTTTAAAACAAAAAAAAACTTCATTTAAAGCTTTATAAAGTTACTGAAATGGTAATTGTGTTTAGTAATTTGGATACCATATAGATTCCTTTGAAAAGTTTGGCTTTGTGTTAAATCAATTACGTCTTCCATTGTGATCAAAAGAAGACAAAGACGTGAAGAACAAAAGAAGTCACCAACACAAAAGATTGGTTATCGATTCGTCTGCTGAAATCCCCGTGTGACTAGATTGAATCCCAATAATTCTTTTCTGTAATCCCCACAATATTCTGTGATGTCCCAGTAGATGGATTATAAGCTTAGTTTTCTGGCATCGCTAACGTTTATTTTTAATCTTTTGTAAGAACTTTATTGCTAAGATTATAGCGTATGTTTATATATTCTGTTATAATAATGTTAATTCGTATTATATTATTAGATTTTTCTATTAGCGAGTTATTTATAGAATATTTAGATGATTTTTTTTTTCGTGAAGATAGAGGCTGCCTGGCCGGCATTCATAGTATCGCGGAGATATACCCCGATAAGTCTGAGAAAAACTTGTACTTTCGGAAGAGGTACGTTTATTTCATCAGTAAGCTGTGCGCTCTTTTCAAGCCTCGAGTCACACTCTACCACGACTGTCGTCACAGGCAGCATATCCCCTTTATAACGTAAAAAAAAAACAATAAAAGAGATAAATGCAAGATAACAATTTGCATAAAAACGAAAAGTATCTATTTACATACTTAACACTAACATACAACTTATATTTCTCAACTTTATACTCAGATTGTTTAACATACTCTTATACAAAGATTTACATAACTGGTTTATTTCTCAAGCCACGAGCCACGCTCTACCACGACTGTCGTCACAGGCAGCATATCCCCTTTATAAAGTAAAAAAAAAACAATAAAAAGAGATAAATGCAAGATAACAATTTACATAAAAACGAAAAACGAAAAGTATCTATTTACATACTTAACACTAACATACAACTTATATTTCTCAACTTTATACTCAGATTGTTTACCATACTCTTATACAAAGATTTACATAACTGGTTTATTTCTCAATTTCTAATTCTACCTGAGTTACAAATTTGTATATATATTGGCTCTCAATGTACGTCATTGCACCCATCTCACATCACACCTTGTCTTGACGCCCGTTGAAGAAAGAAGTCGTTCGAAAGCTAGCAAAATAAACATGTTATATAGAAGAAGCTCCTTTTGAGTTTATAAACTTACAATATACTAACATACAACACTTAAAGATACTTCGGCCAGTAAATATTTTTATTATCTCGATGTTTCGACAAAAATATTTTGACCTCGTCAGGATCAAATAAAAATTGTAGCATTTGGCAAGGAGTTAAAAATTATTCTATATATTATTTAAATTATTATTTATATATGTTAAATAGTATATATATATTGAATCAAGCAATTTATTAAGCGCACCCAATAAGTCGTTCTTCTTATATAATTCTGGAATAATTTTTAATGATGATCATTATCATTATATATTGATTGAACCACGTGATAGTCTGATACCACACAATTACATCCTTATTTAGAACATTTTTTATTTAAAATACTCTCATAGACACACAATTTGAGGAAATGGAATGTTATTGATATATCCGGTCCTCTGTTTTTTTGAAGGAGACAGAGGCTTTTCACACTTGGTTATCTCGTATGTCTTCAATAAAGGCCACTGTAATATCTTTCAGAGTTATTATCCCGATATACATGCTAAAAGATACAACTTGTTCACACTTGGTTATCACGTGTGTCTTCAATAAAGGTCACTATAATATCTTTCAGAGTTATTGTCTGAATCCCGATATACATGCTAAAAGGTACAACTTCCTTAAGTTTTGTCCATGAGTGTATATTGGTTATCTCGTGTGTCTTCAATAAAGGTCACTGTAATATCTTTCAGAGTTATTGTCTGAGTCCCGATATACATGCTAAAAGGTACAACTTCCTTAAGTTTTGTCCATGAGTGTATATTGGTTATCTCGTGTTGTCTTCAATAAAGGTCACTGTAATATCTTTCAGAGTTATTGTCTTTGTCCCGATATACATGCTGAAAGGTACAACTTACTTAAGTTTTGTCTATGAGTGTATATTGGTTATCTCGTGTGTCTTCAATAAAGGTCACTGTAATATCTTTAAAAATTTCTTCACATAAAATGAAAGCATTAGAGCACCAAGCTCTTCATTAGATGATACTACACATTAACCTCCAATTAGAGACCACCTCCAAGAGAGACCAAAAAGATCTATGTTTATTTGACTATGGTATCTTAAGGAAGATTCTATTGCAAGTTGTGTTGTAAATAAACTTCGCAAAAACACCAGGAGTGTTCATTCCTATCGAGTCAAGGTCTTTTTAATGTTATTTTTTTAATTTTATTCCTCATCAGGTATAAAAATACACTCATGGACAAAGTTAAGGAAGTTGTACCTTTTAGCATGTATATCGGTTTCAGATAATACCACTGAAAAATATTACATTGACCTTTGTTGAAGACACACGAGATAACCAAGTGCGAACAAGCTGTACCTTTTAGCATGTATATCGGGATTGAGACAATAACTCTGAAAGATATTACAGTGACCTTTGTTGAAGACACACGAGATAACCAAGTGTGAACAAGTTGTACCTTTTAGCATGTATATCGGGATTCAGATAATAACTCTGAAAGATATTACAGTGACCTTTGTTGAAGACACACGAGATAACCAAGTGTGAACAAATTGTACCTTTTAGCATGTATATCGGGATTCAGATAATAACTCTGAAAGATATTACAGTGACCTTTATGGAAGACAAATGAGATAACCAAGTGTGAACAACCTCTGTCTCTTTCATTAAACCAGACGATGGGCGACATCAAAATATGAAACTTTCTCAAGTTTTGTCCATGAGAGTGTACGTTATAAAACATATCTATGATATTTATACAGTTTGAATGTTCCAGGATAATATCTTTAATGATTGTTGGAAGAGATAAATCTGACATTTGCCAACTTATATGTCGACACTAGCTCCAAGTCATTCCACGCCACAGAGACAATAAATCACAAGAATGGTGGCCATGAGATGAGTAGGGACATTTCTGCAGTAAATAGGTCACGACACTGTGTCTAACTGCAACTTCTGTGTATTGCGACTTCCAACTCACCCTACGCCAGACTCTGCTAGAGACGTAGTTTGTATGTATTGGACGAATGACTCAGGGTTTTGACAGATTGGCTTTTTACCCGATTGTATATATAGAATAAAAAGGTGTTTTTAAATAGATTACATACGTTAGATTTTTTTTATTTGACATATCGGACGCGATATCCCAGCTTGGGATATTTGCGCCTAAATACATTTTAGCAGTTTATATATAATTCAATAAACAAAACTAAAAACAAAATTAAAACTGAAAGGTTAGTTTTCTCAAAATCTACAATCTAATCTACAAAAATTATTGAATTTTACATAGGTGTTTTTGTTATATACAAATTCGCACATTTCTTCGATGGGATAAAAATGATTACTTCTGTAACTGTGAAAGATTGGACATTCTATCATTAATTTATATTCGTTAAATATATTATATTTTATTCATATCAAAATATTTTATGAGAATAGGATAAATCACAATAATATTGACCTACTCGATCTGTGGAAAAGGACTTTCGCAATTCATCGGTGGAAGCCACAAAGACGATGTATATATTTATTTTATATTATTCCTCTTTTTTATTATGTCTTATCCTGCCCAGAATTCTTTTTATACGTGGCTGGCGGGAGAAGCAGCACAAGTAAGGGACTGCCCTGTAGTACGGTGTCGTGAGCCCCGAGCCGCTATGGTAACCGTGAACAGGGAACTCTGAAATGTGGCTGACTAACGGGGCAATGGCACCCCCCCCCCCCCCCTTTCCATGGAGAGTGGACAAGACAGTACCACCACCATTATGTGTTATATTTATCATTATATATCCTTCAAAAATAAAGGTCGCCTCTCCCGTCAAAATAGACGCTAGTAAAACTAAGCGTCATTTATTGACCGTCTCCGCAAACTAACGTCTTAAGAAAACCTTGTCTCAAGTGGATATTGTCTTAAGCAGACCTTGTCTTAAGCGGACACCTTGTATTAAGAGAACCTAATCTTAAGCGGACCTTGTCTTAAGCGGACCTTGTCTAAAGCGGACCTTGTTCTAAGCGGACATTGTCTTAAGTGACATTGTCTTAAGTGAACCTTGTGTTAAGCGGACATTGTCTTAAGTGGACTTTGTGTTAAGCGAACCTTGTCTTAATCGGACTTTGTATTAAAAGAATCTAATTTAAGCGGACATTTCTTAAGTGGACCTTGTGTTAAGCGGACTTTGTATTAAGAGTACCTTACTTAAGTGGACTTTGCTTAAAGCGGACTTTACTTTAAACAGACTTTGTTTTTAAGTACACTCATCTAAAGCAGACTTTGTCTTAAGCGGACCCTGACTTAAGAGGACTATGTTTTAAGCGGATGCCTATTGTATGCGGTAATATCACCGTAGTCACCTCCAACACCGAGTATCTGACTTGCAGCAACCCCCTGAGAGGAACAACCCAAGAAAAGTTTCCCAACAATTGGGAACCAAAGTCTGACTGTCTTCAGAAGTAGAAAAAAAAAAACAAGGAAGTTCGCCCAGAAAATATCTCTTGGCGGCCTTCCTGGTGATAACTCGGACGACCTGGTTGATAGCAGTAGATGGGCGTGGACTGTCCTTTATCGAAATGTACATACATGGTGGTGGTGGTGGCTTTATGTAACGGAGCGACCTTCTGTCCTGGTGGAATATAGTGCCTGGGATTGATTTATTCAAATTGTTTGTTTAGTTATCCTTAGTACACGTGGTAGAGGCCATGATAATCATGGTGGGTAGAAGTTGACGACTGCTTTTACTGTAAGTGTACCACATGTCTACACATCGTAAATATAGAGGCTGCCTGGCCGGCATTCACATTTCTCGAAAAGCAGTTCGACTTTGCATTTACAAATGTGCGAGAACCCTGTTTGGTTACTTGGACTCGCTGGTGGGGTTGGACTTTTGCAAAAATCAGGGGTCATTGGAGCATTTTTTTTTTTAATCAGAAAAAAAAAGTGCCCAATGCGGGAATCGAACTCGGGTCGTAGCGGTCGAAAACCAACGGTTTTTGTTTTTAAAAGACAAAGGTCGCCTCTCCCGTCAAAATAGACGTCAAAGCTAGACGCCATCTAGACGAGGGTCATTACCCCGAAACCATGGTCTCTAAGTGGACGCTTTTCAGTTTGCCAAAGCTGGTGTTGTGGCTTTGTCACCGACCCGAGGCCGCTAGTTTGCGGTGACGGTCAATAGATGGCGTCTAGCTTTGACGTCTATTTTGACGGGAGAGACGATTATTATTTTATGAACAAATTATTAATTTTAATATTTATATTTTGCTACTCTGTAACTTCCCACATTGCCTCTCTGGTATTTTACGAATATTGATTTGTTCTTGCCATGAATAAATTGCTGTGTCATCCTGAAGTTTGTCATTCCTAATTTTCTATGTGACAATATAGAATTTCGGCAGACATCACCGCAATGAGAAAAAAACTTTAAAAGTCTTATGACTCCTCAATAGTGAATCTCCCTTCAGTTTCTCCAGTTTATTCTCAAGGCACTTACTTTTGTACGGATCTAGTAACCTATGAGTTACCCCGATTTCTGGAGCATATACACTCATGGACAAAAACTTAAAGAAGTGAAAAGTCTTTGATGTGACCGGTCATCTGGTTTTTTTTTTCTTTTTTTAAGAGACAGAGGTAATTTTGTTCATACTTGGTTATCTCGTGCGTCTTCAATTAAGAAGGTTACTGTAATATCTTTCTTATAAAATATATATAATTGAAGTGTATTTCTACATCCCTTATCCTGCAATGAATATTAATTGAAAGGGAGATGGTAAGGCTCTTCAGGGGGATGAACCCTCGCATCGGTGCTTCGCCATTTTAATCTCCAGACCGCTTCACTATTTGGACTATTCTAAAATAACTTTATTAGGTACCGCTCAAAAAGAGCAACATAGTTTACGTTATTTACCATGAAACAAGAAACAAAAAAAAAAGCATAATGCGGGATTCGATCCCGTTTCATGGCTAACGGGAATCGAGGGTGTTACCCACTGGTCCACCGACGCTTTATTTAGACCGAGTTATTATATACCCTGCACTTGCTATTGAATACTGTACATTGGTGTTTTGAACAAAGAAAGCATTAAGAAAAATAGCGTTTAAAATATGTTTCTAATTCTCATCGAAAGATGGCGATGATTTAATGATGATATTTTAGAAGGAAAAGGTATTTAAGGACAATATATACCAAGCGCCCTTTCTTTCTTCTTTCCCCCTCGTTGACACATTGTAAATAACATTACTGATTATTGTTACTATTACTGTTGTCTATACCTTCTTATACTCGGAGAATATGTATAAGACACACACACACCAAAAGGTCTTAATACAACAACAAAAAGCTTTATTAAAACACTAGCCGAATGACCTGGGCGACGCCCGGGTTTTACCCGATTAAATGTTTTTATTCAAATACTATTCATTACAATTATAAATTGGCACCGTGAATGTCACTTTTGTGGAACGTCCCGCTCCAAACTTTGTGTGTTTTTAAAATATAAAAATAAAAATGTAAATTTTCACAACGATATTTGAAAATGATATTATTTTGATTTTCAAATACTATTCGTTACAATTATAAATTGGCGCCGTGGATGTTACTCTTGTGAAACGTCCCGCTCCAAACTTTGTGTCTGAGAAGCGATATTTTTATAGAAAGATGATCTGGCTTTTTTGTTTTCTTCTCGAATTAATGTTTTCTGTTAGAATTTTGTTCCTGCGTACAAAAAAAATTAACTAGTTTCACCCATGGTCTCTGCTTTTTGGAATTTTTCCCGATATAATTTTGTATCTGATAATCAAACATAATACAGCAATATTGTCATCATCATTTTCTGACTAAAAAACAACTTTTAATGCCCAGAACCTGTCAATTTCAATTTTTCTTGCCTAAAAATGCGAAAAATATCTCTTCCAGATTTTTCTCTATGTCCTGTTAAAACACGTTTTACATGTACATTAGGTCAGCTGATATTACTTCCCATCTTCACCGCTAGAGGCGCTGCTTGCGATCGAAAGGGCAAATTTGCAACGCAATTTGCAAATAACTCGAAGAATATTCGGGATAGAGACCTGAAATTTTCACTATAAGTTTTTCCAGATTCTAATATATATATACTGTTAAAATTTCAGTCAGATTAGTTACGTATTGTGGACGTGTATAGCCGACATAGAAACACACATACATACATACACTGACTTTTATATATATAGGGATTTCCATCTTATACAGATTCTCCGAGTAGAAATGTAGGGTACATGCAGGAGTAACAGTAATAGTACCAGTGATCAGCAATGTTATCATTATAATTTAAAAGCTGATCACATTCAATGGTAATATGGAATACAGGGAAACTAAATTAAGACAATCAAGCTAAAAAATAGATTAGTCTGGGTAAATTGGAGGAAAAGAGGAAATTCTTATACATGGATTTACCACGAAGTCTCTACAAATTAAAGAAAAAGCTAATTACATTTAATATTAATAGTGAAATTCATATACAAGAAAACCTAATTAAGACGGCTCATAAACAGATTGGTCTGGGTAAATCCTAATAAAGCTTTTTGTTGTTGTTGTATTTAAGAAGAATAGTCTAAGTGTAATTGTCAACCTGCAACCCACTTAATTGACTGTATTGACTCATCCATTGATCAGCTCTACTCATCCCCAGCAGACACCATCAACAAGCTCTACATGCTTGATACTCTAATACAACAACAACAACAAAAAGTATTTATTTAGGGTCACTGACCCTATACAGGATTCACCAGAGGTATGCATAAGAACAAAGCAGTGAGACAAAGTAAATAACGATATATACAGGAGAAAAAGAAAAGAAAAAAACAAGAAAGAGAAAGAGGGAAGCAAGAAAAACAACAAAAAAAGAGTAGCATTAAGAAAGTGAGGAGTGAGTGTCACTTGGCCTTCTTCTGAAAAATGGACTTGTGGAAACCATAAAACGCCGTAGCAATATACTTATTCTGGGTCTGATACTCTAATACAGGGATCTGCAAACTTTTGAGTTTGAAGAGTCAAAAATCACAATCTACAAAATTTCAAAGTTTTTGAAGAGCCACAAAAATATTTCTTGCCAACAATAAATAGTACTCACATAAATAATATTTACGTATGGAACTATATAAAGAGCAGCAGCTTCACACTCAAAGAGCAGCATGTGACTCGCGAGCCGCAGTTTGCCGACCTCTGGTCTTATATGATTGGGTGGAGATAAGAAGAATAGTGAGGAGAGAACGCTAAGAAAATCTTGAAAGAAAATAAAATGTAAATAAAGAAGAAGATATGGATGACAATATAAATATACAACTCGTCGTTGATGACGGCTAGCACCATCTATCACAATCTATAACAGTTTAGCGTATCATGGATTATCTGAAATATTCCAAAAGTTGCCATTGTTGACAAAAGCTCGCTTATCCTTATCATTGTTATCATTGTTTATTACTATTTGGAAAATTCCTCTTTTTCTCTCTAACTTCATTTTTGTCCTTTTCGCTTATTCCTAATGTTATTTTAAGATCGGTTCCCCACCGATGTATGTATTTGCATATACTAGAATGATTTACTATGCAAATAAGGTAACTCACGTTTTTTAATCAAGAATTATTTTTAAATATTTTACCTCCATTTATATTGTGTATTAAAACTCTTCATTAAATACTTCTTTTACGATTTAAAAGTCGTTGTTTTTCTATAAACTTAATTAATTATGCAGTTATAATAAGGTAACGTAGAAAATGAAGAAAGACAAACTTCAGAATGACACGGCATTTTTTATAAAGCTAGAGAACACATTTGTAAAATACCAGAGAGAGAGACAATGAGGGAAGTTTACATAGTAGGCAAATATGTGTATATCAAAATTAATAATATTTTAATAAAAAAAAAATAAATACTTTACTACAATATAAAACTAAAAGTCTATGAGTTTGTGTGTCACAAAAACTTCTCTAAATCGGCAAAGAGTGTGATTGTAATATTTATATAAATCACTAGCCGAATGACCCGGGCAACGCCCGTGTTTTAATTTAGACACGTGGACCTGTTGGATCATTAACGCCCGTGTTTTACCCGATTGAATGTTTTGATTCAAATACTATTTGTTACAATTATAAATTGGCGCCTTAAATAAATGCATATATTAGTTAATAACTATAGCCTATGTGCTTTATCTGTCTATGTACTGTTGGCTTCCGTAGGCGTCTCTTACTGGAAAAAAAAAGAGAGGATTCCATTTAGTTATTAACTAATATATGCATTTATTTAAGGAGCGACCCGCTCCAACACAATAGTTACAAAAACCAAAAAGCGAGTGGGGGGGGGGGGGGGGGGGGGGGGGGGCAAAGTCAAAAACAAAGTGTCTCGCGCAGTGGCGGCGCCATCGTAGCGAACCAATAGGAGAGCGCCATTCCAAAAAAAAAAAAAAAGCAAACGGTGACAGAGATGATGACGCTCGTAACTGTATATAGAATAGTTTGTCATTTCTCCCTAGGTGTTTATTGATACATAGTTCGAACATTGACAAATTATATTGCCTTATCGAAAACTTACTATAAATAAAAGCTATAAAAACAAATCTGACTTACCAAAATTTAGTCAAAATTTAAATAGCGATGTACCCAAAGAGTATAAAAATGCCAATAGTAAAAATCAGGTTAAACTGAAATTGAAGAAGAGAAACAACAGAATTTCAAAATTGCTCTAAAACCTCTTTTTACTCCTTTTTGTAGATATTTTTCATATTTGTGGAAATCTTGCCAGGATAAGATTGATCTCTAATAATTAAAAAAATAATAATGGTCACCTCTCCCATCAAAATAGACGCTAAAACCGTCTCCGCAAACTAGCGGACTTGAAGTTATCTGAAAGGTCAGCTCAGTGAAGTTACATCACAGACTGTAGATTAGCTATTGTCCTCCGTGTCTACCTCACCATTGTAGATACTTGTGACAAGGAGTGCGTGCCAGGGATGCTACAGGACGTCTAAATGAAGAATGGAAACAGATTTTCAGGAGATATGGTTCATAACAGTACTTGCTGCAATACCAGGATATAGCTTCGAATATTGAAATACACTCATAGACAAAACTTAAGGAAGTTGTACCTTTTAGCATGTATATCAGGATTGAGACAATAACTCTGAAAGATATTACAGTGACCTTTATTGAAGACACACGAGATAACCAAGTGTGAACAAAGTTGTCTCTGTCTTCTTTAAAGAAACAGACGACTGGCGACATCAAAGAATTTTCACTTTCTTAGAATTGTCCATGAGTGTGTATGACAAAAATGCGTAAAATTTAAAGATATTAGAAATAATGATAATGATAATAACATACACGAATTCAACGAAAAACTTCAAGTTTCCCCTGTCTTCAATATAAAATTATCAATACATTATGGGATAGTAAAATTATTAGATAGCTTAAACGATATATAGAGGCATTATAGTTACCATCGTGGACAAAACCTTTAAACATATATATCGGGATTCTCAATCAATAACTCTGAAAAATATTACAGTGACCTTTATTGAAGACACACGAAATAACCAAGTCTGAATAAAATTGCCTCTGTCTCCTTAAAAAAAAAAAAAACGACGACCGGCCATATCAAATACTTTCCACTTCCTCAAGCTTTGTCCATGAGTGTACATGTACGATTGGTGACAAGTTGACAACTCGGTGAGCATTTTAGGTCACTACTGGCGACAATCATGTTGAAAGAGACATCCCGTCATAAGTCCTTGGATGAGATTGCAGCAGGTTCGATGACCAATTCAAACTCTAATTTCTTGGTATTCAGTATAATAACCAAAGGGTTCTTGTTGTCATGATAATCATAAATCCCTTCTTATGCCTCACGAGGTCAGAATTCGAACTATCGATAAAAAAGGAAGGTCACTTTTCTCATCAAAATCTAGGCGCAATTTCTCGACTGTTTCTGAAAACTATCAGATGGGGGTCATTGCCACAACACCAACTTTGACAAATTCAGAACGCCCGCCTGGACACCATGGTTTCGAGCTAATGATCTTCATCAGTACAGAGCAGGCTTTGGTTGTATGAGATCTACGAGGGATTTAAAAACATCTTTAGAATTTGTGAAATAGGTTTTTAGCTGGCCGATCAGATAGCTTTCAGAAAAGGTCAATAGATGGCACAAAGATTGTACGTCTTTTTTGACGATAGAGGTGACCTTCTTTTTAATGATTAATATCCTCGCGGCAGGATTTTCAAGGAATTGAACCAGAATATCGCTGAAAAAGAAAAGTTCGCAGAATTCTTTCATTTAGCCTTCGTCCAGAATCGTTTATCACCATTAACAATGTCAGAGGGAGTCGGTGGAAGGATGGTCTATACCATTGGTTTGCGACCGCTACGACCGAATCCCGCATTGGGCACTTTTATTTCTAATAAAAAAAATGCTCCAATGGCCCCGATTCTTGCAAAAGTCCAACCCCACCAGCGAGTGCAAGTAACCAAACGGGGCTTTGGCACATTTGTAAGTGCTAAGTCGAACTGCTTTTCACGTGTGTAGACATGTGGTGCACTTAGAGTAAAAGCAGACGCTAACTACTCACTATCATGGCCTGTACCACGTGTACTAGGGATAATAAAAAAAAAACAATGTCAGGATGGAAAATTCTCACTAGTGGATGCACTAGTTTCATCTAGCTAGTTCTACCATTGAAAACATTTCTGACAAGGAAGAAGTGACAAGAAGGCTACAGGACATCTAATAATTGAGGTAGATATTCAGTAGATATAGGACATAACAGTCCTTGTTGTGGCTACAGGATCCGCCACAGCTTCGAATTTCAGCTGTTGATGCACTGCGATACGCTATCAGCAATAACATTCGTTTTATACGATATCTACACGTTACCACGACGGTGGAAAAGTGATCTATACCATTGGTTTGCGACCGCTACGACTCGGGATCGAATCCCGCACTGGGGCACTTTTTCTAATAAAAAAAAAAGCTCCAATGAACCCCGATTCTTGCAAAAGTCCAACCTCACCAGCGAGTGCAAGTAACCAAACGAGGCTCTGGCACATTTGTAAGTGCAAAGTCGAACTTATACGCTACCAGCAATAACGTACGTTTTATACGACCCCTACACGTTACCTTACTGAAACAATAAATATTATTCGCAAACTACAGAACCGCACACTAGTTTGCAGAGACGGTCAATAGATGGCGCTTAATTTAAACGTCTATTTTGACAGAAGAGGCAACCTTTTTATTTTTATAGATCATTTTACTCCCGGCAAAATTTCAATCTACATACAGCTAATTAGTACGAATATTTCTTTTCTTTTTTTTTTAATTCTACTTATCATTATTGTGATGATAAAAATATTGAGAAGGACTGACTCATCAATGGTTAACCCTCCCAGTAGTTTCGCCAGTTTAACCCATCATTCGTACTGATACTGTATTTGAGCTGCTTTGCTTATATATTCGGTGTACTAAAGATGAATTCTTATTTGAGGTATTTAGGTAAAAATGGACATAAGCTTTGAGGACAGTAAGAAAACATATAAATACACACGTACAGCGAGCATTTCTCTTCCGCAAGCAAATTACAAAAAGGCCCGTAATTATATTTATAAGAAATGATATTCATTGTGACTGTAGTATACCACTGATTGACTCTGGGGGTCGGTGGAAGGCTAGTTAAACCGTTTGGTTTTCGACCACTAGGACCCGGGTTCGATTCCCGCATTGGACACTTTTTTCTGTTTAAAAAAAAAAATGCTCCAATGACCCCCGATTCTTGCAAAAGTTCAACCCCACCAGCGAGTGCAAGTAACCAAACGGGGCTCTGGCACATTTGTAAGTGCAAAGTCGAACTGCTTTTCACATGTGTATACATGTGGTGCGCTTACAGTAAAAGCAGTCGCTAACTACCCACCATGATTATCATGGCCTGTACCACGTGTACTAGGGATAAGCAAAAAAAAAAAAAAGAAATTAAATTATTATGGCATGAAAGTTTATTTCACACATAAAACAAACTTCTACTGTCCTTTCTGCGATGAAAAATATTGGGAGGGCTTGGCTCATCAGTGGTGAACCCTCCCAGCAGTTTCCCCAATTTATTCTACCAGACCGCTTTCTTTAGAGGTCTAATACTGTATTGGATCATTCTGCTTATATATGCTACACTGAAGGATAGAATCTTAATTATGGTATTTAAGAAAACTATGGACATAAGCGCTTTTAGAACAGTAGAATTACATATAAAAGTATCGTTTTGAAAATAAAGCAATCCATAAATAAATCTTTAATTAAAAAGGCATATATTGGATCAAAATATCATTTATTTTACCAATATTTTAGTTGGCTGAACGCCAACTTTTTTCAAGGTATTATATACCTATGCCTTATATCTAACTACCAATAAAAGACCACCTCCCTTCATAAGCGATCCCAGAAGTATCCATGTTTTAAGCTATGTGATCTCAAATAAAAGTGTTCTGCAATAAACGGAGATTAAAGTTTAGCATATTATATATGTGAAAAATTGTGAAATTGTACTGGGATAAGGTGAATAAATTAAGAAAAACGGATTTTTCTTATCGTGCAACTGAAAGTTGCTGATGGCTTGAGCTATCTATCGGAATAAATATCAACTATTTCTGGAAATTAATTAAAAATCAACAAAAGTTGGATTTTTTTTTAAACAGAGCAATCCATAAATAAATCTTCAATTAAAAAGGCATATATTGGATCAAAATATAATTTATTTTACCAATATTTCAGTTGGCTGAAGCCAACCTTTTTCAATGTATTATATACCTATGCCTTATATATTATATGTCTTTTAAATTAAATATATAAAAGTATCCTTGGGAAGAAAATAGAAACTTGAGATGTTTCGTTCTTATTTCGACTGACAGAGTATTAGTAAAAAGGACGTTCTTTTCAAAATTTAACGATATTCAACTTACGTCAATTAATGTGATTTTAACTAGTATCATATCAAGTCAATTGTTTGCTTAGAGTTCATTCATTTTTTACCATATTCTGCAATAAGAAGAAAACACTTCTATAAATTTTAAAATAAAAACATAAAGCCTCCAGGGAAAAGTTTATTTTAAAAATAATTTTTATTTAAAAAATATCTCGAGCTTTCGGGCAAGTACGCCCTTCTACGGGAGAAAATGCTTTATATGAATAATACGCCAATAAAATATGATTTAAAATTAAATAAAGTCCATTCACTGTTTACATTTGTTTTAAGGCATGATCAAGGCGGGCTTCTGTTGCGCGTGCTTCACTTGAGGGTTATGGGCTGGGCTCAGGGAATATAATGTTATAAATTTCCGGAATATCTATTCTTCTGTTAATGCTATTGTTCTTTCTTGATATGATGGATTCTATGATAAGTCTCTGTAGTCTATTGGGGATGTTGGAGTAATGGGTCTTTGGTTCTGATAGGGAGAAGGAATGGCCTGTTTCTCTCTGTAAATGGATACTCTTTTACATATCTCTCTATAAAACGGCGTGTATATAGGTGTTCTATAGTTGTGATCTTTCCTTCATCACAACTTACGGGAATCTGTATAGAAAAAGTATGAAAGAAGAATATTTATCTATATACAGTTAAACCTGTCTATAGCGCCCCCTCTTGGGACTCACCAAAATAGGGTGCTATAGATAGGTCACTTTTAATGTAAAATGTTTACATTTTAATGTTTAAAATCGGGCGCTATAGAGAGGAAGGCGCTATAGACAGGTTTAACTGTATAATCTTATATGGACATTGTAATAAATCAGTTTCAATCTCTCTCTGTGTATTCCAAATTCACTATATATATTAAGAGAGATTGAAACTGATTTATTATAATGTCCATATAAGATTATATTAAGAGAGAATATAGGCAATCTCTGAAATCTCCAGAAAGTCCGAACAATATCCACTGTTTAAATATGTACAGATTTGACAGTTTTTTTTTTTTTGTTTGACCCTGTAGTTCTATAAGAAGGCTGATATCTAACCATTCATATATAACAATGTGAAACCTCCAATATGTTTATCTCGGTCTGTTACTCTAGATTTAAATATTTGGATCATTATGGTAAAACGCATTAATTTCAACTTGTAATTTCCTTATTACATTGTTAATGAACATGTTAACTCTCATTTCCCACTCATTTAGTGTATCTCTCAGGAGAATCTGTATATATTATGTGACCGAAGTGCTAAAAGAATTTGTATATATGATCTTAATAAAGGTATTGATTGATTTAAATATGTAAATATGCAATTAGGGTTTCAATATCAATTGATTTAAATCTACTGGATATTAATTGAACAAATGCTACAGGTTTCTGGAGATGGGTTTCTTTATCTTTATTAAACGTAATATCGAGCTTTCATAGTATTGATTGATTGAAATATGTAGATATGCAATTAGGGTTTCAATATCATTTGATTTAAATCTACTGGATATTAATTGAACAAATGCTACAGGTTTCTGGAGATGGGTTTCTTTATCTTTATTGAACGTAATATCGAGCTTTCATAGTATTGATTGATTGAAATATGTAGATATGCAATTAGGGTTTCAATATCATTTGATTTAAATCTACTGGATATTAATTGAACAAATGCTACAGGTTTCTGGAGATGGGTTTCTTTATCTTTATTAAACGTAATATCGAGCTTTCAGGCATCTCTGCTCTTCAACAGGAGTACAGGAAAACATGTAAACGGCGTTTTATGTTTCCATGTACTTTTGTAGAAGGGCAGAGATGCCTGAAGTTCGAGATTACGTTTAATAGAGATAAAGAAACCCATCTCCAGAAACATGTAGCATTTGCTTAAAAATTATTTCATTTTTAAAAAGAAACATGTCAAAAAATAGTTTAAATTTCTTATAACAGATCATAATACAATGCATCATAATACAAATAAAGCTGTATGGATTCCATTTTAAAAAATCCAAATAATCAGGGTATATCAGCATGAAAGAGATATTTCTCAAATAAAAAAGTCGGTGGATGAGAGGGTAACACGCTCGATTCCCGACAGTCATGAACCGGGATTGAATCCCGCGTTAAAAATTGTTTAATATGTGAATAACCTTCACATATTATTCATTGTTTCAATTATCATAAACTAGGTTGCTCTTGCTGAGCGGTACCTATTTATGTGAATTTGAACCATATTTCTCAAAAAGAGTCGGTGGACGAGTGGATAACACCCTCGATTCCCGACAGTCATGAACCAGGATTGAATCCCGCGTTAACATTTTGTTTGATAAGTGAATAACCTTCACATATTATTCATTGTTTCAATTATCATAAACTAGGTTGCTCTTTTTGAGCGGTACCTAATAAAGTGATTTTGGAACCGAATATTTCTCGACAAGGACTCTGGACAAAATGACACATTTTATCTTATATTGCCCACTGTTATAAATTTGACGTCTTATAACTATAACGTGTATAAACTCATCTTTAAAAAGACCTATAGCATTTGTTTAACAGTTTGTTGATCCAGCAGGATGCCGGGCAGGTACCACGTGGCAGATAAGTTAAGTTGGCACTTACCCAGCGTGGTGCCGATGGAGCCAATGAGGACGGTGAAGCGTAGACCTTTGTGCTGTTGTAGCCAGGATGCCGGGAAGACCAGCGGGATGTAGGTGAACATGTAGATGAGAGATGTCCAGTTCACGGCCAGCGGTGTAGTGTTGTAGTAATCCACTACAATGTTAGTAATGATGGCGTACTCGATCCATTGGAAGGCATTGGCCATAGAATAGAGTACGAAGAGTGCGAGGACCACATAACGCCGTGAGTAGACGCGGAGCGGTAGATTCCTGTCTTCCTCCACTGCCGTCGTCATGGCAGCTGGCAGATCTACCTCTCCCGTAGCGCCCTCTGTCGACGTGGTCTGGAACAAATCGGTCAAGGTTGGAGCCTATTTCGGTCTCTCCCCTCTCTCTTACTCCACTAATGAGGTAGTGAACACATCAGCTCTGGCGATATCTACATGTTCCTTATTGGTCTAAATTTAATAAATACCAGCAACCAAATCGATCCACACACTTTATAGGAAAGAATTCATTCATTTTTTGAAAATCATTTGCCGGTTGGAGGTATATTCAGAGAAAAACACAACCATATCAACCAATGATTTATTTTGACCCTTGACATTTCAGTAAATTCCTGTCACTCTTCAGGGGAATGATTCCTTGTTCTTCTTCTTGTTCCAAAATCACTTTATTAGGTACCGCTCAAAAAGAGCAACCTAGTTTATGATAATTGAAACAATGAATAATATATGAAGGTTATTCACATATTAAACAAAATTTAAACGCGGGATTCAATCCCGGTTCATGGCAGTCGAGAATCGAGGGTGTTACCACTCGTCCACTGACTCTTTTACTTTGAATCCTAGTTCTACTTATATACATAAACGTTTTCTGAAATACGCGATTTGTTCCCCGGGTGTATGACCCTACATATGTAAATACAGACAATTTTTTTTTTAAAAGGCTATGTATATAATTTTATGTTTTTAATCTTTTAATTTGCAAAAGTCTTTTTTATTTGTAAGCTTTTATTAATATACTTATATAATTGCCTTATTCTGTCTGTGTGAAGTTCACTGTGTGAAGTTCGCGGATAGATTTTGGTCAGAATGGATAAAATAAAATAAAAGTGTCATGGGATGGGAATCGAACCCACGACCTTCCGCTTACCGGGCAGATGCCATGACCACTAGGCTACCCTGGACATATTTTTATTTGAATTAAACATTATTTGAATTAAAACGTTTTTAAAATATATACGCACTCGGGTAAAACCCGGGCGTTGCCCGGGCCATTCGGCTAGTTCTTTATATATGCAGATACGTGACGCTGTATTTCAGAAAATGGTACATGTATATAAGTAGAACTAGGATTCAATCATTCTCCTGAAGAGAATGTCAGGAAGTCACTGAAATGTCAGGAGTCAAAATAAACTATTTTCATTCATTTCATTGCAGTAAGGTATGTAGAGATGAAAAGAAACACATTACCAAAAATTAACTATAACAGATTTTATCAATAGATGGCAATATTAAATTTATAAAAGACTTCTAACACTTTATCGATAGCGGAGTCATTCCCTACTACAAGTATCAGAGTCATCAATCAATTCTTAATTCTGTCACCGTTTGTGCTTTTGTGAATGGAATAAACACCCAAATATGGCCATTTCTCATAAGCATCGGTAGTTCAGTGGTAAAATGCTCGCCTGCCACGCGGGCGGCCCGCGTTCAATTCCCGGCCGATGCATTTTTTTTTTACAATTTTTAAAACTCATTTATATATTATACAAGAATGACATCCACGGCGCCAATTTATAATTGTAACGAATAGTATTTGAATAAAAGCATTTAATCGGGTAAAACCCGGGCGTTGCCCGGGCCATTCGGCTAGTATTTCATAAGCAACAACAAACCTTTATTAAGGACACACGTCCCATAAAGGATTCTCATAGATATAAACAGAAGTAACATATAAGAAAATATTTAAGCACACAAGTTTTTTAACACATAGAACAAATTTCTACGTTCTACTTTCTACTGAAGTAACATAACAGGCATCTACAGAAAGTGATTAACATCGACCTTTCTCCAAGTTGGATCCATCATATACACAGTAAACAACAACAAACCATTATTAAGGACACCCGTCCCATACAGGATTCTCCCAGATAAATAAACAGAAGTAAACATAACAGTTATCTACAGAAAGTGGAGATTAACATCGACCTTTCTTCAAGTTGGATCCATCATATACACAGTAAACAACAACAAACCATTATTAAGGACACCCGTCCCATACAGGATTCTCCCAGATAAATAAACAGAAGTAAACATAACAGTTATCTACAGAAAGTGGAGATTAACATCGACCTTTCTTCAAGTTGGATCCATCATATACACAGTAAACAACAACAAGCCGTTATTAAGGACACCCGTCCGATACAGGATTCTCCAAGAAAGGTAAACAGCAGTAACATTTATCTACAGAAAGTGGAGATTAAGATCGACCATTCTCCAAGTTGGATCCATCATATATGTTGTGTCTATTGTCTGTGCTGTTTTCCAGAATTTGTTAAAGCCAATGCATTGGGTATTTCATATACACTGGTGTATGTGTACGTGTGTGTATGGATTGAGAAAACAAAATGATATTTTAATAATTACGGAATAATTATTAATATTTCAATAATTACGGAATAATTATTAAAAGAAATTTGCATATATATTACACATCGGGCTAGTAATATGTATATAAATAAAGTTTTTTTTTTTTAATTCGTTGAATATTTGAAAATGTTTACAATGGATTTTAAGAAAATTTTTGCATGAAGATTTGCATAAACACCTATTTGTGAAGCAATTTTTATCTCTCTCAATTTTTCGATTCGATAAAAAAAAAATAATTTCATTTTTATTTTCGTAACTTTAGTTAATTAGTGAATTTGTAAATACTGGCTCCTCAGGGAAATAGGCCTTGAGGGACTCTCTTTGGAGTTCCTGTTGAATGAGGTGGTGAGAAACAGAGCTGGAGCGTTTGCGTTGTTCAAATTTTGGAAGACGGCTGAAGAGAAGGGAAAGCTATATACATAATCTAATTGATGTAAATAATTATATGTAAATAATCTTTGTCAGGATTAGAATGACGAATCCTGTATGGGACTTTGATCCCAGTAAAAGGCTTGTTGCTGCTGTTGTATATAATCACAGTGTAGAAAATACTATACTATACCTACTACATATAGGTTTCTCTCTGTATTCTTAGTAGTAGTAGAATTTGTAAATACGGTTATATACAAAGTTTTGAAAAAAATATTTTCTCAGCTTAATTTTTAAAATTTTTCAAATAAGGCAGAAAATTATTGAAAATGATGGATATTTCCATTTTGAATATTAAATTTTAATGTTATCATATTTTATTATAAAATTAAAGAACCTACTTGCGAAAAAAATTGCATTTTCCATATTTTGTAAAAATAAAAAAGCTAGAAAATGTTCCCTCAGTGTTACATACATGGTTCTATATGGTACAAGATTTACATATAAATAAACATTCTGAAAATAGAGCAATCCATATTTAAATCTTTAGATATATGAAGACATATATTGGGGATTGAATAAAAAGATTCGCCAATACAGTAGAATCTCCATGAGAATTATCTTTTTTACTATTTAGCAACTTTCTGGTAAGAGAATAACACCTCTCCCTAAAGGACACTTTGGCTCTGTAATTAGGTTTCCTTTACAGGGAGGTAGTTCTTCAGAGTTGACATGTCTCCTGTAGAAGGGCCGGCCAGCCCGAAAGCTTGAGCGTTTTGTAATAAATCAACGTATAAAAGAAACTCGTCCCTTGATTCTTGAATTTCTATCGTACTTTATTGAAGGAATTCCAGTACTTGCAGTTCTATTGTGTATGCCTTTTTATTATATACAGATAAACATGTGATGGATATAATCCTATTAACTGAGACAAGATTGGAAGCTAGGTTTGGTTCAAGTCGGATAAATTGAAGCTTTTTCACTATTTTTATTCTAAAGCTAGAATTTAACCTGTTTGATAACTCTAAGAAAGTGAGGGAAACCAGTAGAAAATTATCTTGCCCGAATGATTGCGTCTTATCCAACGATAAAAGAGAAGCATCACTAAACAACCTGCGGTCTTTATTTGAATATTTTATTTGCATAGGCTTTATTTACATATAAAATCACCTTATTACTAATAATATACCCTAGTTAAATCAATAATGTAATGTATTATGTATATAACTAGCGGATGGTACCCGGCTTCGCCCGAGGTTTTACCCGAGTAAAGGTTTGTCTAACGAACATTTGTTAAAACAATTCTCTATAAACTTATAAAAAAAAAGATATATTTTGATAATTTGAAACTCGTAAATTTGAATCTCTCGATAAAGTGAACATTTTTTCCCGGTCCCTGTGTGCTGTGTCATCCTGAATTTTGTCTTTCCTAATTTTCTACATTACAAAATCATCGTTTTATCTAGTGAACATTTTTCCCCGGTCCCTTGAAAAATACTCGATAAGTTGAATAAAATCAATATTAATTTTGGTTTCCTCGGTAATTGGAAGTTAAAGGAATAGTATCTTCGCCTTGAATTGTATCATTATTCTTGTCTCAAATAAATTGCCGTGTCATCCTGAGATAATCTTACTTTTGATAAATTATCTTTAAGATAATAAACTTAGTGACAATAAAACTTATAGAGAAAAAAACTTGTTATCATCGTCGCAATGGTGGCGCTGCTTGCGAGTTAAATCTACAAATTTGCAAATAACTCTAAGGATATTCAAGATCTTCAAGAAATTATTTTTCAAAAACCTTCCCGGGGATATACCTAATAATTTCCCAAATTTTCACGGCGATTGGATCTATAGTTTTTGAATCTATAGAGTACACACAGACAGACATTCAATTTTATATATATACTAGACGAATGACCCGGGCAACGCCCGGGTTTTACCCGATTAAATGTTTTTATTCAAATAATATTCGTTACGAATATTCATTCTGCTCGAATGAATGTTTTTCTGTTAGAATTTTGTTCCTGCGTACAAAATAATGAACTGGTTTCACCCGTGGTCTCTGCTTTTTGGAATTTTTCCCGATATAATTATGTATCTAATAATCAAACATGATACAGCAATATCGTCATCATCATTTTCCGACTAAAAATATATAGTTTCAATAAAAAAAGTTAAAAATGTAAAAAAAAGTTATTCAAATGAAAAAAATAAATAACCAAAAATACTAATCAAAATGCAGCCGAAAATTTTCCTCAGGTTTATAAAAAGCGACATGCAAAATTTGGTACCAATTGGTTCAGTAGTTTTTGAGTTTATCGCGAAACAGACAGACAGACAGAAATTGACTTATATATATATACTAGCCGAATGACCCGGGCAACGCCCGTGTTTTACCCGATTAAATGTTTTTATTCCAATACTATTTGTTACAATTATAAATTGGAGCCGTGGATGTCACTCTTGTGAAACGTCCCGCTCCAAACTTTACATGTACATTAGGTCAGCTGGTATTACCCCTCATTTTCACCGCTAGAGGAGCGAGCGAATTGACTTTTTGTAAATATACATAATTATAAAGATAGAAGCTTCTATAGAAGATAATGATCATAATGATGATGCGCGCGCATCCGTGACATGATTGACGGTGGAAAGACGGTCGTGACTATATATGTTGATAATAATAATAATAATAATATAATAATTATTATTATTATTATTATCATTAGATAATGATAATGATCATAATGATGATGCGCGCGCATCCGTGACATGATTGACGGTGGAAAGACGGTCGTGACTATATATGTTGACTAGACGAATGACCCGGGCAACGCCCGTGTTTTACCCGATTGAATGTTTTTATTCCAATACTATTTGTTACAATTATAAATTGGAGCCGTGGATGTCACTCTTGTGAAACGTCCCGCTCCAAACTTTACATGTACATTAGGTCAGCTGGTATTACCCCTCATTTTCACCGCTAGAGGCGCGAGCGAATTGACTTTTTGTAAATATACATAATTATAAAGATAGAAGCTTCTATAGAAGATAATGATCATAATGATGATGCGCGCGCATCCGTGACAGCGATGAGGAATTGAGGAAAGACGGTCGTGACTATATATTAATGACCCGGGCAACGCCCGTGTTTTACCCGATTGAATGTTTTTATTCAAATACTATTTGTTACAATTATAAATTGGAGCCGTGGATGTCACTCTTGTGAAACGTCCCGCTCCAAACTTTACATGTACATTAGGTCAGCTGGTATTACCCCTCATTTTCACCGCTAGAGGCGCGAGCGAATTGACTTTTTGTAAATATACATAATTATAAAGATAGAAGCTTCTATAGAAGTGACATGATTGACGGTGGAAAGACGGTCGTGACTATATATGTTGATAATAATAATAATATAATAATAATTAGTATTATTATTATTATCATTAGATAATGATAATGATCATAATGATGATGCGCGCGCATCCGTGACATGATTGACGGTGGAAAGACGGTCGTGACCATATATGTTGATAATAATAATAAAAATAATATAATAATAATAATTATTATTATTATTATCATTAGATAATGATAATGATCATAATGATGATGCGCGCGCATCCGTGACATGATTGACGGTGGAAAGACGGTCGTGACTATATATGTTGATATATATATAATATAAATGAGTTGTAAAAAAAAATGCATCGGCCGGGAATCGAACCCGGGCCGCCCGCGTGGCAGGCGAGCATTCTACCACTGAACCACCATTGCCTTTGAAAAATGGCCATATTTGGGTATTCATTCAATTCCGGATTACTCCGCGTAAAAAAAAAAAGTTCTTCAAATGAAAAAAAGAAATAGCCAAAAATACTAATCAAAATGTAGCCGAATATTTTCCTCAGGTTTATAAAAAGCGACATGCAAAATTTGGTACCAATTGGTTCAGTAGTTTTTGAGTTTATCGCGAAACAGACAGACAGACAGACAGAAATTGACTTTTATATATATAGAGATAGATAATGTAATTAATATTTGGCAATGTCTTTTTCACATATATTATCAAACAATATCTCTACAGACCTTACTGCAATGATAAAAGTTATTGAATGAGAGGGATTGGTTCATCAGTGGTGAACCCTCTCAGCGGTTTCGCCAAATTAATCTCCAGACCGCTCTACTATTGTATTGGTTTTCTTATAGACCTTGTATATTTACTATGGAAGACAGCTTAGGGGGGTTTAGGGAACCTATGGACATAATATTAGAAGTATAAATAAGTTCGTGCGGTTTTTTTTTCAAAGACTGAAGCTTTATTGCGAAAAATTGGTTAGACATTCTTGGTTATCAGGTGTGTCTTCAATAAAGGTCGCTGTAAAATCTTTCAGAGTTATAATCCCGATATACATTCTAAAAGGGATAACTTCCTTAAGTTTTGTACATCAGTGTGTATATATTAATCTATTTGAATTTAAGTTTTAAATAAAAGAGAGGAATATATTCCTATCTGAAGGTTGCAGCGTGATATACTAAGTAATATATAATACAATATAATGCTGCTTATAATGGTAAAACGACGTTTGACAAGTTTTCACGCATATGTTTCTTTTGAACGAAAAATCGTAATTTATTTTAAGGAGAAATAACGACTATTTCTATCCTTAGGGATGAAGTATGAAAGGATGAATTGTGAAGAGTAATGATGAATGGAAAAATAAAAGTGTTCAGGGATGGGAATCGAACCCATTAGTATGGCAGGCGGCAGGAATAGATAGGAAGAGGTTGGAAGGCGGCAAAAGAGAGAGTTCAGCGAGCCGAGGTAAAGGTTGACACAGCTAGGGGAATAAGTCAATTATGTCACTAATGGAGGATCCGTTTCCCAAGAGATCTCATTGTTAGAATGTTTATTTTTATCTTTGACGCCCCCGCGGTCGTTAGCATTCTTCGTCCTGAAGATTGGGAGTGATATCAGCAATGTATCTAGGTAATCAGCTCGAGAACAGAAACATTCTCAATAAGGTAGGTACACGTTTCTCAGTAACCTACTTGTTTCCCTTCAAGCCTAGATATGGTAAATACATTATCAGCACACACGTAAGGACTGCACACATTCTTAGAGAATACATTCACGGCACACGCATCACCAGCACACATGCGCCAGTGCTACACACATTCTTAAAGAACGCTGCCACGGCACACGCATCACTAGCACACACACACACACGTCAGCGCTACACGCTTTCTTAGAGAACAAACTGGGGCCTTTTGTCCAACCTCTCATCAGCAATTACCATCTTCAACAAGTAACCCTCCAAAACTCAACAATAGAGTCGAATAAGCCCCAGCTTGAATTTCTCTAGGATATTGAACTCTATGCTCGAAAATCTTCCTTTTTTTGTTTCGGATTATGATTTTTATATTTGAAAAACGTTTGTCGTCCTGATTTAAAGATTGGGGAGTGATATCAGCAATGGATCTAGGTAATCAGCTCGAGAACAGCCACATTCTCAATAAAGTACACATCTCTCAGTAACCTACTTGTTTCCTTTCAAGCCTAGATATGGTAAACACATTATCAGGCTACACGTCAGCACTACACTCAATCCCAGGAAAGGCTTCCACGCATGTGCATTACCAGCACACACACACGTCAGTGCTACACACATTCTCAAAGAATACATCCACGGCACACGCATCACTAGCACACACACGTCAGCGCTACACATATTCTTAAAGAATACATCTACGGCACACGCATCACCAGCACACAAACACGTCAGTGCTACACACATTCTCAAAGAATACATCCACGGCACACGCATCACTAGCACACACACGTCAGCGCTACACATATTTTTAAAGAATACATCTACGGCACACGCATCACCAGCACACACACAAGTCAGCGCTACACACATTCTTAAAGAACACACTAAGGCCTTTTATCCAACCTCTCATCAGCAATTACCATCTTCAACAAGTAATCCTCCAAAACTCAACAATAGAGTCAAATAAGTCCCAGCTTGAATTTCTTTAGGATATTGATTTTTATGCTCGAAAATATTTCCCTTTTTGTTTCGGGGATTATGCTTTTTATATTTGAAAAAAAAAATCAATTTGTTAAATTTTCAAATCGATCTTTCTAACAATTTGTTTTCTACGATTGCCGAAAAATATTTTTATATGCGTCATAGACCATTCAAAACACTTATCTCTGTAGCTATCATATGAATCATTATCAGAAGTGATAAAACAATTGACAGTTACGTTTTTTTCACCAAGTGTAGATATAAAAACCTCAGTGATAATGGCGATAAAATCTGTCGCCATGAAAGGGCAACGTGGTCCAACCACTTCTGCCGAAATTGTACGCTGGCTTATCTTTCTGGCGTCGTGATACCGGGTCACTGACGCATCCCACACCCCAGCAGGTACATATTTACATATGAGACCTGCCCTACATACATTTAAACCTATACTTCTGGCCTTAACTACCCATTTAATGATTTTTCAGGATGCCTGAATGACCCGTTTTTTTGGTCTTTGAGGTACAGCTTGCACCACGCTGACAAGGGCCAGCAGCCCGAAACGTGGTTAGCTTTTCTTGATTAATCAAAAATAGGTATTTGGCCAATTCTGGAATATTTATAAATCAATGAATAGTTGATATTTATTCCGATAGCAAGCCATCAGAAACTTTCAGTTGCACGATAAGGAGTTTGCATTTTTTTCCCTAAACCTATACATAAAAAAAAAAAGTTAAACAAAGGTCAAACCTGAAGTGACTATTCCAGATATTTCTACGATAGAATACTCTTGTGATTCACATAGCATTCTAGTATTGTCTATGCTAATTGATTTCTCTGCATATATAACGCAGCTTTGTCAATTTGTAGTTAGGCTAGGGCGGTTATTGGAGTAGGGCAGGCCGGCGAGAGCTGCTGATGTACATATAATTTGATCTCTTTTTGTCCTTCTTTTATTATTTTATACCTTTAAGTAATAAAGGATCTTTCTCCTCTACGAATCTATAATTTTTTCCCAACAAAACCGGCATAGCTTTTTATTTTCATTTGAGTTTATTAAAAGAACTTAGCTGGGAATATCCAGTATCAAGGAATGAAGTTGTCAATCTTGAGAAATCTCGTCTTTTTCCATCTCCATTCGTCTCCTTGGTGAAGGCTCGAACAAAGGATCAAAATGTTCCTTTCCAAGTTGGCATATGATCTAACTGGCGTCCGCTTCTTATTTTAAGGTTATTTGAAGTTCAAATGACGAGTTTCAAACTCATTGGAATTGTAGAAATTGGTATTTCACATCAGGATAGCTAATCACAAAGATATGTGAATAGAACAACATTGGCTTACGTTTTACAAAGTTTCGTCTATTATTAAACTCCTCCTGTTTTCAAGTATATACCCATATAGATAATACACTAACAGATTTTTCAGTTGTAAAGTTTTAAGCAATCTCTTCCAAAGATACTGAACTACACATAGTGATCTATATACCAAAATTTTGTTATTTTCACTTCATATGTCACACTTATTTTTATTATCTAAATGTTAGTAGGTATAATTATTTTTTGTTCATATTTTTTTATTCATTCAATTTTCCAATAGTAGATTTTTTGCTTTCAATTTTTACATAATTTATCATCACCAAATTGATTTGTTTTAAAACATGTGTGTTATCACAAACAAACAAGCTTTATCAAGACCTTTTGGTCTTATACAGATTCCCCGAGTAGAAGAGTGTATATACAACAGTAATAGTAACAACAATCAGCAATGTTATTTACAATGTATAAAATAGGGGGAAAGAAGAAATAAAGAGCTTGGTATAAACTTATATACAATCAATCGAAAAAAAGAAGTTCCTTTTCTTAAAAACAATAATTAGTAGTATTGACAGAAATTTAGATTAGTACAAGTAAAAAAGGAATATACAACAATGTAATAAACATAATTATAAGGCATCTTTACAGTTTAATACATGGATGGATCAAGGGTAGAGGGTTGTCTAAAGTCGGAATATAAAATCTTAGGACTTAATTAATTAGTTCATTCACCCAGTTGTTCAGTAGAAGCCACCGGATTCATTAAGTTCCTTCTAATATCATTCGCAGCTTTATAAAATTGTAAATATTTAAAAGTAAAGTCAGCCAGTGCAGTATTTAGCCAGATGTACATTTGTTGAGAGTTGGGTTGGGGTATAACCGAATCCCCCAGCAATTCTTCTCTGTATTCCATCATGAGAGGGCAGTAGACTGTTGTAATTTCAACTTGTTTTATATTTTTGCATAAACCACAAGTTGTGGGGCAATCAGGTTTCCAACGTTTTGAGCAATTTTCAGGAAAATATATTCAGAAAAGTTGTGCTATGAAAGGTTTAATTTCCAGCGGTAGCGTAGCATTTACGTATGTTTCAGTTATTATTGAGATTTGCTAAGAGATATTTAAAGTGACTATAGTGAATGGAAGTATTATTGCATTATCCTATGGCCCACTACAGAGTGCTTGAAATTCTGATCGCCTCTTAAGGAACATTATGCGTTGCGACCTTGCTTTTGGCAGAAAGGTTGTTGTTCTTGGAGGTGACTTTCGCCAAGTGCTCTCTATTGTACCTCGAGCTTCAAGAGACGAGATTGTTGCTTCTTGCATTAAACACAGCAAGTTATGGCCATTGTTGTAATCTTGCGCCTTACTCAGAATATGCGAGCAAGTATTGATGCGCAGATCTTCTCTCAATGGTTGCTTAAAGTTGGTGATGATGATCTACCTACAGACCAACAGGGCTTCATTTATCTTCCATAAAGCTGTATCTTTCATGGGGGTGACCTGGTGCAGGAAATTAGCAAGCCCGTGATTTCAACGCCAAAACATAAGATTCATCAGAGATTTTAGAGAATGTATTGGATTGCCAAACAGGAGTCAGTGTTTTCTCAGTGTTAACAGTTGGAGTGTGAGAATGTGGAGGAGCAAAAAAACTCCCTACTGAATTTCTCAATAGCCTTACTCCCACAGGAATGCCTCCACAACGGTTAAACCTCAAGGTTGGTCCCATTGTTATGCTTCTGAAAAATTTGAATCCTAAGCCGGGTCTTTGCAATGGCACACTTATGGTGATCCAGCGCATGCGTTTTCATATCCTTGAAGCACAAATACTGACAGGGACCAAAGTTGGACACACTGTATTGGTGCCAAAAATATATTTGGCTCCTTCAGATTCCTACCTTCCCTTCATTCTAAAGAGGCGTCAGTTTCCACTAAAGTTGACTTTTGATCAAGGCCAAACCTTTGCTAGAGTGGGTTTTTTGCTACAAGAGCCTGTGCTTACGTATGGACAGCTCTTTGTACCTTTTTCACGTGTGCGAACTTTAGACAGCATACGCATAAAGTTTTGAACCTACGAATATATAAAACTAGAAATGTAGTTTTTCATGAGGTCCTTTATAAATTAATTTATACTTTTTATATGTAGTCTTATCTGCAATATAGTTTGTATTTGTTTGATATCACAGGTCTACAAAAAAAACTTTTTTTTTTTTGCACAAGAGAACCTGATGGTGTTTCTAGTGTAACTTTTCATGCTGAACTCAAAAATCTAATCAGAAATTTCCCATCACCCATGGTTTTTGCCTGACGATCTTTTTTTAGTATTGGGATAAATACATGCATCCAACATGAAAGAGACTTATGAAAACATGAAACTGCTTTTGAAAAAGATAGAATATGAAAGATACGGTTGGAAAATATGCAGCTATTTGAAAGTCGTTGCTCTCTTGCGTGGATTACAGCTTGGATAAACAAAAATTTGTTGTTTTCTGTGTGAGTGGGATAGCAGAGATAGGGAAAGGCATTACATTAAAAAAATCTGGCCAAACTGTAAAATCTTTACTCCAGGATATAAAAATATTGCAAATCTACCCCTGATCGATTCAGAAAATATTTACTTACCACCATTACATATTAAACTGGGATTAATGAAGAACTTTGTCAAGGCAATGGATCGAAATGCCAGTGGATTTGCCTACCTAAAACACAAATTTTCTAGTATAAGTGAAGCGAAGATTAAAGAAGGCATTTTCGTTGGACCTCAGATTCGAGAATTGCAGCAGGATGGAAATTTTCAAAATAGTTTGAATGAAGTTGAAGCATCAGCATGGAATTCCTTTAGAAACGTTTGCAAAAACTTCTTAGGAAGTGTCAAGGTTGAAAATTACCGAGACATAGTTAATGATCTGTTGCTTTCCTACAAGGCACTGGGATGTAACATGTCCCTCAAGATCCATTTCCTGCATTCACATCTAGATTTCTTTCCAGACAATCTTGGCGCAGTTAGCGATGAGCATGGTGAGAGGTTTCATCAAGCTATATCAAGCATGGAGAAGCGGTACCAAGGTAAATGGAGTCCCGCTATGCTTGCCGACGACTGCTGGGTACTCAAGAGGGATCTACCACAAGGAAAGTATAGAAGAAAATCCACTGTCACTGCTTTTCAATAATAAATATGTTTCGTTCATATATGCCTATATATTAACAATATTTCCAAATTCAAGTAGGTGTATCTCAGAAATATTGTGTAATAGAAAAAAACCTATGGTATATTTGGATTCAGGACATGTAGATAAGATGCTATTTCTTTGTGGACAAAGAAAAATATTTTTTGATAAACCAGTTACGTGACATTGTTTGAAATTTTTAGTGTATTTATCCCAATACTAAAAAAATACCGTCACGCAAAAACCATACGTGATGGGAAATTTCTGATTAGATTTTTGAGTTCAGCATGAAAAGTTACACTAGAAACATAATCAGGTTCTCTTGTGCAAAAATCTTGTTGACCAGTGTATTTTATTTTCTAAATTTGTGTTTTATTTTATTTTGAATAATTTATTTAAACTTTTCAACAAGGCCTATGTTTATACTAATAAGGTACATTTATTACTAATTACCTATTACTAAGGTAATAAGATGGACTACGACTGCAAATAGAGATCCAAATACAAAGAGGTAGCTGTGCAGAGTATTAGGCTCATAGATTGTTGAGCTCTGGAAACCAAAAGGAATAATACTCTGCTAGTGATCTCTTTTGACTTGTATATAAAACGATATAATATATAATAGGAAATAAACTAATGCTTAGTTAATCTTGCCTCGTCTTGGATAACAACACATGGTGACAGCGGTAAACTGAATTCATAAAGAAGGTCGTTGTTCGAAGAAAATTTGAAATTCGACATCAAGCAAGCTTGGCAGCGGTAAACTGAATTCATAAAGAAGGTCGTTGTTCGAAGAAAATTTGAAATTCGACATCAAGCAAGCTTAGAAGCAGTAAACTGAATTCATAAAGAAGGTCGTTGTTCGAAGAAAATTTGAAATTCGACATCAAGCAAGCTTAGAAGCGGTGGGATGAATTCATAAAGAAGGTCGTTGTTCGAAGAAAATTTGAAATTCGACATCAAGCAAGCTTAGAAGCAGTAAACTGAATTCATAAAGAAGGTCGTTGTTCGAAGAAAATTTGAAATTCGACATCAAGCAAGATTATGTTATCCAAGACGGAGGGACAGCCAAGACCAGGATCCAGAGAAGAGCCTCCCTTCAATGCCAGCCGTGCATACAAGATGGAAGGGCAGTCAAGATACCTCGAAGGTTCCTGTAAAGTTAAGGGAGGAGATGTGCAGAGTATTAGGCTCATAGATTGTTGAGCTCTGGAAACCAAAAGGAATAATACTCTGCTAGTGATCTCTTTTGACTTGTATATAAAACGATATAATATATAATAGGAAATAAACTAATGCTTAGTTAATCTTGCCTCGTCTTGGATAACAACACAGTAGCCTATATTTCTTAGTTTGTAGCTATTATATATATATATGGACATGGCACCTGCCCGGTAAGCAGAAGGTTGTGGGTTCGATTTCATATCCTTTCGATTCGGCACCAAATCTTTCTGTTTCCTCTATCAATTTACAAATTTTAGGGTCTTTTCTTTGTTCAGCCTCGAAGCACGTCAGAGCAGTTATTGAGGGTATATCATCATCCTCATCAATGTATGCTTCTTCCGATTCAAGTTGGAGAGGATTTCGAGAATGACAGTCGGCATCTTGGTGTTTGCGTCCACTTTTATAAACAATCGTTACATTGTATTCTTGGAGTTTTAAAGCCCATCTTGCTAGTCTTCCTGTCGGGTCCTTCAGATTAGATAACCAGCAAAGAGCGTGGTGGTCAGTGACGATGACAAACTCACGACCAAAAAGGTACGGTCGAAATTTGTTGATGGCCCATATTGCGGCCAAGCATTCTCTTTCCGTTGTTGAGTAATTCTTCTCCGCCTTAGATAAAGTTCTTGAAGCATAACCAACTGGCCGCTCTTTCCCATCGTTGATCTGTACGAGGACAGCTCCAATTCCATAACCGCTGGCGTCAGTATGAAGCTCGGTTGGCAGTTGTTCTTCGAAATAGGCAAGAACAGGTTCAGACATCAATGCTTCTTTCAAGGAATCAAAAGCATCCTGTTGGTCAGAGTTCCACATGAATTTATTATATTTTTTTAGGACTTCGTGTAAAGGAGCAGCTTTCTCAGCAAAATTTTCGATAAATCTACGATAATAGGAACATAGGCCAATGAAGCTTCTCACATCTGTTATAGATCTTGGGGTCGGAAACCTGGCGATAGCTTCAATCTTTTCTGGATCGGGATAAATACCTTTACTATCGACGAGGTGTCCAAACACTCTTATTCGTTTGGTTCCGAAAAGGCATTTTTTTGGGGTTGAGGCGTAGCTCGGCTTTGTCGAGACATTGTAGTATGATTTCAAGCCGGTGTAAATGTTCGTTGAACGATTTTGAATACACAACGATGTCGTCCAAATAACAGAGGGCCAGCGTCCATTTCAGGCCTTTCAATATCTTGTCCATCATGCGCTCGAATGTTGCAGGGGCATTACATAGGCCAAAGGGCATGACCAGGAATTCATAGAGTCCGTCAGAGGTAATAAAGGCAGTTTTCTCTCTATCTGCTTCGTCGACTTCTATTTGCCAATATCCTGAACGAAGGTCCATTGATGAATAAAATTTGGCTCCTTTCAGGGAGTCAAGTGTATCATCGATTCGAGGCAGTGGGTAAACGTCTTTTTTAGTAACCTTGTTTAGTCGTCTGTAATCCACACAGAAACGCCAGTTACCATCCTTCTTCTTCACTAAAATAACCGGCGATGACCATGGACTTTCTGAATGACGTATAATCCCGGCGTCTAGCATTTTGTCCACTTCCGTTTGGATTGCTTGGCGTTCTGTAGGGGAGACTCGATATGGTCTATGCTTAATAGGCTGATGGTTTCCAGTTTCAATTTTATGCTTGGTTACTGAAGTTTGCTTTACTGGTTCATTATTTTTATCAAATATTTTATCATGTCGCTTTAAAATTGATAAGATTTGAGACTGCTGCGCCTCTGATAAATCATCACTAATTAGATTTTGTAAAAATTTAAAGTCACCTTTATCAGCATGACTGGCATGATTCCTATCTTTCACCTCCTTATCAAATTCAGAACATTCCGAAATAGCCGTCAAGTTATTTTCTTCAACCCTTTGAATTTTTCCCAGGCACATTCCCTTAGGGACTATTTGAGCTGTGGTGCCAGAATTTACGATCCAAAGTTTTCCTTTATTATGGGAAAGCCTGAATAATGCACAGGGAAGTGTTAACCCTTTTCCTATTGATACCTTTTTTGAAGGTTCAAAAAGTACCTGATTTTGCCCATTAAGCTCTTCACTCATAACATTTATTAGTTTGGCAGATTCGGCTGGGATTACGACGCTTCTGCTAGCCACAACCTTTCCCATGGAAGCTGGTGAATTTAGTACATCTTTGGCCTCTTCCAATCTGATTTCGGCGCGTCCACAATCAATCACGGCATTTGATGCCTCTAGGAAATCCCATCCGAGGATAATACTTGGGTTACTATTAGGGAGGACGATAAACTCAAGCGGCTGTTCCAATCCATTGATGCTCAAGCTGATTGTGCATCGGCCGATCGATGTAACATTCTTGCCATCAGCAACTTTCAGAGTCATTCCGCTATCCTTGAACATGGTCTTTTTTAATTGTCGTCTTAATCCATCAGAGATAACCGAAAAAGAGGAACCTGAATCGACTAGAGCAGAAAACGCAATGTCATCAATGATGATTTCGACATAATTTTGTTGTAATTTAGCGGCTGTCGACGATGGAGGGCTTTTCACACCCGCGGCTTCCCCCTCGAAAGAAGACGCGACGCTTAGTTTTTTTCTAGATTGTAGCGGCGTGGGATTGGCTTGTATGGCGGCCTGGGGAAACGGACTGGCGTCTTGGGGATCTTCCTCTGTTTGGATACGGCGATTGTCTGCGGTAGGTTTGGCTTCTTATGGCTGGGTGGTCACCCATTTGAGGTTCTTGGGTGCTTGGTGCATGTCCTTCGGGTCTCTGCGTCCATTGTCGGCGTTCTCTACAATATCGCTTAACATGGCCTGGGCGGCCGCAATTAAAACATATTGGGATGTTGTCATGCGTCCTCCATTCATCCGTTCTTCGTTGTGGTGGCGTCTGGTTATATATGGGTGTTTGGGTAGGGTACTGACGTCGTGGAGCCTGGTTGAATGTACGTGTTTGGTTGGGGTACGACTGTCGTGGTGGAGGCCTTTGAATAGGCTTCGAAATGGCAGCTACGTTTTTTTCAATCTCTTCTCGGATAATCTCTTTCAGAGAAGATGGTTCAGGGGTAGTTGACTCCGGATTTAGTGCGAGATGAACCTCTTCACGCACGATGCGTCGGACCAAGTCTTCCATTGATTCAGAGTCGGCTGAACCGATGGCAGCAACATTCGGTAGTCTGTCGAATACTACACGTTTATTTACGCGTTTTTTATTTGAAGCCTCGATTTTTCGGCACCATTTGATGAACTCATCGATAGTTGCGATGTCTAAAATGATCATTGACTGATATATCTCCTCCGATATTCCTTTCGTCAAGTGTGCGATTATTTCATTTTCCATCATAGCCGGATCTACTTCTCTGCACAGATGGAGAACATCTTGAATGTAGGAATCACTGGTCTCCTCCTTCCCCTGAGCTCGAGTTTTGAGGTTCTCTGCGAGCTGATCTTTTTGGGTGACATGATGTCCGAAATTCTGAGAAAACATTTTCACAAAAATATCCCATGAATTAATTTTCTCTTCAACATTTTCGTACCATCTGTGCGCTGTTCCTTGGAGGAAAAAATAAACATTTGCGAGGCACATTGAATCATCCCAGCAGTTATAGCGGGCGACGCGATTGAACTCCTTCAACCATTTTTCTGGATTCTGGTTGCGTTCTCCAGTAAAAATAGAAGGGTTTCTAAAAGGTTGAAAGTGGTACTCACTCATTTTTGTCTGTGTCTCTTGATTGACCATAGCGATGTTTTCCTCAGGTTCTAGTCCTTGTAGTCTTCGGCTTCTTCTAATGGCTTGGGCGTCGAGGGAATATTCCAGCTTCTCCACCAGTTGTCACGGTAGAGATAACGAGCACTACAAAAGTTTAAGTAAAAATAGTTTATTTAGAAAATGCAAAACTATATCTAAAAATTTATTTACAAGTAAAATATATAAGAATCGTAATGAGTGACTATGCAAATATTAATGATGAAATACCACAGAATATTTAAAATAATTATTCAGTGACAATATTATAACTCCCAATTTTTGCCTTCTATTTGTTTTTTTTTTTTATTTACCCCGCGTCTTTATACATTAATTTTCCACATTTTTCACTGTGCTGTTTTATACGTTGTTAACATAGGTTTGTTGTAGATGATATGATTTCATTCTCATTTTGATGTAGAAATGTGACAATACTGATAACTTTCTGATATGATTATAATCAGAATTCTATGAACATTTTCCTTAGGATTCTATTATGGATGCCCAGGATTTATCCGTGTGCCTATCTGCCCGAATGTATTTACTTAGGAAGTTATTTTACTTAACTTTACTTGAAACGCTGCTTCAAGGAAATCATAATATACACATTGCAATTTTAAGCCACTATCTATGCTCTTACACAGGCACTTCGGGTAAACCCGGGGCGTTGCCTAGTCAAAATACCGGCTAGTCAAAATACACCTATCCCCCGATTTACACGGTAGATACGTTCCTGAGAAAAACGTGTAAATCGAATTTTTTTTTTTTTAATTAGAAATACAGAAACAGTGTGCGTGTGCAGCAAGTCAGCACATAAGCTCGGGATTCCTCGTGAGATGTGTACACAGCGCATGTGTTCAATCACAGTAGCCTTTAGTAGAGTGCGATAAAAACATAAAAAAAAAAAAACTTATTTGGAAAACCCCGTGTAAAAGCGAAAACGTGTAAAATAAGTACCGTGTAAATCGGGGGATAGGTGTACAAAGTTGTTCCAAAGGTTCCTAAACACTTGCAAAAAATTTAAATAGCAATATTATTCTCCGTTATGTATAATGCCTTTGTATTATGTATAAAGTAATTGTATTGTTATGTATCCACCGTAATAATATTAGTCTCCAAGTAAAAAGAAAAACAAGAACTTTTGGGACAACCTTATAAATAGGCAGGATCGTCGAATACAGTATTAAAAGTTCTAAAAAGCGGTCTGGAAATATAAATTGGCGAAACCGCTTGGAGGATTCACTATTAATGAGCCAAGCCCTTCCAATAATTTGCAACGCAGTAAGGATAGTAGAAAGTCTGTTTATTTGTAAAAGAAAAATATATAAATGCAACCCCCCCCCCCCCCTATGTTTAATAAAAAAAATCAAGATAATTATAGTACTAGAAAAACTTTATTAATAATATATTTTAAAAGTATAAAAATCAATATTATTATAGAGTAGAATGTAAAGTGTACAGCAATATCTTACCACAAGGTAATACAGTAAAACCTCTCTGTAAAGGACAACACCTAATTGCAAAAGCAAAGTGTCCTTTAGGAAGAGGTGTCCTCTAACCGGAGAGTTGCTAAATAACAAAAATGGTAATTTTGGTGATGAAAACTGTCCTTTATAGAGAGGTGTCCTCTAGCATGAATGTCCTCTCATACTGTACTACAATATAGGATACAAAAAGGTTTACTTGAAGAAATCTGTTATTTTTTCTGCCTTAAAATATTCTTCAAACAATGGGCTTCAAATAAAGCAAAGAATTCTTCATTTTTTAACATTTGTTCTGGAGAGAAATCACAAGTTCGAGAAAATGTTTTCAAACCTTTTAAATAAGTCATTACTTGTGATGATGATGGTATTTCATCTTCTTCATCATCATCTTCTTCTTCTGACAATTCGGTGTCTGAAACATTTGTTACCATTTTGATGATTTCTTCGTCTGTCATTTCAGCGCAGACCTGTTCATTTTCGTCAACACGGACATATTCCTCAAAATTTGGGAATATTTTGTATATTTCTTCAAGGTTTACTAAAAATGAAGAATCTTGAGTGTTTATATTGTTTTTTGAAACTTTTTTCAAATATTTATCCATTTTTAAATGAATTTGATGAAGAGTTTTACAAAAATTTAGTTCTCAATAAGGTACGAAGAATTTATAAAAACACGCGGTGTAATAATAGAACGTAAATGAAAACAAACAATGTAGCTAAATTCATTGTTTTGAATTGTGATCTGTGAGTAAGAGCTCGTACAGAATTAAAAAATTCGATAAACTTCTGTTTTAAAAATCGATTGTGCTAAAAATTAAATTTGGTTATAAGCCTAGTGTTTTTGATAGAATTTAATATTTTGGGACTTAAATTGGGTTCGTGTGTTATAAGGATAGCTTTCTATTTTGAAAAACGGAAAGTTCGTTATAACAATGTAATTTTTAATGGAATGGAATTGGGGATTACATTAAGTTCGTTATAATGAAAGGTTTGTTATATCCAGGGTTTGTCTTTGCGTGTGGTTTTACTGTATATACACTCATGGGCAAAATTTAAAGAAGTTTTACCTTTTAGCATATATATCAGGATTCAGACAATATCTCTGAAATATATTACAGTGATCTTTATTGAAGACATATGAGATAAACAATTATGAACAAAATTGCCTCTGTCTCCTTCAAAAAATAAAAAATAAACAGACGACCGGCAGCATCAATCTTAAGTTTTGTCCATGAGTGTACTTTGTTACGCTTAATAGGTTAAAGGTCTTCTAAACGGGGTCTCAAAATACTGCATTCAGACATATGAGTTCAACTAAAACTTAAAAAAAAAAAAAAAAAGACCACCCGCAACATCAAAGATTTTTTACCTCCCAAAGTTTTATTCATGAATGTACTTTGTTACCCTAGTAGGTTAGAGGTCTCCTGAAGTGTATCTCAAAATACTGCATCCAGACTGAAGAGGTCTAAAAAGGGAATGCATAAGAACAATCAGAGAATGATGTCCAAGAGAAAGACAGTTACTGAATCCTACAGGGAGAGTAAGTATATTTGAAGTCAGACCTAGATGTCACTGATGATGTTTTCCTGGTATTATTCAGGGATATAAAAATCTGGGTTTATTACCTCATCAGTAGTGTCATCAACATGTCGCAGTGAACGAGGAAGAAGTCCGTCACGTTATTGATGGCTCCATCAATGTATATATAGTGTGATCTATTTAGTGATTTGTAGAAACCCACTTGTACTAGACGGATGCCTCTTCTAGATCTACAGCACGATTCTCTCTTAAGTCTATTCACAGTATATTCAAGTTTTATAGATTAAATCTAGAGCTACTATTCCTGTGTCCCAGTTAACAGGATTCTATCCATCACATGTTTATCCGTATCTTACACCATATCGAATCATGTACCATAAGAAACATATCTCCCTTTAATTATACATCAAAACGATGTACTTGTTCATCACCATAGTAACAACCTTTACTCATTGTTTTTTTATTTATCCTAAGTACACGTGGTACAGGTCATGATAATCATGATGGGTAATTAACGACTGTTTTACTGTAAGTGCATCACATGTCAACACATGTGAAAAGCAGTTAGACTTTTGCACTTACAAATGTGGCGTTTGGTTACTTGCACTCGCTGGTGGGGTTAAACTTTTGCAAGAATGGGGCCATTGGAGCAATTTTAATAGGGAATTTATATATATTTATCTATATATCTTCTATCTCTCTCTATCTCTATCTCTTATCTCTTATCTCTTATATATATATAAAAGTCAATTTCTGTCTGTCTGTCTGTTTCGCGATAAACTCAAAAACTACTGAACCAATTGGTACCAAATTTTGCATGTCGCTTTTTATAAACCTGAGGAATATTTTCGGCTGCATTTTGATTAGTATTTTTGGCTATTTATTTTTTTTCATTTGAAGAACTTTTTTTTTACGCGGACTAATCCGGAATGGAATGAATTTAAAACATCGGTGGTTCAGTGGTAGAATGCTCGCCTGCCACGCGGGCGGCCCGGGTTCGATTCCCGGCCGATGCATTTTTTTTTTTTACAATTTTTAAAACTCATTTATATTATACTAGCGGACGTACCCGGCTTCGCCCGGGTTATACCCGAGTAAAAGTTTGTCTAACGAATCTCTCGATAAAGTGAACATTTTTTCCCGGTCCCTTGAAAAATACTCGATAAGTTGAATTAAATCGATATTAATTGGTTCCCTCGGTAATTGGAAGTTAAAGGAATAGTATCTTGCCTTTGAATTGTATCATTATTCTTGTCTCAAATAAATTGCCGTGTCATCCTGAATTTTGTCTTTCCTAATTTTCTACATTACAAAATCATCGTATCATCATGATAATTTTTAGAGCAGATTGTTGAATTATAACAGATAAATTAGAATATTTATCTTGATTATTTCTAGGCGAAAAGTTATTTCAAAAATTGTATTTGCTAGAAACCTTCCCAGTACTATACTAAATAACTTCCCAAAGTTTCATGGCGATCCAATGAGTGGTTTGGTCAGGCATAAAGGACAAACAAACAAACAGACACACATACATTCATTTTTATATATATAGATACTAGCGGTCGTACCCGGCTTCGCCCGGGTTTTAGCCGAGTAAAGGTTTGTCTAACGAATCTCTCGATAAAGTGAACATTTTTTCCCGGTCCCTTGAAAAATACTCGAAAAGTTGAATAAAATCAATATTAATTGGTTCCCTCGGTAATTGGAAGTTAAAGGAATAGTATCTTGCCTTGGAATTGTATCATTATTCTTGTCTCAAATAAATTGCCGTGTCATCCTGAATTTTGTCTTTCCTAATTTTCTACATTACAAAATCATCGTATCATCATGATAATATTTAGAGCAGATTGTTGAATTATAACAGATGATTTAGAATATTTATCTAGATTATTTCAAAGCGAAAAGTTATTTCAAAAATTTTATTTGCTAGAAACCTTCCCAGTACTATACTAAATAACTTCCAAAAATTTCATGGCGTTCCAATGAGTGGTTTGGTCTGGCATAAAGGACAGACAGACACACACACATACATTCATTTATATATTTATAGAAGACTAGCGGATGTGCCCGGCTTCGCCCGGGTTTTACCCGAGTGAATGTTTGTCTAACGAACATTTGTTAAAACAATTCTCTATAAACTTATAAAACGTACTCGGCTTCGCCCGGGGTTTTACCCGAGTAAAGGTTTGTCTAGCGAACATTTGTTAAAACAATTCTCTAAAACTTATTTAAAAAAAAAGATATATTTTGATAATTTGAAACTCGTAAATTTGAATCTCTCGATAAAGTGAACATTTTTTCCCGGTCCCTGTGTGCCGTGTCATCCTGAATTTTGTCTTTCCTAATTTTCTACATTAGAAAATCGTAGTTTTATCTAGTGAACATTTTTTCCCGTGTCACATTGCCGTGTCATCCTGAGATAATCTTACTTTTGATAAATAATATTTAAGATAACAAACTTAGTGATAAGAAAACTTGTTATCATCGTCACAATGGGGGCGCTGCTTGAGAGTTAAATCTACAAATCTGCAAATAACTCTAAGGATATTCAAGATATTCATGAAATTATTTTTCAAAAACCTTCCCGGTGATATACCTAATAATATCCCAAAATTTCACGGCGATTGGATGTATGGTTTTTGAATCTATAGAGTACAGACAAACAGACAGACAGACATTCAATTTTATATATATAGACTAGGCGAATGACCCGGCTTCGCCCGAGAAATCCCTTGGGTGCAATTTCCTTCATACTAAAAGTATATCAATAATAAATATTAGAAGTGCGATAGAATAGCAATACAGAAGTAACACATAAACTACAGGAAAAAAGTGTGTGTGATGGCAAAAATTGTATTATATTAGTGTTTAGGTATTTGATTTAATTAATATAGTTGATTCAATAATATATATTTATATTATCTCTATCTCTATCTATATAAAAGTCAATGTCTGTCTGTCTGTTTCGCGATAAACTATAAAACTACTGAACCAATTGGTACCAAATTTTGCATGTCGCTTTTTATAAACCCGAGGAAAATTTTCGGCTGCATTTTGATTAGTATTTTTGGCTATTTCTTTTTTTCATTTGAATAACTTTTTTTTACGCGGACTAATCCGGAATGGAATGAATACCTAAATATGGCCATTTTTTCAAAGCATCGGTGGTTCAGTGGTAGAATGCTCGCCTGCCACGCGGGCGGCCCGGGTTCGATTCACGGCCGATGCATTTTTTTTTTACAATTTTTAAAACTCATTTATATTATATATAATACTAGCCGAATGACCCGGGCAACGCCCGTGTTTTACCCGATTGAATGTTTTGATTCAAATACTATTTGTTACAATTATAAATTGTGGTCATGTGGCCTAGTGGTCATGGCATCTGCCCGGTAAGCGGAAGGTCGTGGGTTCGATTCCCATCCCTTGACACTTTTTTTTTATTTTATCCATTCTGACCAAAATCTATCCGTGAACTTCACACAGTGAACTTCACACAGACAGAATAAGGCAATTATATAAGAGTAGATAAATATATATTATTATATCAACTATATTAATTAAATCAAATACCTAAACACTAATATAATACAATTTTTGCCATCGCACACACTTTTTTCCTGTAGTTTATGTGTTACTTCTGTATTGCTATTCTATGGCACTTCTAATATTTATTATTGATGTACTTTTAGTATCAATGAAATTGCACCCAAGGGATTTCTCGGGCGAAGCCGGGTCATTCGCCTAGTATATATATATAAACTAGCGGACGTACCCGGCTTCGCCCGGGTTTTACCCGAGTAAAGGTTTGTCTAACGAATCTCTCGATAAAGTGAACATTTTTTCCCGGTCCCTTGAAAAATACTCGATAAGTTGAATAAAATCAATATTAATTGGTTCCCTCGGTAATTGGAAGTTAAAGGAATAGTATCTTGCCTTGGAATTGTATCATTATTCTTGTATGGACGTACCCGGCTTCGCCCGGGTTTTACCCGAGTAAAGGTTTGTCTAACGAATCTCTCAATAAAGTGAACATTTTTTCCCGGTCCCTTGAAAAATACTCGATAAGTTGAATAAAATCAATATTAATTGGTTCCCTCGGTAATTGGAAGTTAAAGGAATATTATCTTGCCTTGGAATTGTATCATTATTCTTGTCTCAAATAAATTGCCGTGTCATCCTGAATTTTGTCTTTCCAAATTTTCTACATTACAAAATCATCGTATCATCATGATAATATTTAGAGCAGATTGTTGAATTATAACAGATAAATTAGAATATTTATCTTGATTATTTTAAAGCGAAAAGTTATTTCAAAAATTTTATTTGCTAGAAACCTTCCCAGTACTATACTAAATAACTTCCCAAAGTTTCATGGCGTTCCAGTGAGTGGTTTGGTCAGGCATAAAGGACAAACAGACACACACACATACATTCATTTATATATATATATATGAATGTTTGTATGTTTGTTTGTTTGTATGTTTGTTTGTTTGTATGTCCGGTATACAAATTCGCAGTAGTTCACTAATTCAAACCAAAATTTCCATACATAGGTAAAGGAATACGGGGAAGACGATAGGCTATTTTTAAAAATATATAAATCAATTATTAAAACTATATATTCAAATTATTCTACTTAGATCACAAACAGCGCCCTCTATCAAAGATTAAATTAAATTATGCTGATGCAAACAAATAGATAATGCTAATAACAAACAATTATTAAAAAAAAATCTTATCTAAATATATATCACTCGGGTAGATATGCACATGGGTCAATCCCGGGGCGAAGCCCGGGTCACCCGTCTAGTAGAGATATATAAATATATATATAAAAAATGGCATATCCTGACCAGGAGCACATGTGCTTTACAGAAGGCAGAGCGCCATCTGGTGGAACAGAAATCAACTAAACATTGATTTAGCCTGTTCCCTGATATTTGGCCAACCCAATTTCTTGATAAATCAAGAAAAGCCATCCACGAACGCGTTTCGCGCTTTTTGGCGCTCGTCAGCGTGGAGTAGGCTGAACCATTGAGACCAAAAAAGATTTTTTGATCCCAATGGCTTCCTGAAAAACCAAGAAATGGGTATTTAAGGCCAAACTTGCGTAAATACGCTTAGCACATTAAAAAACGAAATAAAAAAATAAAAGATAAAAAGATCAGGTGTTGAAATCAATATAAAAAATGGCATATCCTGACCAGGAGCACATGTGCTTTACAGAAGGCAGAGCGCCATCTGGTGGAACAGAAATCAACTAAACATTGATTTAGCCTGTTCCCTGATATTTGGCCAACCCAATTTCTTGATAAATCAAGAAAAGCCATCCACGAACGCGTTTCGCGCTTTTTGGCGCTCGTCAGCGTGGAGTAGGCTGAACCATTGAGACCAAAAAAGATTTTTTGATCCCAATGGCTTCCTGAAAAACCAAGAAATGGGTATTTAAGGCCAAACTTGCGTAAATACGCTTAGCACATTAAAAAACGAAATAAAAAAATAAAAGATAAAAAGATCAGGTGTTGAAATCAATATAAAAAATGGCATATCCTGACCAGGAGCACATGTGCTTTACAGAAGGCAGAGCGCCATCTGGTGGAACAGAAATCAACTAAACATTGATTTAGCCTGTTCCCTGATATTTGGCCAACCCAATTTCTTGATAAATCAAGAAAAGCAAGTTTGGCCTTAAATACCCATTTCTTGGTTTTTCAGGAAGCCATTGGGATCAAAAAATCTTTTTTGGTCTCAATGGTTCAGCCTACTCCACGCTGACGAGCGCCAAAAAGCGCGAAACGCGTTCGTGGATGGCTTTTCTTGATTTATCAAGAAATTGGGTTGGCCAAATATCAGGGAACAGGCTAAATCAATGTTTAGTTGATTTCTGTTCCACCAGATGGCGCTCTGCCTTCTGTAAAGCACATGTGCTCCTGGTCAGGATATGCCATTTTTTATATTGATTTCAACACCTGATCTTTTTATCTTTTATTTTTTTATTTCGTTTTTTAATGTGCTAAGCGTATTTACGCAAGTTTGGCCTTAAATACCCATTTCTTGGTTTTTCAGGAAGCCATTGGGATCAAAAAATCTTTTTTGGTCTCAATGGTTCAGCCTACTCCACGCTGACGAGCGCCAAAAAGCGCGAAACGCGTTCGTGGATGGCTTTTCTTGATTTATCAAGAAATTGGGTTGGCCAAATATCAGGGAACAGGCTAAATCAATGTTTAGTTGATTTCTGTTCCACCAGATGGCGCTCTGCCTTCTGTAAAGCACATGTGCTCCTGGTCAGGATATGCCATTTTTTATATTGATTTCAACACCTGATCTTTTTATCTTTTATTTTTTTATTTCGTTTTTTAATGTGATAAGCGTATTTACGCAAGTTTGGCCTTAAATACCCATTTCTTGGTTTTTCAGGAAGCCATTGGGATCAAAAAATCTTTTTTGGTCTCAATGGTTCAGCCTACTCCACGCTGACGAGCGCCAAAAAGCGCGAAACGCGTTCGTGGATGGCTTTTCTTGATTTATCAAGAAATTGGGTTGGCCAAATATCAGGGAACAGGCTAAATCAATGTTTAGTTGATTTCTGTTCCACCAGATGGCGCTCTGCCTTCTGTAAAGCACATGTGCTCCTGGTCAGGATATGCCATTTTTTATATTGATTTCAACACCTGATCTTTTTATCTTTTATTTTTTTATTTCGTTTTTTAATAAATATATATATATAATATATCTTTGGATACTTCGAAAGCGTCTTTAATTCGAAAACATCTTTAATTCGAATATTTATCTTGGTCCCTAGAATTTCCTATAAACAGAATTTCTGTTTTTAATTCGAAATTTTGGATAATTCGATTTTTTTGGTCCCTTGGGCTTTAAATATCATCAACAACAACAACAACAAAAGCCTTTATTGAGGACCTCTCGTCCTATACAGGATTCGCCAGTTTACAGAGTAAGAGAAGAGAACTAAGAATGCAGAGAGAAACCCACATGTAGTAGGTATAGTATTTTCTACACTGTGACTATATACAACAGCAGCAACAAGCCTTTTACTGGTCTACGTCATTCTAATTCTGACATAGATTATTTTGCACATAATTATTTACATCAATTAGATTATGTATATAGCCTCCTCTTCTCTTCAGCCGTCTTCCAAAATTTGAACAACGCAAAAGCTCCAGCTCTGTTTCTCACCACCTCATTCAACAGGCTTTAAATATCAAGTTTGACTGTTACGATGCACTAGCGCGCCATCTGTTATCAAATTATAAAACTATTTTAGAGGCGTAAGATTCTTTTTTAAAATAAAACAATTTCTACTGTCCTTACTGCGATGGAAAAATTAAAGGGAGGGCCTGGCTCATCAGTGGTGAACCCTCCCAGCGGTTTCGCCAGTTTAATCTACCATACCGCTGTTATATTGCATTTTTGGAACTTCCTTTTATAGTTGACTGTTGTAAGACTCTTGGAATGGGTATTTTAGAAGAACTATGGACATAAGCTTTTAGGACAGCAGAATTAAATATAATTATAAATATAATTGACTGTATTTATTTTTACTACACCTTTACTAGTGATGATGAAGAATGAGCCACAACACCAGTTTTGGCAAATTCAGACAAAAAGCCAACCTGTGTATACGATCGTATTATCATTCCCATCATCACTAGTAAGTTTTTTACCATGGTGATGAACAAGTGCATCGTTTTATGATAATTAAAGGGAGAGGTACCACTTATGATTATGTTGTACTAGCCGAATTTACCCGATTGAATGTTTTGATTCAAATACTATTTGTTACAATTATAAATTCGCGTCTTAATTAATTGCATATGTTAGTTAATAACTATTGCCAATGTGCTTTATCTGTCTATGTACTGTTGGCTTCCGTAGGCGTCTCTTACTGAGAAAAAGAAAGAGAGGATTCCATTTGGTTAATATCTAATATATGCATTTATTTAGGGAGCGACCCGCTCCAACACAATAGTTAAATGGCGAGTGGGGGGGCAAAGGTGGCGTGACCGTAGCCAACCAATAGGAGGGCGCCATTCCAAACGGTGACAGAGTTGGTTGATTGATTAGGAGATGAGGAATGACGCTCGTAACTGTATATAGAATATAGAACAACCATGTAACAACCTTGTATCATAAACCTTTGTAGATAAGTTTAAGTAAGGTAACGTGTAGAGTTTGTATAAAACTAGTGGTTCACGAGACAACTAATGTTTTGTTAAAGTTTTATCTCAATAATGCTTATTAATTGTTTTAAATCTCCTGGATATTATTCAAACAAATGCTACAGGTTTCTGGAGATGTGGGTTTCTTTATTATAAATAAAAAGACAATTTTTCTGAGGGAAAAGTTTATATATAACGGCAGTACAAGTTTTCTGGCTCAACAGCCTTTCAACAGGTATAACTACGCTACTGAGGTCTTTTGAATTTAATCCATATATATTTTTGTGGCAATATAATAATAAGGTGGGGAAAGAGAAATAAGGACACCATAAGTTGGAGAAGGAACCCAGGCAACCAGAGAGAGAGAGAGAGGGAGAGCGCCGGGACCGGCCGTTCGTTTCGCACCACAATCCCCAACTGTCTTTTAATAGTCTCTAGGTTCCAAGTAACGGCCCCTGTGGTCGCCCCTTGGAATGTCGCTGATGTCTAAAGTGACGGGACTTTACCCGCCCGTCTCTCTCTGGGTCAACTGTAGGTTTGCTTTATTATTCCTGGAAGAGTATATATTATGACATATATATATATATATATATATATATATATATATATATATATATATATTATAATAATAAATAGTTATTTAATTTTATAGTCCAGTTTTGTATTAAGATTATCTTCACTATTATGATCATTTAAATTCAAATTATAAAATTTGTAAAATGTTATTAATTTGTAGATAGAGAGAGAAAAAAAAAATCCTTTACTTCTACTACATCCTCAAGTTAATTATATATTTATAATTAATAACAATAAAAATTAACAAAGTAACGTCTATTACATCGGCTTTTACACGTCATTCAGACATACTCTAATCCTATATATAGAATAATCGAAGAGAGAATATATATAATAGTTAGAAAAAAGAGAGAAAGACAGAACCATGCACTTTTAATCAAACTAATAATAAGGAAAAAAAAAAAAAGAGTTTTATAAAGAAGGTAGATAAGATTGTTAGTATATATATATATATATATTTTATTATTTTATATTTTATCCTTTTTTTTAAAAAAGATTTTTAAAGGTTTTTTTTATTTTATAATATGATTATAAATAGTTGTATTTAGTAATATATCTATAGTATGAATTAACATTTGTTATAAGTTTGGATATTATGTTTTGAAACCCTAATGGTAGACCAGACATACACAAAAGACTTTAAATTGAAATGAATTGGAAAAAGAGATCTGCTGGAACGGGGATCTTCAGATAAAATTCCAACGACATTTCACCCCTTCTTTATTATGTCATAGATCTCTTTTAAACCGGATTTTATGTGTTAATATTAAGTTGTTTCAGTGAAATATTTAAATGAACATATATAACAGATACAAGTGTTAACAAATTCAAACTGTAAACCTACCTCGGCCGCTGCGTCCTCCATTGTGAATATCTATTTCTGGCTGGCACATGTCGCGGGAGGGGAATGTCCCCCCACATTTCAAATTTAGACCATTTATTCAGAATTTTTTTGAACAACAAGAAAATTAAAGAAGATAGGAAAAATAGTTAAAGGAAGAAAGCTAAATTTTATAATCTTTACAGCTAGTTATATCAAAATAACTGATTTAACACTTATTCATCTTTTAATATTCCTTTAAAAAGGTAAATTATAAGAGTTTAATAAAGCTATTAATTGTGCAAATTCATCTTTATTTAACTTCCATTTTCCTCCCCAGAAATTGGAGATTAAACAAAAATGAACTATATACTTTAACACTTTAAAAATCTTGTGAAAAAATCTTTTAATCAGTTATTTAATCAAAGTTTAATTAACTGTTAAAGATTATAAATTTGTATTAGTTAATATTAAGAGAAATTATAGAAAGTTGATTTCATAAATGGATATTTCCATTTATTTTTTTTTAAATATTTTATAATTGATATACTGTTGAAATATTTTACTTGTTTGATACTAAATTTGTTTTTAATAAATTCCATGTTTAAATTTTTAACATCTTCTATGAAATTATCTAATATATTATTTATTCTATAAAATCTTAGAAACTGACCATAATATATACCTTTACAGCAATTTAATGATATATTAGAATTCATATTACAGTATTTTATAATATTGAAATTATAATTACTCTTTTTATTATAAACTCTAACAGCACTATTTGTAAGGTCTATATTCAAGTCTAAAAAGTTAACTTTTTTGTTTCTATAAATTTTTTCATTGTTCTTAAGTTTCAAGTATTTAGGATATATTTCAGGTATTAATTTTTTAAACAGTGGATTATTAAATATTATTATGTCATCTACATATCGGAATATTTGCCAATTAATATTATTTTGTAGAAAGTATTCTCTTTCGTACCAGAACAATATTAGATTTGCTAATAACGGACTAGAAGATGTACCCATGGGAACGCCTTCTGATTGAATATATATTTTATTTTTAAATTCTATATAGTTAAAATTTAAAAATGTTTCCAGTAGAGTTTTTGCTGTTTTAAGATCTAATTTAAATGTTTTATATCTGTTATGAATAATTTTAATGTAGAAAGTTTTGTCATTAATGAATTCATTAAATAAATTGGTTATTTTATTATTTAGATCTCTTAAATTTATTTTAGAATATAGGTCCTCAAAGTCAAATGTGTGTACTGTTTCAATGTTTGTCCAATTGTTCATTAAATAATTAATGATTTTTTTTATTTGAGTCGATAAATTTATAATTATATTTATTAGTTAATTTATTTATAATAAATTGTAGTGTTGAGGCTAATTGTATATCAATATTTTTTATGACTGAATTTATACCAGATGTGATTGTTCTGAAAGAAATAGGTTTTTTGTGTAGTTTAGGAATTATATAGAACTTTGGTATGTTTGGATTTTTGTGGTTATTATAAATTTTTAGTGAATTTTCAACATTTTTGATGTCTTTTTTGATTTTTGTGCCTGTAGTTCTAGCAAAAGTGTATTTATGATTATTATCAATTTCCTTTTTTAGTATATCGTGGTATAGATTTTTACAAATTAAAGATAAATTATTGGGACATTTATCTATAGGAGTGATAATATAGTCCTTCTGTAAATTAATTATATTTTCTTTAAAAGAAGGAATGTCTGAATTGGGTTTTGTGTATTTAAGTGTATTATTATAATTAGATATAATTTAGACTTGAATATAGACCTTACAAATAGTGCTGTTAGAGTTTATAATAAAAAGAGTAATTATAATTTCAATATTATAAAATACTGTAATATGAATTCTAATATATCATTAAATTGCTGTAAAGGTATATATTATGGTCAGTTTCTAAGATTTTATAGAATAAATAATATATTAGATAATTTCATAGAAGATGTTAAAAATTTAAACATGGAATTTATTAAAAACAAATTTAGTATCAAACAAGTAAAATATTTCAACAGTATATCAATTATAAAATATTTTAAAAAAAATAAATGGAAATATCCATTTATGAAATCAACTTTCTATAATTTCTCTTAATATTAACTAATACAAATTTATAATCTTTAACAGTTAATTAAACTTTGATTAAATAACTGATTAAAAGATTTTTTCACAAGATTTTTAAAGTGTTAAAGTATATAGTTCATTTTTGTTTAATCTCCAATTTCTGGGGAGGAAAATGGAAGTTAAATAAAGATGAATTTGCACAATTAATAGCTTTATTAAACTCTTATAATTTACCTTTTTAAAGGAATATTAAAAGATGAATAAGTGTTAAATCAGTTATTTTGATATAACTAGCTGTAAAGATTATAAAATTTAGCTTTCTTCCTTTAACTATTTTTCCTATCTTCTTTAATTTTCTTGTTGTTCAAAAAAATTCTGAATAAATGGTCTAAATTTGAAATGTGGGGGGACATTCCCCTCCCGCGACATATGCCAGCCAGAAATAGATATTCACAATGGAGGACGCAGCGGCCGAGGTAGGTTTACAGTTTGAATTTGTTAACACTTGTATCTGTTATATATGTTCATTTAAATATTTCACTGAAACAACTTAATATTAACACATAAAATCCGGTTTAAAAGAGATCTATGACATAATAAAGAAGGGGTGAAATGTCGTTGGAATTTTATCTGAAGATCCCCGTTCCAGCAGATCTCTTTTTCCAATTCATTTCAATTTAAAGTCTTTTGTGTATGTCTGGTCTACCATTAGGGTTTCAAAACATAATATCCAAACTTATAACAAATGTTAATTCATACTATAGATATATTACTAAATACAACTATTTATAATCATATTATAAAATAAAAAAAACCTTTAAAAATCTTTTAAAAAAAAAAGGATAAAATATAAAATAATAAAAAATATATATATATATACTAACAATCTTATCTACCTTCTTTATAAAACTCTTTTTTTTTTTTCCTTATTATTAGTTTGATTAAAAGTGCATGGTTCTGTCTTTCTCTCTTTTTTCTAACTATTATATATATTCTCTCTTCGATTATTCTATATATAGGATTAGAGTATGTCTGAATGACGTGTAAAAGCCGATGTAATAGACGTTACTTTGTTAATTTTTATTGTTATTAATTATAAATATATAATTAACTTGAGGATGTAGTAGAAGTAAAGGATTTTTTTTTTCTCTCTCTATCTACAAATTAATAACATTTTACAAATTTTATAATTTGAATTTAAATGATCATAATAGTGAAGATAATCTTAATACAAAACTGGACTATAAAATTAAATAACTATTTATTATTATAATTAATTTAGATTTAGCTTGCTAATCTAATCAAATCTAACTGATATAAGTTATCATTATTATCAGTTTGCTCCTTAAGTTTTAAAATTAGAATCACTGTTATAATTTTGTTATATAGTTTCTACACTATATTAATTCATATGAGCTTGCTCTATGATATATTTTTTATATATAACATAATATACAAATTAAATTATATTAGATATTCTAATATAAATAAATCTTCATACAAATTTTAATTATCTTTCATTGTTTGATTATTAAAAATTAAATTATAAAAGTAATTCTAGAAAAAATAATTTCAGAACTTTTGTTTTTTTCATTGTTTAGTTAGTTTAAAGATGTTTTTTTTATTAGTTATTCTTAAAAATATAACAGATAACAAACAGTAATATCTATATATTTATAGATTAATTATTCAATTTATTACAAATTTTATCACCACAAAAACAATTAAGTAAAATATATTTAAAAATTCATAAGAATAACAAACTAAAAAAACTAAAAAAAAACTACAAACATATTAGTGTTAGCACCTCTTTTATGTTAATTTAAACTCGCTAAGAATTGCCTAAGAAAAAATTGTCAAACTTGTCCCTCTCTTAAGAACCATGACACTTTTCAAACAACTAGTTGTAAATTAGTGAATACTATTTATAAATTAACATGCCAAATTTGTCAACTATCATATATAGGACAAACTTGTAATCCATTAAATATACGAATAAACCTACATAGAAACCACGCTAAAAAATCAATTGGTAATATATATATGAAAGAACACAATCAATTACATACTTTTAACAACTTTAAGATAGAAATACTAGACATATGTCAAAACAAAAAACAACGACTATTATTAGAAAACAACTACATTTATAAACACAACACATTATTCCCTTATGGATTTAACGACGAATTAAACTACACATACAAACCACAAACAGAAGAAATTTCAACCTATGAAATCAGTTGCAAATACAAAAAAAATGAATTTAAAACTAAACCTAATAAAACTAGAGGTAAAACTACAAATAAATTAGGTTACATTGAATTTGAAGAATTACTGGACCCAAAACAAATGTACACTAACAACTTCGTCGATAAATTTATTAAAACATTATTTAAACTAAATAATAATAAATTTATCAAACTCATAGAATATATTAAAATTCATAATCTGACTAACAGATTAATAGATATCACACACGACATCTTTAAATACAGAAAAATTAAACAAACTACTAATAACATTAATATTATCATTAAATTTAATAACAATTTATTTAATCATATTAAATTTAATGATATTTTTAATAACCAAATCATCAATAATCTTTTCCCTATAAAAAATTTAAATTTTAAAACAATCTGGAGATACAATAAAAATATAGGTAATTTAGTTTGCAATTATAACCAATTTATTAATAATTTGACAAATTTTAAAAAAATTAAATGTAATTGCAACAACTATATTGATAAATATAAGTACTCAGGTCATATATTAACTAGCAACTTTTCTTTTTTAAATCCAGAATATCAAGAAATTTTAAATAAAGGGTATAAATATATACCTCAAATTAAACACAATTATAATAATACAATTAAATCTATATTAAAAGATATAGATATTTTCATAAATAAAACTAGTATAAAATACAGTATTCCAGAATTTACTTTTCTGGAATGGAAACATAATATTAAAAAGGAAATTATAAATTATTATAATAATACACTTAAATACACAAAACCCAATTCAGACATTCCTTCTTTTAAAGAAAATATAATTAATTTACAGAAGGACTATATTATCACTCCTATAGATAAATGTCCCAATAATTTATCTTTAATTTGTAAAAATCTATACCACGATATACTAAAAAAGGAAATTGATAATAATCATAAATACACTTTTGCTAGAACTACAGGCACAAAAATCAAAAAAGACATCAAAAATATTGAAAATTCACTAAAAATTTATAATAACCACAAAAATCCAAACATACCAAAGTTCTATATAATTCCTAAACTACACAAAAAACCTATTTCTTTCAGAACAATCACATCTGGTATAAATTCAGTCATAAAAAATATTGATATACAATTAGCCTCAACACTACAATTTATTATAAATAAATTAACTAATAAATATAATTATAAATTTATCGACTCAAATAAAAAAATCATTAATTATTTAATGAACAATTGGACAAACATTGAAACAGTACACACATTTGACTTTGAGGACCTATATTCTAAAATAAATTTAAGAGATCTAAATAATAAAATAACCAATTTATTTAATGAATTCATTAATGACAAAACTTTCTACATTAAAATTATTCATAACAGATATAAAACATTTAAATTAGATCTTAAAACAGCAAAAACTCTACTGGAAACATTTTTAAATTTTAACTATATAGAATTTAAAAATAAAATATATATTCAATCAGAAGGCGTTCCCATGGGTACATCTTCTAGTCCGTTATTAGCAAATCTAATATTGTTCTGGTACGAAAGAGAATACTTTCTACAAAATAATATTAATTGGCAAATATTCCGATATGTAGATGACATAATAATATTTAATAATCCACTGTTTAAAAAATTAATACCTGAAATATATCCTAAATACTTGAAACTTAAGAACAATGAAAAAATTTATAGAAACAAAAAAGTTAACTTTTTAGACTTGAATATAGACCTTACAAATAGTGCTGTTAGAGTTTATAATAAAAAGAGTAATTATAATTTCAATATTATAAAATACTGTAATATGAATTCTAATATATCATTAAATTGCTGTAAAGGTATATATTATGGTCAGTTTCTAAGATTTTATAGAATAAATAATATATTAGATAATTTCATAGAAGATGTTAAAAATTTAAACATGGAATTTATTAAAAACAAATTTAGTATCAAACAAGTAAAATATTTCAACAGTATATCAATTATAAAATATTTAAAAAAAAATAAATGGAAATATCCATTTATGAAATCAACTTTCTATAATTTCTCTTAATATTAACTAATACAAATTTATAATCTTTAACAGTTAATTAAACTTTGATTAAATAACTGATTAAAAGATTTTTTCACAAGATTTTTAAAGTGTTAAAGTATATAGTTCATTTTTGTTTAATCTCCAATTTCTGGGGAGGAAAATGGAAGTTAAATAAAGATGAATTTGCACAATTAATAGCTTTATTAAACTCTTATAATTTACCTTTTTAAAGGAATATTAAAAGATGAATAAGTGTTAAATCAGTTATTTTGATATAACTAGCTGTAAAGATTATAAAATTTAGCTTTCTTCCTTTAACTATTTTTCCTATCTTCTTTAATTTTCTTGTTGTTCAAAAAAATTCTGAATAAATGGTCTAAATTTGAAATGTGGGGGGACATTCCCCTCCCGCGACATGTGCCAGCCAGAAATAGATATTCACAATGGAGGACGCAGCGGCCGAGGTAGGTTTACAGTTTGAATTTGTTAACACTTGTATCTGTTATATATGTTCATTTAAATATTTCACTGAAACAACTTAATATTAACACATAAAATCCGGTTTAAAAGAGATCTATGACATAATAAAGAAGGGGTGAAATGTCGTTGGAATTTTATCTGAAGATCCCCGTTCCAGCAGATCTCTTTTTCCAATTCATTTCAATTTAAAGTCTTTTGTGTATGTCTGGTCTACCATTAGGGTTTCAAAACATAATATCCAAACTTATAACAAATGTTAATTCATACTATAGATATATTACTAAATACAACTATTTATAATCATATTATAAAATAAAAAAAACCTTTAAAAATCTTTAAAAAAAAAAGGATAAAATATAAAATAATAAAAAATATATATATATATATACTAACAATCTTATCTACCTTCTTTATAAAACTCTTTTTTTTTTTTTCCTTATTATTAGTTTGATTAAAAGTGCATGGTTCTGTCTTTCTCTCTTTTTTCTAACTATTATATATATTCTCTCTTCGATTATTCTATATATAGGATTAGAGTATGTCTGAATGACGTGTAAAAGCCGATGTAATAGACGTTACTTTGTTAATTTTTATTGTTATTAATTATAAATATATAATTAACTTGAGGATGTAGTAGAAGTAAAGGATTTTTTTTTTCTCTCTCTATCTACAAATTAATAACATTTTACAAATTTTATTATTTGAATTTAAATGATCATAATAGTGAAGATAATCTTAATACAAAACTGGACTATAAAATTAAATAACTATTTATTATTATAATTAATTTAGATTTAGCTTGCTAATCTAATCAAATCTAACTGATATAAGTTATCATTATTATCAGTTTGCTCCTTAAGTTTTAAAATTAGAATCACTGTTATAATTTTGTTATATAGTTTCTACACTATATATATATATATATATATATATATATATATATATATATATATATATATATATATATATATATATATACAACGAAGTAGGAAAAAATAAGACAGATATGGAAAAACTGAAACAAAAAACAAAAACCGTTTTTTGCCTATCTATCTTATAGTACCCACTTCGTTGTATGTATATATATATATGGATTAAATTCGAAAAACCTCAGTAACGTAGTTATACCTGTCGAACGGTTGTTACGCTAGAAAGCTTGTATTGCCGTTATATATAAACTTTTCCCTCAGCGAATTGTCTTTTACTTATAATTTTACCGAAGGGATTATATTATTAACGAGTTTCTTTATCTTTATTAGCTATAAAGCTCAAGCTATAATCTCAAGATTACGTTAAGCTAAAGAAACTCATCTCCAGAAAACTGTAGCATATGTTTGAATAATGCTTATCATCATCGCAATATATAGCATCGTTGTTATCATGGTTTTATTATCATCTATTATTAATCATCATCATTAAAAAATTCTCCAAAAGTTCCTCAACAGAGAGATGAGGGGATTATATTAAAGCTTCCTGTAGATATTTCCTAAGCTATAATCCACCTCTGAATAGACTGAGCTTATTTTGGAGTTCTTTGCAAAATATTGACGCACACACATCACTTTTAAAAATATTTAGTTGATTAGATAATAAAAAGGCATATATTGGATTGAATAAAATATTTATTTTCCAATATTTCGGTTGGCTGAACGCCAACCTTTATCAAGGCATTACCTTTTTTTTTTAAACAAACTCAGCGCCGCATAGTGTTATACAAAAATGTTGTCTATACAAAAATGTAAAGCCTTGAAAAGGTTGGTGTTTGGCCAACCGAAATATTTCCAAATAAATATTTTATTCAATCCAATATATGTCTTTTGATTATCTAATGATTTAAATATGGATTGCTCTATTTTCAAATATTTAGTTGATGTTAGCAATTTAAAAAAATATATATTTAGGGAATCGGTGGAATCCGGGATCGAATCCCGCATTGGACACTTTTTTCTAATTGAAAAAAAAAATACTACATGGCCCCCCCCCCCCCTGATTCTTGCAAAAGTCCTACCTCACCAGTGGCATGTGGTGCACTTACGGTAAAAGCAGTCGCCAACCATGACTATCGTGGTTTGTACCACGTATATTAGGGAAAATAAAAATATTGAAACAGCAAGTAGGTAAACAGCGTGGTAAGTTTCTTTATTGGGAACTACGAGCTTTCGGACATCAGCTGCCCTTCATCAGGTACAATCAATGAATTTTGACACAATATTCAAAGTATTATCAATAATTAAAGTCCTAATCATTAAAATTGAGCAATGAATAGGACTGAACTAAAGGCTGATTGAAGATTTCACTGCATTACAAATATTGTCAAATTGAAATGCAACATTTTGAGGCAGTTCTGATTCTAGACAGAGATATTGAACACTTCCACAATTAATTTTTAAAATTCCATTTTAAAATGAGTAAATTTTACAAATTTTAAATAGGTTATATTTATAAAATCAAAAATCATCCAGGGCTAAGTTTTTTTGCACAATTTTTCTAGCTTTCGAATAATATACCTTTCAACAGAAGCAACTAGAATAGTAATATAACTTCCAGCTAACTACGATTATAAGCGTATATAGTCATACTCTTAGTTGCTCCTGTTTAAAGGTATTTTAGCCCCCGAAAGATAGAGAAATTGTACAAGAAACTTAGCCCTGGATGCTTTTTGATTTTATTCAATTATAAGTCAGGGGATGAACGTTTATGATATACTAGCGGACGTACCCGGCTTCGCCCGGGTTTTACCCGAGTAAAGGTTTTTCTAACGAATCTCTCGATCAAGTGAACATTTTTTTCCCGGTCCCTTGAAAAATACTCGATAAGTTGAATAAAATCAATATTAATTGGTTCCCTCGGTAATTGGAAGTTAAAGGAATAGTATCTTGCCTTGGAATTGTATCATTATTCTTGTATGGATGTACCCGGCTTCGCCCGGGTTTTACCCGAGTAAAGGTTTGTTTAACGAATCTCTCGATAAAGTGAACATTTTTTCCCGGTCCCTTGAAAAATACTCGATAAGTTTAATAAAATCAATATTAATTGGTTCCCTGGGTAATTGGAAGTTAAAGGAATAGTATCTTGCCTTTGAATTGTATCATTATTCTTGTCTCAAATAAATTGCCGTGTCATCCTGAATTTTGTCTTTCCTAATTTTCTACATTACAAAATCATCGTATCATCATGATAATATTTAGAGCTGATTGTTGAATTATAACAGATAAATTATAATATTTATCTTGATTATTTCTAGGCGAAAAGTTATTTCAAAAATTTTATTTGCTAGAAACCTTCCCAGTACTATACTAAATAACTTCCCAAAGTTTCATGGCGTTCCAATGAGTGGTTTGGTCAGGCATAAAGGACACACACACACACATACATTCATTTTTATATATATAGATATATACTTAATACCTCAATATCTTATATTCCATTTACGTTTATATTTTTCGTAGTATTGTTGTTGTTGTCGTGTCCAATGAAGAGCCTCAGATGTCTCCGTACATCTCTATCACAGCAGTCGCAATGTCCACTATCTTGGGTGTGTATACTGTATTGTTGTAGTTGTCGTGTCCAAGGAAGCGCCTCCGATGTCTCCGTACATCTCTATCACAGCAGTCGCTATGTTCTCTATCTTGGGTGTGTATACTGTATTGTTGTTGTTGTCGTGTTCAATGTAGAACCTCAGATGTCCCCGTACATCTCTATCACAGCAGTCGCAATGTGAACTATCTTGGGTGTGTAAAGCTGCTGCTCTGGGTCCATGTCAATTTTTTGCAAGGCTGCGGCCATTGCTTTCGTATAATTGAATATATATAAAATACTTACCCCATCCATAGAGAGAACATTATCTTAACAACAGAAATTTCCAAAGTACACCACTAGATCAAAAAGAGCTAAAAAGCAAGAAGCAAAAAAGGTACCGATACTATAAACTGTTTTCACATACCATATTTCCCTCATACAGCTTGCTAAAGAGGCAATTAAACGAATTATAACATATCTAAATAGTACCTATATATTTGCATTATAAATTTTGAATATATTCAGTGAATTTTTAAATAGATAAAACAAAATCAAAAGAATATGTAAAAATATTCTTATCTTATCTGCTTATACTCCAGTATGGATAGCAGCCATTGACTTATAGCACAGAGAGAATACAAAGATAGAATGCTAACAATTTCTAACGTGTACGAATGTTTATTTTTGGAATAGAATCATTTTCTACTGAGCTCACTGTAATGATTTAAAACGCGCATTATAAAGTTTGAGTCAAAAGGCGACCCATTAAATATGTTTATGTAAAAAAGGGCGTATCTGGATCTGTGAAAGGAAAAAGACAATTTTTTCAAAATATTTCGAGAGATTGCTCTTTCTTTATTGCACAAAAAACTTAATTTACAAATTATTAAGTTTATTTTACAATAAATTGATAAAGAGGGAGCAATCTCTCGAAATATTTTGAGAAACAAAGTTTTTTTTTCTTTCACAGATCCAGGTACGCCCTTTTTTTATATAAGCGCATTATATAGTTTACATTTTTAATATCAGATAGGGCGAATTATCGATAATGACAAAGATAGACTGAGTTTTCTCCTTACATTTATAGTTTGGAGATGATCCAAACTGTCACCAACCAAGGATTTAGGTTCGAATCCCTCCACTAAAAGGCAATTTTTCAATATTAGTATTTAGGTTTAAGAATACTTTGATTAGCTGAGATATTGATGGTCACCAACAGATTTTTAAAAAAAATATTGAATAATATTTGCCCATATAGTCATCAACTGATGAACTTGATGTGAAATAACAACAAAAAAATTAATAATATAAAACAACAAAGCATGAATGTTTCCATCAAAACCAAATGAAACAAACTTCTACTGTCCTTACTGCGATGAAAAATACAAGTATATTTGTATATTGGAAGGGATTGTAAAGAACTCTTCCTAGTAAAATTTGCAATAAACAAGGCGATAAGGAAGATGGGTGTCTTTATTATATAGAATAAGCACGAGCTTTCGGGTAAAAACCCTTCTACAGGTGGCTATCACATAGCAAGATGGACTAATCCTTATTATAGGACATCTTCCTTATCGCCTTGTTTATTGCAAATATTGGAAGGGCTTGGCTCATCAGTGGGAAACACTCCCAGCGGTTTCGCCAATTTAATCTACCAGACCGCTTTTATAGCTCTAATTGACTGTATTGGATGATTATCCTTATATAGATAACACTGAAAGTGATATTTGGGTTAATCAAACTATGTGTGTGAACATAAGCTTTTAGGACAGTAGAATTATAAATATTACATATATAATAATACTTTAATCTTCTGTACATGTACGATATATATATATATATATATATTAAAAATAAAAAAGGCATCTCCTGACCACGAGCACATGTGCTTTTTAGATGGCAGAGCGCCATCTAGTGGAGTAAAAAGCACATGTGCTCGTGGTCAGGAGATGCCTTTTTTATTTTTAATATCAACACCTGACCCACTTATCTTTTATTTTTTTCTATTGTTTTTTCATGTGTTAAGCGTCTTTACGCAAATTTGGCCTTAAATACCCATTTTCTGATTTCTCAAGAAGCCATTGGGACCAAAAATCTTTTTTGGTCGCAGTGGTTACAGCCTTCTCCATGCTGACGAGCGCCAACAGCGCGAAACGCGTTCGTGGATGGCTTTTCTTGATAAATCAAGAAATTGGGTTGACCAAATATCACGGAGCAAGCTAAATAAACATTAAAATGTAAACATTTTATATTAAAAATGACCTGTCTATAGCACCCCCCTCTCTATAGCACCCTATTTTGGTGAGTCCCAAGAGGGGGCGCTATAGACAGGTTTAAAATTACAAATATATATTCTCACAATGAATATCTTTTTTTATTTAAAAAACGCTAGCTTTCAAGCGTTAATCGCTCTTCATACTCGGCTTACTTATAATATCGACTTTATCCCACCAGAAATATTTACAAAAACTGAGTCTTCTCCAGATGACCCACCTCCTCCTCCCCCTGAGAAAGAGCAGCTAAAGGAAGAGCCCAAGCCTACTAGCAGTACTGAGTTTTTGTAAATATTTCTGGTGGGATAAAGTCGATATTATAAGTAAGCCCGTTGAAGAGCGATTAACGCTTGAAAGCTAGCGTTTTATTAATAAAAAAGATACTCATTGTGAGAATATATTTGTAATTTTAATACTTTTTTCACAATTTTATCATGAATGTTTTTCTTGCTTCCCTCTTTCTCTTTCTTATTTTTTTTTTCTCTTTTTTTTTCTTTTTCTTCTGTCTATATCGTTGTTTCCTTTGTCTCACTGCTTTGTTCTTATGCATACCTCTGGTGAATCCTGTATAGGGTCAGTGACCCTAAATAAAGGCTTTTTGTTGTTGTTGTTGTTGAATTTTATCATGAATAGACAGGTTTATAAAATATCAAAATAAACCTTGCGCTAAAATTTTCTTTATTGAAAAAACAACAGCGCGAGCTTTCGACTTCTTCAACGGGCAAAGTTACAATCCCCGTGCTCACTCTTAATTGTAACTTTGTTCGTTGAAGAGCTCGCGCTGTTGTTGTTTTTTTAAAAAGAAACCTATTGCGCAAGGTTTTATGATATTTTATAATATATATTTGTAATGGTATAATTCAATATACACCTATCCCCCGATTTACACGGTACTTGTTTTACACGTTTTCGCTTTTACACGGTTTTCCAAATAAGTTTTTATTTTTTTTTTGTTATCGCACTATACTAAATGCTACTGTGATTGAACACATGCGCTGTGTACACATCTCACGAGGAATCCCGAGCTTATGTGCTGACTACATATTTTAACCTGTCAATGCATTTTATTTTTATTTTTGTGTACACCTATCCCCCGATTTACACGTTTTTCTCAGGAACGAATCTACCGTGTAAATCGGGGGATAGGTGTACACTATATTTTCATATGTATCATAATTATAAATAGTGTAATATCCCTAAAATGTAGGTACAATTCAACACGCCAGCTTGTGGCCAATAACAAATGCAAATCCCCATTTACATAGCACATTCCGCTAATATGTAAATAATCATGTGTATATATTCTCTTTCTAGCCACAGTACCTACATTATAGTGTCACGTTTACCACGCCTGTAGAAGGGTTTTTTGCCCGAAAGCTTGCACCGTTATAATTGTCTATTAAAGAAACTTTTCTTCTTTTATTTCGTTTTATCGCATAAATAAAGTTTTATTGAGAGTTCGCCGCTCCCAAGACAGGACGGTGTCCTATTACAGCGGTCGTTAGTTTGTTTTACTTCCCAACATTATCCACCTGATTCCAGTACACTTTTGTAATATTGTTTACATTGTCGGTTTGGTATCCTTGACAACGGGGTAACAGTGGGTCATCAAAACATTGGAATAAAGTTTTGTTTGGATATATTTAAACTTATATTTTACTCTGGTTGATACATTCTTTCATTGTTTGCTTTTAACTTTCTTGAACACCGGAACAAGCCTAGGTATGACGAAATGCCTTTATTAAAGGTTTTGTTGTTGTATATACACTTCATGAACAAAACTAAAGGAAGTTGTACTTTTCACAGCATGTATATCGGGATTCAGACAAGAACTCTGAAAGATATTACAGTGACCTTTATTGAAGACACACGAGATAACCAAGTGTGAACAGCCTCTGTATCCTTTAAAAAAATAGACAATCGGTGACATCAACGACTTTCACCTTGTCAGGTTTTGTCCATGAGTGTATAGCGTTTGTATACCAATAGAGGCACCTCTCCCTTTAAATAAGATTAATTTATTACAAAGCTAATTTTAATAACATTTGAACCATTGGTAGCTATAATACTCCTGAAGATCTACAGAACCAAGTACAGTACATCTGATAAACTGGATGTCCACCATTAGACGTGAAGTCTAAAGACCAGCCCGGATACATTCATGGAGTTAAAACAAAGGATGAGGAACAGAGGCCATGTGCAGCCACTCCTAACATGGAGTACAAACACTGCTCATCCTGTATCCCCGGAGTCGGAGCCCTTACAGGGTACTATCAGCCGGGCCAACTGAGCCCAGGTTTTTTAACGAGTTTGTTACTGCTCCCCCTGCTTCCTCGTCCACGACATGTTGATGACAGTACTGATGAAGTGATAAACCCTCCATGACCAAGTACAGGAAAACATCATCCGTGACATCTAGGTCTGGATCTTCTTCTTACTTATCTCCTCTCAATCATATTAAGGTATCAAGCTTGTAGAGTTTGTTGATGGTGTCTGCTGGGCGACAGCCGATGCAGCATAGTGGGAAGATTTGACAACCATCATGACTGGGTGAAATAGAATGCGTCTGCCTTTGTCATTAAGACTGTGAGCACCACTCAGTGGCAGGCCGACTTAGCTCCAATATGAAATGGCCACCTCTGACATGAGGAACAGAGGCCATGTGCAGCCACTCCTAACATGGAGTACAAACACTGCTCATCCTGTATCCCTGGAGTCGGAGCCCTTACAGGGTACTATCAGCCGGGCCAACTGAGCCCAGGTTTTTTAACGAGTTTGTTACAGCTCCCCCTCTTCCTTTTTCATCCGGGCTTAGGACCGGCAAAGGCAGGGTTCTGGATGCTGACTTCAAATACCTATTCTCCATGTAGGATCCAAAATTTTATCATGGACATCATTCTTTGATTGGTCTTATATATTCCTTTAGTTGACCTCTTCAGTCTGGATGCAACATTGTTCTGATACAATTCCTTAGAATTTGGACCCATTATGTTATAGCTAAAACTTTTAGCAATTTTATCATTCCATCATAATTCAAAGCATCAAAATTAAATGAATTTATGTTATTTGTGATAAGGAAAAGCACCTTGTACAGGCACTTTGTTTACATTAAAATTGTATATTATAAAATCAATAATAATTGTTTATCTAGTGTGATTACTACTAAGATATTTACAACTCAATGTTTTCACTTAATTTCTAAGTATAAAATCACATAAAACTTGACGTTCTAGAATGACCTTATTCTACTGACAAAATCCAACACACACACTGAATATCGATTTTAAAAACGTTTTAACATAAATTCAGCCCTATTTAATAAGGCCCAAGCCAAGCCAACTGATATATCATTTGAGAACAAACGTAGACAGGTGGGGAAAAAAACGAAAGAAAAACATGTAGCTAGAACAAAATGAGAATAACAGCCCATTTTAGAAGAAAGAATACTCCGAATTCAAGATCCCACACCACAAGGCCCTGTAAATATGTGAATACATGTAGAACTTGTACATATTATCCACTGTACCAGGCTGCATGAAAAGTTCGTTCCCAAAACGGATTCCCAATATAAAATCAAATTATTTAAATATATATCAATATAAATAAAGTTTAAATAAAATAAAAGTTCTGGTCCCACGTTCTATGAGCGTGCCCGTGTGAATGATATAACGTAATAGGATTTAGAGTAACATTTCAGTGAAATCCAAGAAGACTTAGGTCAGAAGGACATCCCGGGTAGTTGGCGACTTCTGTACGCTCCAGGAACCTGGGTTACTTAAATAAATAATAAAATAGTAGAGAGATAAAGAATGTTCAAATCAATAGGCTTGAGGGACAAGTCTCTTTTATATACCTTTATTTCAAGCTTTCGGGCTCAACCGCCCTTCGACAGGAAAAATTATTTTAGCTACTAAAGTTTTCAGATCCAATCTAAATATAAATTTAAATTTGTTAGACGCCTGGGTCTCGAGTGTAATGCGAGGCTTGCCGCGGGAGGGGGTGAGATCTTTGAAAAAGATGGCCGTTTAGCCCATTGAAAATCTTTTTCAAAGATCTCACCCCCTCCCGCGGCAAGCCTCGCATTACACTCGAGACACAGGCGTCTAACAAATTTAAATTTATATTCAGATTGGATCTGAAAACTTTAGTAGCTAAAATAATTTTTCCTGTCGAAGGGCGGTTGAGCCCGAAAGCTTGAAATAAAGGTATATAAAAGAGACTTGTCCCTCAAGCCTATTGATTTGAACATAATATTATGGGATTACCTATTAATTGTTAACCAAAGTTTTAGATAAAGAATGTGTAAGCAAAACATAATTATCCGAGTACCGTTGCGATTCTTTTGAATAAAAAAATGTTGAATGCAAATATGGCGGCAAGAGAAATATGCGAAGTGGAAGGGAAAGAAATATTCAATAGAAGAACAGCTTCAAAATGGTTCAAGAGATTTAGAGAAGGAAACATCACCCTTGAGAACAAACATCAAATTGGACGACCACATGTGACGGATATTGAGACCCTACGATATCTGGTGATGGACAACCCACAACAATCTACGTGTGAAATATCAGCCAGACTTGGACCATCCAAAGATACGATCAACCGAACTCTGCACAAGCTGCACTTTGTTAGCAAACGCCAAGACAAGATCCCCACGACCTAACTATAACCAGTCCCAGAGAAGAGTAAATATCTATAACGATTGTTATAAAATTCTCAAGTTCTTCGGTTTTGGAAGCGGAATGTAACTGGAGATGAAAATTGGATCTATCGTCGTAACCCCGACACAAGAATACAATGGATTCCCTGTGATCAAGAGATTAAACCTTTAGTTAAACAGAATCGCTTTGGCCATAAAGTGACGTTGTCTGTATGGTAAAACATCGATGGTATTGTACACTACAAAATTCTTCCTAATGGTCGTACAGTTAATGCCAATCTCTACTGAGGACAACTCAGCCGAGTATATGAAGTTTTGAAGACTCGACAACCTGCTTTGATCAACTGAAAGATAGTACTCCTGCAACATGACAACGCTTCAGCTCATCGAGCTAGATTAACAACGAATATAATAAATAATTAGGAGGGTATTGAAGTTATACCTCACCCTGCTTATGTTGGGGCACGTTTTTGTAACCATACCCCAACAGAAGGCGTATGTATAATCAACATAAAAAAATGGATACATGGCTTCCCTCCCACATAGACTTATAGACCATCTTTTTGCCCAGAAACTTAGACACTTGGTGACACCAGACTTCCATGCCGAAAGCTGATGCCTGGTGGAGAAGAAGACATCCAGAGACATCCGAGCTGGAAACTGTTGTTTCATATGTACATATATTCCCCTCACCAAAAATTTAGGTAAAGGTGACAAGAAGAAATGGAGAAGGAAGATTTCTAAAAGACTAAGCCTTATAAATATCCTTCCCGAAAAAAGGAAGCATCACATTACAGTCCAGGTAAAAGGGGCCTGGGTCGATTTTTAGCCAAGACGAGGGGCGATATATATACCGTCCCGAGAAAAGGGAGGATAGTATTTCAATCCATGTGGAAGGGGGGCCTGGGGTCTGAAATTTTACACTAGTGCCGTGGCTGTTTCTCTCTTTAGATTTTTTTTGTTTTGGTAATACTATATGTTCTATTTTGATGGGAGAGGCCTGGGGCGTCTATGAAATTGTATACTGGAGCCGTTGGCCATTTTGATTGGTGTTTCTTTCGGCGAATGAAAATGCCAGCGAATAGAAACTTTGGGCGCGGCCAGCGAATGAAAACGGAGAGAGACAAGAATAAAAGAGGGTTTCTTTGCCAAAAGGCAGATTCAATCTGAGTCGCTCAGTGAGAGGACAGTCTTCAGACGGGAGACCAGACCTTTGCCGGCACTTTCGAGAAAAGGTAAGCCATTTGTCATTATGACTTAGCGCCCCCCCCCCCCCCTTTTTTGTGTAGTAACCAACCTAGATTTCGCATGGGCCCTAAAGGGCTATAAAGTAACTTCAGGTCACCTCTATCTAAATTTTTATTATGTAAATAGCATATCTCGTCAGTATAGACATGTTCCCAAATTTTAATTTATTTAAATAAATATCTAGAGAAATTTTCTTGTTTCCTCTCATACATATTTCATTCCTTTTGCTTTATGGACTACCCCCACACCTTAATTTCACAAATTGTAATAAATATAGAACTACCGACTCTGTTGGAATAGAGTTGTGTACTATATCTTTGCTGTGATATATTGACACAGCGACAGTTGCAAATTACGACTTTATTAGGGCTACTTTGAGGGTATCTATCTGTCAGGTTTTAGTAATGTTTGTACTTTTATGTGTTTCAGTGCGTTATTCCATCATATTTACCATTATACCATATTTTCTGATTCCTCGGGCTATTGTTACGCTGTTAGGAGGGTATGGCATGATGCAAACAGATTTGTATGTTTGACTATTGTTTGTGTTATTTGGGCTATAAAAATGCCTTAATATGAATCTATTTACAGTTGATCTGTAGAAATTATAGAGATCTGTTGCTATAATTTTCCTCTATGAAATAGCTCCCAGCGTCTTCAGTGGGTTGCTAAACCTCCAGAAGGAGTCTTTTATAGATTGCCCAATTTAATAACGATTTCATGGGTTGTCTGATGAAATTGTATACTAGTGTCGTGGTTGTTTCCATCTTTAGACCTTTGTTCTGACAATATTATATGCTCGATCCCTGCTTTAACTCAAACTCTTAATCAATTACAGAGTTTCCCCCCCTTTTTTTTTCTTTATTTATCGTGTTTGCACAAATTGCATTACATGTGATGATGTAAAGACATATGTCGATAGTGCATCATTGACAGCTGTGCTTCTATTATACAACATTAAGGTCTTGCTGCGGGTTATATACATGGGGTTGTTGGCCTAAATTGCTATATATATATATACTTAAGTAAGGAAACTTTAATAAGTCACATCGTGTATCCTCCCTTTTCATCTATCCAAACCGGGAACGCATCACTTATAGCCCGAATATTGCGCCATCTGACTATGCATTATTTCGGTCCATATCTACATTTTGTTTACACTTGGTTATCTCGTATGTCTTCAATAAAGGTCACTTTAATATCTTTCAGAGTTATTGTCTGAATCCCGATATACATGCTAAAAGGTTACAACTTGTTCACACTTGGTTATCTCGTATGTCTTCAATAAAGGTCACTGTAATATCTTTCAGAGTTATTGTCTGAATCCCGATATATATGCTCAAAGGTACAAGTTTTGTTTTGTTAAGTTTTGTTCATCAATGTACTTTGATGGCGAAGTGCATATGCGTCCATGAGTGTATCGGGGTTGGTCTTTAGACTTCATGTCTAATGGTGTACATCCAGTTTATCAGATGTACTGTACTTGGGAATGTTCTGTAGGTATTAAGGGGTAAATATGTTTATTCCTAGGATGGTGGCTGTTTGGAGCCTATGAAAGTGATAGGCGGGACATCTGTGGTGGTCGACAGTTGTTTTGATGATATATATTGTAGGGTATATTGAGGTTTGTGTGAATTAAACACATAATACATAGTACTGAGTTCATTTGTAGTAAACAAACACGTGGGTTACTAAATCCAAAGAAAAATTTTGGCGTTATTTCGATTGAAACGTTGATATAATAAACACTATATATATGTCGTACCACAAACACTAGCAGTCATAGGGCCAAAGTGGTTTAAGTCGTATATGGTTAACGCAAAGGACGAGGCAAGTTGGATGTTACCTAGTAGAGAGGTCAGCGACACGAGACGTGGAAAGGCCCAGGAGAGCGTCTGATCTGCAAGAGTGGGAGATATGATCTTTTGTTGTCCGGCCTGTTTGTCGGTGTCCGACGGCGGTCGTAAAACTCATTATGGACTTGTGGAAGTTCCTCAGGGAGGAAATGACTTAATCTCTATGAATTGGACCTCACCCTGTCTTGGGTGGGTCGGACTATCAATAAATTTTATTGTCTTGTATGTGGTTATATGACACGGCCAAGCTGCCGGGTTGAATTTTATCTATCTTTTGGGACTGTTACATCTATATATATAAAAATCAATGTTTGTATGTTTGTTTGTTTGTATGTTTGTTTGTATGTCTGGTATACAAATTCGCAGTAGTTCACTAATTCAAACCAAAATTTCCATACATAGGTAAAAAAATACGGGGAAGACGATAGGCTATTTAAAAAATATATAAATCAATTATTAAAACTATATATTCAAATTATTCTACTTAGCTCACGAACAGCGCCCTCTATCAAAGATTAGATTAAATTATGCTGATGCAAACAAATAGATAATGCTAATAACAAACAATTATTTTTAAAAATTCGTATCTAAATATATATCACTCGGGTAGATATGCACACGGGTCAATCCCGGGGCGAAGCCCGGGTCACCCGTCTAGTTGTTTATAATTATTTATTGTGCATGATGTGGAAATTGATATATATTACTACATATATATATATATTCAAAGCTCCAAAAATGTGTCTCTTTATATAAAGATTTGATTATGATTGTTTTATATAAAGTGGAACTACTTTATCGAGAATATTTTAAATATGTTCTACTGTCCTTTCTGCAATGAAATAATATAATGAAAGGGCCTGGTTCATCAGTAGTGAACCCTTCCAGCGGTTTCGTTAGTTTAATCTGCCATTTTTCATCACAGTAAGAATAGTACGAAGTGTTATTTAATTTAACAAGAAAAAGAAAATTTAGAGCCTAATATAGTTTCAATTATAGCGTACAGATGGCGTGCTAATTCTTCATATGTATATAATTGTTTTAATTTGCATAACCTTTTCTTTCGGAATATTTGGTGAAGCTTTAAAAGGGCCTATTTAAAACTAATAATGTGTCATGAAAACCAAAAAATAAGAAAAAAAGAAAATATAGAGTAAAAAACTTACCTTAACAAGATCTTTCGTGTTCTTCTGGGTCATTTCCATTCTCTCCATGTGCTGTTAAAAAAACTCAGACAAACAATGACCTCTTCAATAGTTTACTGTTTGTCATTCAAAAATACAATGACGCCACTATTTTAATCAACAGGAATATTTCCAGAAATGAATAAGCTTTTTTATTGATTCAGCACTCTATCTATGAGTGATAAGCAGTGTGATAAACTTAAATATAAATAATTAAATACCATCTAAGAAGAATTAATAACAAATGTATATACAAAGGATTTGGTCAACAAACGTTGTTGTTGTTGCTTATTCTTCAAGTCGTTTAAACAATCTCCATTAAGGTTCCATTGTCTCAGCTTTTTTATTATAGTCCTGGAGTACTCTCAAAGGTCTTTCAATAAACATTCATATAAAATCAACAGTATTCATAGTAAAAAGATATAAAAATAAGTTTATAATGCCATATGGAACAAGAGCTGAGAAAATAGCGGTCAGGAGAATCTAAAAACTGATCAAACAGCTGGGTAGATATCCATTACCGATGAGCTATGTTCTTCCAAATTCTCGTGTTGCACAGTAGGAAAGAACTTTATACAAAGCAATAAGTACGCCATCTATATATAACGAATTAAGACATTAAAATGCGAATGTTTCTTTTCACATATAAATCAAAATTTTACTGTCCTTACTGCGATGAAAAATATTGGGAGGGTTCACCACTGATGAGCCAAGCCCTCCCAATATTTTTTCATTGCAGTAAGGACAGTAAAATTTTGATTTATATGTGAAAAGAAACAATCGAGTTTTAAAGATTTTTATATTGAGAAACAACACTTGTATTTTGTAATACAATATAATGCGGCTTGTGATTGCAAAACGACATTTGAAATACTATCCCGCATGTGTTTCTTTTCAACGCGAAAAATCAAAATTTATTTCAAGGAGAAATAACGATTATTTCTAACCTTTTGGATGAGGTATGAAAGGGTGAATTGTTAAGAGCAATGATAAACGGAAAAATAAAAGTGTCCAGGGATGGGAATCGAACCCACAGTGTTCCGATTACCGGGCAGATGCCATGTCCACTAGGCTACCCTGGACATATTTTTCCGTTCGTAAATAATACATAAAGTAATTTATAATACAATATAATGCGGCTTGTGATTGTAAAACGACATTTGAAATACTATCCCGCATGTGTTTCTTTTCACCGAAAAATCAAATTTTATTTCATGGAGAAATACCGATTCGTTGAAAAGAAACACATGCGGGATAGTATTTCAAATGTCGTTTTACAATCACAAGCCGCATTATATTGTATTATAAATTACTTTATGTATTATTTACGAACGGAAAAATATGTCCAGGGTAGCCTAGTGGACATGGCATCTGCCCGGTAAGCGGAACACTGTGGGTTCGATTCCCATCCCTGGACACTTTTATTTTTCCGTTTATCATTGCTCTTCACAATTCACCCTTTCATACCTCATCCAAAAGGTTAGAAATAATCGTTATTTCTCCTTGAAATAAATTTTGATTTTTCATTGAAAAAGAAACACATGTGGGATAGTATTTCAAATGTCGTTTTACATGTATTTTGATTTGTTGATAAATGACCGAATTCACATATAGTTTCTCAACTTTATTTTTTAAATATATATATAGAATACACATACACTCATGGATAAAACTTATGAAAGTTGTACCTTTTAGCATGTATATCGGGATTCAGACAATAACTCTGAAAGATATTAGTGATTTTATTAATGACATACGAGATAACCAAGTGTGAAAGAAATTGCCTATGTCTCCTTCAAAAACAGACGACCTGCGACATCAAAGACTTTCCACACTTCCTTACGTTTTGTCCATGAGTTTATATATATATATATATATATATATATATATATATTATAAAATTTACGCAAGGAGAATTTTTGATAGAAAAACGCAGTTTTATAATTTTACATTATAATATTAGTATTGCTTCATAAAGTATCCAGTATATAAATTTGTGTATGAAACAACATATCAGGTATATAGCCTACACACAGTCCAATAAACAAATCAATTACTATCATTTCCTGTAATTTCCAGTTTTAGTGATCAGAATGTTTTCTATCAAAAGTACACTCAAATAAATCAATATTAATTGATTCCCTCGGTAATTGGAAGTAAAAGGAATAGTATCTTGCCTTGAAATTGTATCATTATTCTTGTCTCAAATAAATTGCCGTGTCATCCTGAATTTTGTCTTTCCTAATTTTCTACACTACATAATCATCATTTTATCTATTCTCCCAATATATATGTTGTAGATAAATGATAAAACTAACTTTGACTTGTGCGCAATTAATAGGCAGAAAATCTTACTTTTGATAAATAATCTTTAAGATAATAAACTTAGTGATAATAAAACTTATAGATAAAAAACCTTATCATTGTCGCAATGGGGGCGCTGCTTGCGAGTTAAATCTACAAATCTGCAAATAACTCTGAGGATATTCAAGATATTCAAGAAATGATTTTTCAAAAACCTTCCCGGGGATATACCTAATAATATCCCAAAATTTCACGGCGATTGGAGGTATGGTTTTTGAATCTATAGAGTACAAACATACAGACAAAAACAGACAGACATTCAATTTTATATATATCGTATATTTTAAAACTGTATAATAATGACACTTTTAGTATATGCCACATATCTCCCAATTAGTTAGAGCCGATGCCTCAAAATATCCTACCTTCTATTAAAATGTATAGTTTCTATTTGCTACCACCCCATATTTTGTATATATGCTATATCTTTTTATTAATATAACCTGTACACCCTTATTTGTATTTAAACTAAAAATGGTGACGTCTAAATAAAAATCCAAAGAGCGGTCAGCTGGGGACAGCTGGGGAGAAAGGAGGAAAATGCCAAAGCCCATGTGGGGCCCCCAGGGACTCTATATAGACGACCCTGAAAACAGGACAGATGTTGGCAGGGGGTCAGCAGATGGTTCTAGGGTGTGGCCATCGACAGACGGCTGCTGTCTTTCACACACAGTCTCTCCATCTATGTCTCGGTGATAGCATCCAAGCCTGTGTCATGGCCTCTACCTCTGTCCCGTGGGCTGTTCCCGATCCCTCTATGTGCTAACATCTAGCCCTGCCTCTGCTTCTTGTTGTCCGCGTGTGGGAAGATCATCAATACTCGCCTCACGTACACGACTGCCAGTTCATCCATACGTCGGCACATTGCAACAATATTACAGAAAGTCGACAGGATAACTGAGGACGTCAGCATGCAGAGGATGACAGTGGAACCGGTGACCAACGGCACATTCGCGTGGATGCTCCTTCTACTTGTCCTCCACCTTGACGATCCAGTGGACCATCTCAAAGACGCCATGCGAGGACTAGCTGTACATCGCATCGAGCAGGTCATCATCGCCCCTATCGACATCTCCTGCGCCACGAGCACCTTCTTCCATCGGCTCGAACAAGCAGACAAGATCCATCGAGAAATCTTCGCTACGGCCCGCCAACCAGCACCGACGATGTCCCAAGGCAATCACCGCAAAAAGTGATCACCTAGCCTCATCGCAAGCAACTCCACAAGCCCCATTCAAGACATCATCCATCTGGTAGGAGAATTTTCTCTACAGAACTATTTAATGTAACACTATTTCCGTTTTTTTTTTCCGCTCTGAATTAACTACTCATTCGATACCATTTTTTATAGCAATAACATTATTATTATAAATCCATCAAGTTCATTATTTTAACTGCCCCATTACTATTTCAATTAATATAACTTTAGATGTGTATAAAACATTTTAAACATTAATCAATTATATTATTCTTTATTATTATTTTGTGTGCCATTCATTAGCAATGCCGTCAGCCATCAACAACAATTTTTTTTTCATCAATTTATATTTTTAATTATGTCAAGGCTTATTACACACATATTATAACTTCAGCCATCTTTCTCATCATTTTAAAACTTTTAATATATTGACAGCGCTTATAATATTTTTAATAGTTTATGGTATTTTTGAATTCATAAATTTTATCTATTTCGTTTTTCTAATTTTATCGTTGACGTATCCTAACCTACCCTGCCCATACATTCTCATGCATTACCCCAAAGGCATCCTGTTCGCCAATTTTTTTAATTTTATTTTTTTCATTGATTAATCCAACTGAAAATCCTTCCTCGCTATATCATTCCCAATAGTGAGTTCAGGATACCCAGCTAGATTATTTTTCTTATCACCCGGCTCATCATTACCAATCAACTTTTTTTTTATTACCATTCAAGTCGGGTGAAATCATCATTGGCAACAGAACAACCCTTGTAACTACCTTCCCTTTCTTCATTCCCCAATCTCATATATATTCCCCTCAAGAGATTCTTGCTCGCCAGAATTTTTTTTAATCCAACTGGAAACATCCTTCCTCGCTATATCGTTCCCAATAGTGAGTTCAGGATACCCAGCTAGATTCCTTTTTTTTTATTACCCGGTTCATCATTTTTATCATTTTATCATTTTTTTCCCATCATACAAGCCGGGTACCATCATCATTGGCAGCAGTACATCTCTTGCGTTTACCTTTACCTTTCCACATTCTTCAACCTACATACCTCTCCCTGCTAGTCTGAACTAATAATGCAGACTGAATATCTTGAACGTTCTGTTAATGAAAACAGTACCTCACTAACACAAGTTCGTACTGCATTGCAGAACTCATTAAGCTATTTCTTTGCAGGAACATACTCAGACATCCCATATACCCTCATCAACCCTCTGCGTCAACTTATAATCTTAGTTCAACTTAATAGCTTTATACTTTTCTTTTAGTTATTTTTTCATTCAATAGGTTCTCAATTTTTTTTTCTATAAGTAAATTACTTTTACGGCCTTTCTAATTTTATTTTGCATATTTTCTCAATTTTATCATTTATTCTTGTGTATTTTTCTTTCATCATATTCTATATCTTTTTGAGACGTCATCATTATATTATTCTCCTATTTTATACTCCTATATTTATAATAATTCACCGGGGGCACATTCTATCGTATATTTTAAAACTGTATAATAATGACACTTTTAGTATATACCACATATCTCCCAATTTGTTAGAGCCGATGCCTTGAAATATCCTACCTTCTATTAAAATGTATAGTTTCTATTTGCTACCACCCCATATTTTGTATATATGCTATATCTTTTTATTAATATAACCTGTACACCCTTATTTGTATTTAAACTAAAAATGGTGATGTCTAAATAAAATTCCAAAGAGCGGTCAGCTGGGGAGAAAGGAGGAAAATGCCAAAGCCCATGTGGGGCCCCAGGGACTCTATATAGACGATCCCTGAAAACAGGATAGATGTTGGCAGGGGGTCAGCAGATGGTTCTAGGGTGTGGCCATCGACAGACGGCTGCTGTCTTTCACACACAGTCTCTCCCTTTATGTCTCGGTGATAAGCATCCAAGCTTGTGTCATGGCCTCTACCTCTGTCCCGTGGGCTGTCCCCGATCCCTCTATGTGCTAACATCTAGCCCTGCCTCTGCTTCTTGTTGTCCGCGTGTGGGAAGATCATCAACACTCGCCTCACGTACACGACTGCCAGTTCATCCATATGTCGGCACATTGCAACAATATTACATATATATATAGATAAACTATTGCCTTTTCCAATAAACAACCTTCTACTTTTATTACTAAGATAGGAACTATTGAGAGGGCTTGGTTCATCAGTGGTGTGAATCCTCTTAGCGATTTCGCCAGTTTAATCCACCAGACCGATCTCTTATTTTACAAATCCGGTGCTTTTGATGAATTCTTGGTGAAAGAAACTATGGACATATAAAGCTCTGAGGAGTGTACAAAACAATATGTATATCTATATGCAGAAACTAGATTCAGTAATAACGTCTAATGGAGAGTCTTGCGCTCGAAAAACCTTCGGTTTTCTGTAAAAATAATAAAAGAAACGAGCTACTGCACTTGTTTTTGTCAAACATCGATATATATCTGAAATAGTAATTTCCTTTTAAGGAACACACCTATAATTCCTGTCCTCTCAGAACTTCCTTTCTATGGCTAATATTTTGATGGTATTGTAGGTTGGTGGCTGGCAGTATTTCCTGTCCTTTGATAGCTCCCTTTCTATGGCTAGTCTTTTGATGGTATTGTAGGTTGGTAGCTGGCAGTATTCCTGTCCTCTCAGAGCTTCCTTTCTATGGCTAGCCTTTTGATGGTATTGTAGGTTGGTGGCTGGTAGTGTTCCTGTCCTCTCAGAGCTTCCTTTCTATGGCTAGTCTTTTGATGGTATTGTAGGTTGGTGGCTGAGAGTATTCATGTCCTCTCAGAGCTTCCTTTATATGGCTAGTCTTTTGATGGTATTGTAGATTAGTGGCTGGCAGTATTCCTGTCCTCTCAGAGCTTCCTTTCTATGGCTAGTCTTTTGATGGTATTGTAAGTTGGGGGCTGGTAGTGTTCCTGTCCTCTCAGAGCTTCCTTTCTATTGCTAGTCTTTTGATGGTATTGTAGGTTGGTGGCTGGCAGTATTTCCTGTCCTTTGATAGCTCCCTTTCTATGGCTAGTCTTTTGATGGTATTGTAGGTTGGTGGCTGGCAGTATTTCCTGTCCTTTGATAGCTCCCTTTCTATGGCTAGTCTTTTGATGGTATTGTAGGTTGGTAGCTGGCAGTATTCCTGTCCTCTCAGAGCTTCCTTTCTATGGCTAGTCTTTTGATGGTATTGTAGATTGGTGGCTGGCAGTATTCCTGTCCTCTCAGAGCTTCCTTTCTATGGCTAGTCTTTTGATGGTATTGTAGGTTGGTGGCTGGCAGTATTCCTGTTCTCTCAGAGCTTCCTTTCTATGGCTAGTCTTTTGATGGTATTGTAAGTTGGGGGCTGGTAGTGTTCCTGTCCTCTCAGAGCTTCCTTTCTATGGCTAGTCTTTTGATGGTATTGTAGGTTGGAGGCTGAGAGTATTCCTGTCCTCTCAGAGCTTCCTTTCTATGGCTAGTCTTTTGATGGTATTGTAGATTAGTGGCTGGCAGTATTCCTGTCCTCTCAGAGCTTCCTTTCTATGGCTAGGCTTTTGATAGCATTGTAGGTTGGTGGCTGGCAGTATTCCTGTCCTCTCAGAGCTTCCTTTCTATGGCTAGTCTTTTGATGGTATTGTAGGTTGGTGGCTGGCAGTATTCCTGTCCCCTCAGAGCTTCCTTTCTATGGCTAGTCTTTTGATGGTATTTTAGGTTGGTGGCTGGCAGTATTCCTGTTCTCTCAGAGCTTCCTTTCTATGGCTAGTCTTTTGGTGGTATTGTAGGTTGGTGGCTGGCAGTATTCATGTCCTCTCAGAGCTTCCTTTATATGGCTAGTCTTTTGATGGTATTGTAGGTTGGTGGCTGGCAGTATTCCTGTCCTCTCAGTGCTTCCTTTCTATGGCTAATATTTTGATGGTATTGTAGGCTGTTAGCTGGCAGTATTCCTGTCCCCTCAGATCTTCCTTTATATGGCAAGTCTTTTGATGGTATTGTAGGTTGGTGGCTGGCAGTATTCCTGTCCCCTCAGAGCTTCCTTTCTATGGCTAGTCTTTTGATGGTATTATAGGTAGGTGGCTGGCAGTATTCCTGTCCCCTCAGAGCTTCCTTTCTATGGCTAGTCTTTTGATGGTATTGTAGGTTCGTGGCTGGCAGTATTCCTGTTCTCTCAGAGCTTCCTTTCTATGGCTAGTCTTTTGATGGTATTGTAGGTTGGTGGCTGGCAGTATTCCTGTCCTCTCAGTGCTTCCTTTCTATGGCTAATATTTTGATGGTATTGTAGGCTGTTAGCTGGCAGTATTCCTGTCCTCTCAGAGCTTCCTTTCTATGGCTAGTCTTTTGATGGTATTGTAGGTTGGTGGCTGACAGTATTCCTGTCCTCTCAGTGCTTCCTTTCTATGGCTAATATTTTGATGGTATTGTAGACTGTTAGCTGACAGTATTCCTGTCCTCTCAGAGTTTCCTTTCTATGGCTAGTCTTTTTTATGGTATTGTAGGTTGGTGGCTGGCAGTATTCCTTTCCTCTCAGAGCTTCCTTTCTATGGCTAGTCTTTTGATGGTATTGTAGATTGGTGGCTGGCAGTATTCCTGTCCTCTCAGAGCTTCCTTTCTATGGCTAGTCTTTTGATGGTATTGTAGGTTGGTGGCTGGCAGTATTCCTGTTCTCTCAGAGCTTCCTTTCTATGGCTAGTCTTTTGATGGTATTGTAAGTTGGGGGCTGGTAGTGTTCCTGTCCTCTCAGAGCTTCCTTTCTATGGCTAGTCTTTTGATGGTATTGTAGGTTGGTGGCTGGTAGTGTTCCTGTCCTCTCAGAGCTTCCTTTCTATGGCTAGTCTTTTGATGGTATTGTAGTTTGGTGGCTGAGAGTATTCCTGTCCTCTCAGAGCTTCCTTTCTATGGCTAGTCTTTTGATGGTATTGTAGGTTGGTGGCTGGCAGTATTCCTGTCCTCTCAGTGCTTCTTTTCTATGGCTAATATTTTGATGGTATTGTAGGCTGTTAGCTGGCAGTATTCCTGTCCTCTCAGAGCTTCCTTTCTATGGCTAGTCTTTTGATGGTATTGTAGGTTGGTGGCTGGCAGTATTCCTGTTCTCTCAGAGTTTCCTTTCTATGGCTAGTCTTTTTTATGGTATTGTAGGTTGGTGGCTGGCAGTATTCCTGTCCCCTCAGATCTTCCTTTCTATGGCTATTCTTTTGATGGTATTGTAGGTTGGTGGCTGGCAGTATTCCTGTCCTCTCAGAGCTTTCTTTGGATAGTCTTTTGATGACAAGTCTCTTGATGGTATTGTAGTGTATTTTTCCCGAAATTATCCACGAATCCATTCTCGGCTTTCAACGTGTCCTAACATGCTGGTTCTTCTTCTCTAAATCGTCTACAGAAAGCCATTTCCCTCTCCTCCGTCATATTTGGATGTATTCGTCACTCTCTTAGTCTGCTAGTCAATGGCTTGCCATTATTCGGCGCCACATCTCAAAATCTTGTATTTCTTTATCATTTCTGCCTTTCTGAGACTTCAGGTCTCGAATTCATATTCAAATACGCTTTAGGTGACATGGTTTTTGATGTTGAAATATTTTTTCCTTGTTAAATTCCATTGAGGTATGCTTGCCTTTATGTCTCCTTGACTTTTCCATCCGAGATCATTTAAGCTCTTACTCTCTTGGCAAAAATAAATATATAATTTTTATATTTTATACCCACGCCATTTTCAAGGTAAAAATAATTGTCTAAAAACCTATTTTCTTCTTTTTTCATTTTGAGGACTTACAATGTGATACGGTAGAGAATACCCTAGTTGTAGGTTGGATTTTGATCGAATTCATCAACCTTTTCATTTTAAAAAAAAAGTTTATTTTCCTTGACGTCTTGGTGACCCAAAATCGCCCTTTACAAAAAATAAGTTTTGACAAGGGCAATAGTGGTTCGCCGAAACGCCAAAAGGACAATATATTAGAAAGATAAAATCCTCTGAAATATAAAATAATAATTAAAACGGCTTCTAAGGATAATTTTATTGCTTTATTTATATATATTCTTTCAAGCTTTCGAGTATTATAAACCCTTCTACACTAGCATATGAGATAATTTGTATATAACAATATGTAATCCCACCACAATCTATGCAATGTATCGTCAAAAGTTTTAAATAAAAGTTAGGCTTCGCGAAAAGGAGAACAGCAATTACCAGGATTGCATCATCCAGGAAGTAAAGGTCACTACCCAGGAACCATAAAACTAAAGTTCAAAGACCTTCTTTTTACTGGAAGATGGCAATCATGACGACAATGGAGGTACCAACAACCAATCACAGTTAAGCATAAATAAATAATAGCCAATCAGAGGTAAACACGTAGGACGATCCCATCCAATGAGAAGCCGAGAGAGTTAACGAGGATGATCTCGGACAAAAAGTTAGTAGTAGGCAGGCAACCAGGCTAGAAGCAAGGCGTGCTCAACTCCGACTCCAACCAAGGTAACATTCTCTTCGATCATGTGAAAGGCAAGGTACCTCCTCCAGTCTCAACTCTCTCCCTTTATCGCGAAGTTCAGGTTCTATCCCATTCTGGTTTTGTCTCGTTATTTCCCCTGTGGAACCCTACCATTCAATCAACGACTGCACCATCAATCATCAACCACCACAAGTCACCAATCCTACAGTAAGTCAACAGGAGCTTACACAGGATCAACAACATCGAATATTATTATAGTGAGTCGACAGGATCTAATCGAATCTCAAATAGTATGACAAAATTTATCATATACACCTGCAGAAGGGTTTATAGTACCCGAAAGCTTGAAAGAAAATATACAATAAGGCAAAAACTCATCCATTTTAAATGGTTGATAAGTCTACAATTTCAATAGAAGGTGATTCAGTGTGACACATCAGCGAACATAATCTAAAAACATAGCTAAATATGGTCTCTCCTCGAGTTGGTCTCTTTTCTGAGACTGTTTCGGTTGAAAAACTCTTCTTGACTTGGCCTGACTTGACAGAGTCTCTGATAAGAGATCACCACCAGAAGAGAACTGGTTCATCTATGTTTCTAGGCTGTGGTTTCTCATGGAAGTCTTTACAGTATTACCTAACTTTATCAGAGAATCATTATTTTCGTTATTTTTCCTTATTTAAAAAACGGTGCAATATACCCAACAAATTCAATCTATCAAAACAACCACTCTAGGTTTAGTGACGATAACTGAGATAGCATTTGAAAAGAAGAATAAAAAAGAGGGATTCTACAAAAAGAGATGTCTTTTATAAAAAAAAAGGTAGTCGAGTAAGACGTTGGGATGAGGGAAGAATGTACTGTGATGGGGCGGTAAGTTAAGCTGGTTCGACGACTGTAGGTCTCCGCACGCTCAAATCTTCGATGGCTGCACATCCAGTTTGTGGTTGGCTGTGTCGGAACAGATAGCTCTCTCTACTTACAGAATTCGCTCAGGTCTTCTGTTGTCATATTGGAGGGCCTCGAGTAGGGTTTGATGAAAGCTGGAAACATGGTTTCGATAAAGAATCCATATTACTATATTACAATGAAACATCAAATGAAAATGACCAGTGAAGATGTTTAAAGAGAGAAAAGGAGGGTGATTCTGAATTGAAAGATGCCTAAGTCCACGTTGGCTGATGCAATATCCTCTCCATCTTACAAGAAGGTCGTTAAGTCGATCTCTCTAGATTCTTGGATCCAAGGTCATCACCCAACCGGAGGTAATTCAACAATAATTAAACCTAAAAATGCGTCGACGTAATAAAATCCTCATGCCGAAAAAAAATATTCCTTCAAGAACAAGGAAAATAAACTTCAGATCCCTATAATACAAGGAGTAAATAAGCCTAATATCAAGAATTAATTCTTAAATACAACTCTCTGAAATAAATTTGTTTTTAAAAAGAGAGAACAGATAGAATGTGACAAAAATATATAAAAATATTTTTAATTTTACAAAAAAAAATAGAACTTCCAAGTATCGAACCCGCGATCTTATATTTAATATCGAATTTCGGTAGTTAATGCCTCTGAGATCAGGAAACACTGCACGCTGAATGGCTAATGAACTCAATGCTGGTTTGACTGATTGAGGTCACCTGACATTGAAGAGCCAATTATAGCCATTCACTGGCACGTAAACTTAGTCTGTCAATCAGCGCGAAATAAAACGCGAATACTACATATACGTATAAACCTGAAAGCGTATATTATAGTTTATATACATTTTACAGTGTAAATATTGGTATATAAAAAGATAGGTCACCTCACCCGTCAAAATAAACGCTTAAACTATAAGCACAATCTATTAACGGTCTCCGCAAACTAGCGGACTGGTGTCAGTGACAAAACCAAAACACCAGCTTTGACACTCTAGTAGTCACCCTCAGTTTGCAAAAGCTGATATTGTAGCATCGTCCCAAGACGCGTTAGTTAGGGAGACAGCTAATAGATGGCACTTAGTTTTGGCGTTGGTTTTGACGAGTAAGATGACCTTTCTTTATTAGTTATTTATACAGTAAATGTTTATAACCAGGATGTATATATCTTCGAACTGAAGAAGAGCTATATTTCAAGGAAAAATCACGAACGTTTGACCCACCTGTAATGAGAGCTCCTACCAGGAGCACGGCCAACATGACGTAGCTACAGACCATGTCGCCCCACACAGACAGGACGACGGAGGTGGTCAGGGTGGTTAGTAGACCGATGAGCTGCACCCATACACACTCAGCAAGACTTGTGGCTGGTCATTGAAATAGCTACTGTAACTATGAAACATCGATATATCGCACAGATACATCACTGGCTTCTAACTACTGTACATGTACGACATCTGAGAAACCTCTCCTCCTGAAAGATAGCACAAACCAAATGACCAAAACATATATTATCTAATTAAATCTACCAGGGGTTTCTTCATCTAATCTACATAAGCTTGGAATTCCGTTATCCCGAAGAACCCTGTGTTTACAAACTGTGCCAAGTGGAGCTCTTGGGCTCCCTGAAGCCAGAGAATCTACCTTCAAACTAGACGAAAGAGATCTCCTCCGTACCATCAAAACCCAATGCCTACAGGAATGGAAATCTAATGCTGCACATGACTGGTACAGAGCAGGAAGGACAAGCACCGGTTCTGTCCTCCCAAGAGAACAACAGTCTTTGATTTCCAGACATCAAGTCTGGTCATCTACGGACAATGACTTTCCAGAATGTTTTCAAGGTTTTCCCACTATGTACTAAGTGTCAACCTGCAACCCCAAAGCACATTATTGACTGTATTGACTCATCCATTGATGAGCTCTACTCATCCCCAGCAGACGCCATCAACAAACTACAAGCTTGATACCCTAATTTGATTGAGTGGAGATAAGAAAGAAGAAGACAAACTCTGCGAGAAAGGCAGCAGAAAAGGGTCAAGTGTTGATGTGCAAATATTTAGTATTAAATATGTTTTCACCCCATTGGCTGTGTTTGATAGATACATTTCTTACCATTGTCAGGACGTTCTGACGAATATAAAAATACTAGCCGAATGACCCGGGCAACGCCCGTGTTTTACCCGGTTGAATGTTTTGATTCAAATACTATTTGTTACAATTATAAATTGGCGCCTTAAATAAATGCATATGTTAGTTAATAACTATAGCCTATGTGCTTTATCTGTCTATGTACTGTTGGCTTCCGTAGGCGTCTCTTACTGGGAAAAAGAAAGAGAGGATTCCATTTGGTTATTAACTAATATATGCATTTATTTAAGGAGCGACCCGCTCCAACACAATAGTTACAAAAACGAAAAAGCGAGTGGGGGGGGGGGGGGCAAAGGTGGCGTGGTCGTAGCCAACCAATAGGAGGGCGCCATTCCAAAAAAAAGCAAACGGTGACAGAGACGAAAACTGATTAAGAGATGAAGAATTGATGACGCTCGTAACTGTATATAGAATATGTATTGTGTAAAAACGGACCCTATACAGTTAGAGCAGTCAATAATTCGGAACTCAGCCAGAACACCGAAAGCTAAAACACCTCTTTGGCAAATTATAAAAATACCATATGGATCCCTTGTGGATCTCATGATGTTAAGCAAAAGTCGGTGGACGAGTGGGTAACCCCCTCGATTCCCGACAGTCATGAACCGGGATTAAATCCCGCGTTAAAATTTTGTTTAATATGTGAATAACCTTCACATATTATTCATTGTTCAATTATCATGAACTAGGTTGCTCTTGCTGAGCGGTACCTATTTATGTGAATTTGAACCAGGTCATGATGTTAAACCCGCCCTGAAATGGCCTGGGTCATAGCACCCAACACCTACACTCATGGACAAAACTTAAGGAAGTTGTACCTTTTAGCATATATATCGGGATTCAGACAATAATTCAGAAATATATTACAGTGACCTTTATTGAAGACACACGATATAACCAAGCACGAAGGACAAGATAGGTTAAATCAATATATTCTCCAGGCAATAAGTCAATCGATTTTGGCCACAGAATTGGCCTAGCCAATTTACCAGCTAAACACCTCTTAGAAAAATTGCTGAGATTTCAGTAAAACCTTGTAAAGCTCATGACTCTATACTATACTATAGCTCTAAACCATGGCCTCCAGATGAGAGCTCGAAATTTTCCAAAGCTGGTGTCACCGACCAGAGGCTGCTAGATAGGCATGAGTGCTTCTCATCTTGATGTCTTCATAAATAGGAAAAGAACGAGGGTTATCGTAATGATCAGCAAGTGGTCCACAATACCTCTAAGAAGTCTTTATTGGAAGTTTTATGGCCTACTTTCTGATAATACCTAGTTATTTTCATATTTCCGAAGCCATCAACAGGGAAGTGACTGTATATAACGCCCCCCGACCTGTCCAGCATCGTTGAGCAGCCCCGAGGTGGCCTCCTCGGACTCGGGGAAGGTCAGCTCCGTAGCCAGCTGGAAGCCGATGGGATGGTAGCCTGCCATGAAGAACCTGCGACACCCGCGTCTGTCGCTACAGCATTGTGCGCGATCAATCACAGTAGACCAGCCTCTCTCTAAAGGACCACACAAGAATTACAAACAACAACAAAAAGCTTTAAGACAACGATAATCTCCCTATTCGCTGTAGAAGTAGAAACACAGTCGGGCAGAAGGACGTCTTTGTACGATCGTCGTCCTATATAAATTCTCCCCGACTTCTACAGAAAGCTTTATTAAGACCCTTTGGTCATACATAGATTCTCCGAGTAGAAGAGGATATATACAGAAATACCAGTAATATTAGTACCAGTAATCATCAATGTTATTTACAATGTATCAAATAGGGGGAAAGAAGAAAGAAAAGGTTTGGCATAAACTTATATACAAGAAATCGAGAACAAGCAGTTCCTTTTCTTCTACACAAAAGAATTATTATAAATTCTCCTAATTTAGGCGTTATACGAGGTGTGTTCAAAAAGTATCGCGACATTTAAATTTTCGCGGGTTACGTATATTAGAATTTCGATCTTTTTGTGGCTTTATGTTGGTACTCATGTCTCTCACCTATGCCAACAAGCTCGGCCATTTTGAATGTTCACTTAATTGTTGACAGCTGCTTTGCTTGCAGGTGTTTTGGATCGTCTTCGAATTTTACCTATTAAAAAAAATGGATCAATACACCTGTATCAATTTTTTTGTGAAAAACGAAATTAAGTGCGCGGATGCATTCCGAATGTTGACTGTGGCATGCGGAGAAGCTACCTTGGACCGAAGCAACGTTTATCGGTGGTACAAAATGTTCTCAGAAGGCCGAGAAGATGTGAACGACGAAGAGCGTGCCGGACGCCCGAGCACTTCAACAACAGACGAAAAAATTAATGAAGTGGAGAAAATGATATTGGCCAATCGTCGAATCACCGTTAGAGAAGTTACTGAAGACCTAAATATATCGATTGGCTCGTGCCATTTGATTTTTATCAATGATTTGGGCATGAGACGGGTCGCCGCGAAATTCGTACCAAAATTGCTCAATTGCGACCAAAAACAGCATCGCATGAACATTGCTAATGAGATGTTGGACTCTGTCCGCGACGACCCAAATTTGCTCCAGAGGGTCATAACTGGTGACGAAGCGTGAGTTTATGGTTATGACGTGGAAACCAAAGCTCAATCATCTCAATGGAAGCTGCCGCACGAACCAAGACCGAAAAAAGCGCGCCAAGTTTGGTCGAATGTGAAAGTTTTGCTGACAGTTTTCTTCGATTGCAGGGGCGTGGTGCATCATGAGTTCTTGCCACAGGGTAGAACGGTCAATAAGGAATATTACCTGCAAGTTATGCGCAATTTGCGCGAAGCAATCCGCCAGAAACGCCCGGATTTGTGGAAGAACAAAAATTGGCTTTTGCACCACGATAACGCCCCTGCTCACACATCGTTGCTTGTGCGCGACTTTTTGGCCAAAAACAACACACTAATGATGCCGCAGCCACCGTATTCCCCAGATCTGGCCCCCTGTTACTTTTTATTGTTCCCTAAACTGAAGAGGCCCATGAAAGGACGACGTTACGCTACGCTTGACGAGATAAAGACGGCATCGAAGGAGGAGCTGAAAAAGATTTTTAAAAATGATTTTTTTGAAGTGCTTCGAAGATTGGAAAAACCGTTGGCACAAGTGTATAATATTTCATGGGGATTACTTTGAAGGGAACAAAATAGGTATTCATGAATAAATAAATAATTTTTGAAAAAACACAAAAGTCGCGATGCCTTTTGAACACACCTCGTAGTCGGGAATCCATTGACTAAAAACAACCAGCCATATAACCCCGTTATTAGAAAAGAAGCCTTTTACTCTGTAGCATGTAATGACTGCAATGTAAGGTGGGTAGGGGAGACTGGGAGAAGAGAACATAACAGGATAATTGAACACAATAGGAATATAAAACATAGTAACCCATTGTCCTTAATAGTACAACATATCAACAGGTCATACTTTCAATTTATCAGAAAACCCATAGTACATTACAGTAACATCTATAATAAGTACCAAAGATTAATAATAGAATACATAATATCTAAACAGAGAGGTTAACAGTATAAACCGTAGTATTGATCTGCCAGAAACATTCAAAGCAATAGTTACAATTCCATAGTAGAGTCGACTGTCAAAGCCAGGAGAGGCGCCCTATGCTTTTAAAGATCAATTTCCTCCCGGCAAAATTTCTATATATATCAGGGGACAGGATAAATCAACGTCTAGTTGATTTATGTTCCACTAGATGGCGCTCTGCCATCTAAAAAGCACATGTTCTCCTGGTCAGGATATGCCTTCATTATTTTCAATATATATTTTTTCTTTTTAATATATTAATTCTAAAGGCGCTCATATTGACCCTAATTTACTGTATGTAGTACTGAGGGGGAGATCGGGCCAGGAAAGAATCTCACCCCAGAAGAAGGACGGTGAGGAAGGTGAGCCAGAAGATACGCATGGGGAGACAGAGGGCGAAGCCGAGCAGAACGAGGAAGGACACGATATAGACGGCCACTGTCATCTCCCTGCGACAGCCGGTTGGATCAGTCATCGAGACGGTTGGTTGTTCCATCTACCCACCTGAACCTGCGGATCTTATTGACCAGAGCTCCCAGCACCAGCGACCCCAGGATCCCGGAGCCGATGTAGCCGAGACCCATCCAGCCGAGCTTGGTGCCCATTCTCTGCACACCCCGCCTGTTCCAATCCTCTCCCTCCCTCACCCAGCTGTGGCACCAACCGGGAAGTACGGCGTCAGGGTCTGGTTGAGGAGCGTCGAGAAGGCGTAGAACACCCCGACGTTCAGTCCTGGATGTACAAAGTGGTACAAGGTGGAGAGTGGTGCCTGGCTGACGACGCTCACCGTAGCTGACCAGCAGCAGGACGTAGGGCCGGCACTGCAACACCCTCCGGACGTTGAGCAGGTAATTTGCCGAGCTGATGGGCTCGAGGAAGGCCTGGGCATGGCTGGGGGGCAGCGGCGGGCTCTCCTCGAACCCTGGGGCAACACCTCGTCGTCATTCTTCGATATGTTTTCACGCCCACTCTATTTGTAGAAATTGTGAGTCGCCAATATTCTAGAGGACTCCCAAGCGAAAGGCCGTACCCACTAACAGTGCAGGGAAATAGGCAGTAGGAGACCCAATAAGTCATGACTCTTTATCACTAGCGGGATGAAATTAAAGACCACATATTGAGGCGCTTGATCAGAGGAGGCGCCGTAAGAAGCCCGCAAAGTGACAAATAATCACAATGGTAAACATGAGTGCCATCAATATTCGAGAACTATTATAAAACGAATTTTCTTATCAGCTAAAACAACCATAATGCTGAATTTAAAACTTCTCTATTATATTATTTTAAATATTGCGTCCGAATTATTAAAAGAGTCGTTGCAATAAATGGAAAAGAGGTAGCGAAAAGAGGAAGCATGGGTGGAATAGAGACGCCGCAAGAAATCTCTTTCCCGGCGCATACACCTCTCGGAGCGGCACTGACTACCCAAGCCAGCAATGTACAACAGGACCTACCCAAGAGGATGAGAATAAAGAGAAATAACGATGTCCCGGCCACGAAGTAGAACATGGTGTCGAGACCTGAGGCGAGGTACTTCGGGTCCTTGTCCCCGTGTATGAAGAGGAGGGGCGGCACGAGGAACCCCAGCCCCACCCCCACCTGTCAGCACCACTTAGCGACGGCGAGGCCAGCGCGGGGTAGATACTTGCCTGCGAGCCGCTGATCCCCACGCTGCACGCCCAGCTCACCTCCCCGGGACCGAACCACATCAGGGCCAGCTGCGTCGGCAGCCCGATTAGCAGCACGGACGCCGCCGACACCAGGGTCTGGCCGAAAAAACCCCACGGCGAAGAGGTCGCGCCGCACGCTCGCACACTTCACCCACGAGCCTGCACCGACCCGTGGTGGAATGCGACGATCCGCTGTGTCGACGACCCACTCACCTATAGTATTGAGGGCCGCGGCCAGGAGCACGCAGCCCCGCAGGCCGTACTTCTTGAGATACCAGATGGCGGGCAGCACCAGTAGGACGTACGACAGCATGTACACCATGGAGGTGGCGTTGATGGCCAGCGTCGGTACGCCGTAGAAGAAAGCCATGGAGTCCGTGACGATGGCGTACTGCACCCACTGGAACTGGACCACCACGGCCTCCAGGCTGAACATGGCCAGGATGAAGTAGCGCTTCTTGAAGAGCCCGATCTTGATGGATGAGGAGCGACGGGTGCGGCGCGGGGCCGTCGAGGTGGAGTCGGCCAGGGAGAGCTGGGACTGCACCGGCTCACTCTGGTCCGCCTGGGCAGACACCCCGGGGGTGGTATGGACGGACGGCAGGGACAGGCCAGCTTACCTTCTCTCCCGCCGGGATAAGTCGCTGCTTCTGTTCGTCGCTGGAACGGTGTCCTTCTGATAGCCTAGGCTCACAACAATGAAACATTTAAATTACTTAGCCCGGAATTTTCAGTTTACAAAATAAATCAACTTCTTGCTGTTCTTTCTGCGATCCCAAATACTATTGGAAGGGCCTATCTCAATCAATGGAGAACTCTTTAAGCCGTTTCGACAATTCAATCTACCAGACCGCTGTAATATTGTATTGGGCTACTCCGCAGGGAAGGTTCATCACTTATAAGCCAGGCCTTCCCATAAGATCTTTAGCTTTCTTAAGATATCTCAGTGTTATTTTAAGAAAACTATAAAGATCTTGGAGAATAAGGTTTTCAAGAACATCAAGATATCCATAACTGATTGCATATTGTGACTCCGACTACTCAGAAAATATTAAGACCCTCATCTTACTGTGGAGAACCAATAAGCGCTGGATGTCGAGAAAACAAACGATATTTGTGATTTATCAACTATCGAAGCAGAATACATCCTGCAGCAGATGGCATAAAAGAACTGAACTCTCTGAAAGCTGAAACTCCCTGTTGCAAAAGTGTTTTTTTTTCCTTATCCCTAGTACACGTAGTACGGGCCATGATAATCATGGTGACTGTAGGCGACTGCTTTTTACTGTAAGTGCGCCACATGTATTTGGCGGCGCGAACCATACAAGCAGAATTTGAAGTGCAAAATCAAGGTACCACTCTATCTTACAAAGGGATCAGCTAAATAGAAAAGCTTAGCTTATAGATATAAGAGAATAAAGTGAACCTACCACGTTGCCCAACACAATATTGCTGATATGTTAACCAAGTCCCTTCCAAGAAACATTTAGAAAGCCAAAGAACACCTGGTGGGAGAGAGAACCATCATAGAATTATTAATTTAGTGTTGGATATACTTAGTCTAGCCATAAATATCGTTACAAAACCAAATCAGTGATAAAAATTTTAATTTGATCGCGTGAAGTATTCAAAATACAGTAGTTGTTATTTGAATATCTCGTGCACACGTGTTTAGAAAAAAAAATCGGAATTTATTTGTTTTTTGATAATGGATTGGGGTGTTAAAGAAAACCGTATAGCTGTAATAGCCTTACACAAGGTAGGCCAAAGTCCTTCATCCATCTTTAAACTTTTACAAAATTTGTCACGTTAATTTGTTTATCGAAACATCGAAAGGTTCAACAAGGCTGGCACTATTAATGACCTTGAAAGATCTGGTCGACCGCGCGCGCAACGAACGCAAGCAGCTATTATTATTATTTATTTAAGTAACCCAGGTTCCTGGAGCGTACAGAAGTCGCCAACTACCCGGGATGTCCTTCTGACCTAAGTCTTCTTGGATTTATATACAATGCCAGTGGAAGTCCAATTAATGAGGTGTCGCCAGGCAGATTTCTTTCTTGGGGCAAGCAGCTATAAAAGCCATGTGTATTATGAAATATTATCCCCCTGTGTGATCTCTCTCTATCTTATATAATAGTAATAATAATATTCATTTTTAAAAAATTCATTTCACATTGTTGTATATTGTTATTCTTGGCAACAGATCATTGTTGTCGTTTATAATGTTATTTCTTAATTATAGATAAGGTGATAGGTTTCTGGAGATGTGTTTCTTTTCATTTTTATTGCAATCTCAAGCTTTCGGGAATTACCGCCCTTCTACAGGAGTACAAAAATGAAATCAGGTAGAAGGCTTATCAATTGAGCACAACATTAATGAGGGCTGAGCTCAGTTGGAAAATCTACCAAGCAATGAAGAGCCACTACCCATCCAAGATACAGGGCCGCAACTTGGTGATAAACCCCGACGCAATATACGACTTCCTAGTTACCTCAAAAACTATGAATTGTCTTAGAGGGGAGAAGTATTGTGTATAAGCATTCTTAGCAATAGATTATTGTTGTCATTGATAATGTTCTTTCTTATCATCATCATACATATTTATATTTGGCTGGTAACCATTGATGTATAGCATAGAATTTAGTCCTAATAGAAATCTCTCATCAGATATGTAACCTACTGGTCTTCTCTAATTCTTAAACGCCAACGAGGATATAATATTATATTTCATTGTTGTTGTTTTTTTTAACTTTGACTAAGGGAATTGTTGTTTTTGCCAAAAAAAATTACCATTCAATTACTTTTTTTTGTAATAATGTTCTTTTTAAAAATAAAACCTCTAGATCCCCAAATCAACAACAATTAAAGGTATAAATTAACACAAAGCAATAACGCGCCATCTATACATATAAAATGAAAGGATCAGTAAGGGCAGTAGGGGTTTGTATTGTGTGTTAAAGAAACATTCGCGCTTTTAAATCCTTTAATTTTATATATATAGATGGCGCGTTATTGCTTTGTGTTAATTTATGCCTAACTGGCCTTGTCTTTATTGTTTGTGGAAGAGCATTGCTCGATGCAAATATTTGAATGTAATTCTACTGTCCTATAAGCTTATGTCCATAGTTTTCTTGAAAACAATTTCTGAGATTCCATCCTTCAGTGCTGCGTATATAAGCAGAATCGTCCAATACAGTATTAGAGCTCTGAGAAGCGGTCTGGTGGATTAAATTGGCGAAACCGCTGGGAGGGTTCACCACTGATGAGCCAAGCCCTCCCAATATAATTTTTTCATCGCAGTAAGGGCAGTAGGGGTTTGTATTGTGTGTAAAAGAAACATTCGTGCTTTTAAATCCTTTCATTTTATAATTAAAGGTATGTTCTATCAAAATATTTTTTTCGTTTGACCAAAAAAGTTTGAAAAAGAAGCTTATTTATATACACAAATTATAAGCAGAATAAAAATTCTTTTGAATCTGAAATATTTTTAGTCAATTCAAATATTACCATTTGTATCAATTTTAATAATGTATTCGTAAAAACGAGTTCTCAATTAAGCCTCATTGTAAAAAGTAATGGAAAAATACGATTGCGTTTGTTTTCCGGTATAGCTTGCAAATAACGCCCCAACTTTCTAATATAATTTAAGTGATTAACTCAAGTTCTTGGGAAGTTTTAATCTTATATTTTGAATCCCTCAAACACAATACAATATTTATATATTAAGAATTTATAATATATTTAAACGCTTTACAAATATATCTACGTATAATAATTTCTTAAAATAGTACACTAATATCAAATCTATCTCAGCTTCAAATAAATTATATATTCATAAATATATTAAAAATTTCATTTCCTGACCGCTCACATGAACATTCATAAATATATATTGATAAGACACTATATTTAACAAATATGAATTTTAAAACCATTTTAAATGTACACGTATGTTTGATTAATTAAACTTATACAATGGATTATATATCTTAAAATTGTACCTGTCATATTCTTCTACATTAGACATTTAAAAATATAATTTTTAATAAATTTTTGTTAAAGTTAAAAAACGATATCTATTTTAATATATTTTATTTAGTTTACATTAAACTAAATAATTTAAATAGCCATAGTGGAATTTCAACGTGGCCAAATTGACCAAAATATTTTTTATTGTTGTTGTTCATTTTTTACTTTCACTATAAAAGGTAAATGGTGTATGAATATTTTAATTGATAAAATTTATATAAATTATAACAAAGTTTTGGCTTATGAATTTTAAAAATATATATTTCAAAATGGATACACACAAAGCCTTTAAATATAAGAATTTCCTGGGATATTTAAAAATGAGGAGATTAAAATAAAAGTGGAGAAAGATAGAAAGATATTGCATTATATACAAATAATACAATTAATTTGATATTTTAAAAAATATTTATTTACATTTTCAAAAAAATGAAGGAAAGGTAAATTTATTGATTTATATACTATTATAATATAAACGAAATATTTCAAACCAAAAATACGCATATTTTAATAATTTATTTTTATACACTTAGCAAGAACACACACACACTCTTTTATACAAACCCTTGTTTAGGTAGTTGCCTACATCTCATCTACGCTTCTGGTTCCTGGGTTAATTTATTCTAATACCCTGGGAACCTGGATTAATACAATATAATCTAGACCCTTTTGTTGATTAGACGTTAGAAATATCTCCATCTGGTAAGGTATATGGCGTAATATCGTCTTTCGCGAATTCTGTCGCCAAAGACTTCATTTTACGTGCTTCATCGCTTTACAACCTGGCAACTCTGAGAGTGGGTTAACGGGAGGATCCGCAAAATGTTGCTACCCAAGAAAAAGTGATCTAAAATCTTTAAAATCTGAATCACTTGTTATTCCTAGTATAATGTATATTTGTCCAAAAAATATAATTTCGTTATTTTAATTTTTTTTCCCGCCATTTTTATTTTTGCTAATATAAATTTAATTGTCCAATGGGGGTAGCTGGAATATTTCTCCTTTTTTTGTTAATTTTTACATAGAAGCTTTTTTTATTATTTAAAAACGCATATTTTCATTAATTAATCAATGATAGTAATTTTATTAGAATTGATAAATATACTCGCTATAATATTTGTGATAGTTTAGCTCCTTGTTTTTTTAAGTGGGTATAGGGGCGATTTTGCTGGTAAGCTGTTGTAAATTTTATAATTTTCCTGTGAAGAGAGAAACTGAGTCAATTGTCTGCGTAGTCTTTTTAGCAGTTGGCACATTTCGAAAGAATGGTATGGTCTTTTGGCACATGTTGAGGTAAAGTGGATATCACCACGTTTAACACATCGTGGCTTTTATCCATATTCACAAAATGTAACTGACCAAAATTTTATACCTGTAAGACTGTATACAGGTGTAGGCGGCATTGGAGCGATGTTTGAGTTAACGTTTTTATATATTAACGGCGTAATTTTACTGATCTATTTTGAATACTTTTATTATATTGTTACATCATGATTAATGGCGTATTTCTTATATTATTTTTAATATATTTGAAATTTAAATTATATATTTATTTATTTTTATATTCTATGATATTTATTTAAAACACAGATTATTTAGATTGTCATCATTTGTATTTAGGTACACGTGTGACTTCACTGCTCTCTTTGATGTGAGAAAATAAGAAAAGGATTCTGGTGGCTACTTAAAGAAGACTTATCTCGTTATTCCCTTTTATAAATTTGCAGGATGGTTGAAACACGCTCTGGTAAGATGCAAGACCCAGCACAGGAGAGAATCCAGGCTGAAGAGTCTGCCAAGCCGCAACCTGGTGCAACAATTGGTAGAGATGCTAGTTCCGACCCAGTTGTCCTGAATCCCAACATCGACATCCCCAAGTATGATGGAACGGAAGACCCTCGCCCATGGATTGAATCTCTTGAAGAAATTGGCTTCTTGTACCATTGGGCAGACTACATTATCTCTCGTTATGCCGCCATGAACATGACGGGAAGCGCTAAAACCTGGTTGAATTTACACAAGGCTAGTTTCACGAGCTGGGAAAATATTAAAATCCGCCTCATTCAAGATTTTTCTTTGGACGCGAATAAAGAAGAACTTAGAATGAAGCTCAACAGAATGCAACACTGGAATGAACCAGCAATCAGGTTCGCGGAAGACATTCTAGTGTTGTGCAACAAGGTTGACCCCGCAATGGAAGAAGAAACAAAAATTGAACATGTTATTGGAGGACTGAAAAAAGAGTACTCATTCGCGCTCTACCTGAACCCTCCTAAAACGACCGATGACCTTCTTGTCGTGTGCAAGAAAATGGATTCTTTTGAAAAGAAGTATCGGGAACGTGTGGAGAAATCCAGAAACCTATATAACGGTCCACGCTATTCTAGACCCCAACAACAATCGAGGTACGTGCCGCCGACTGCCGCACGAAACTACCAGACCACTTCCAGGCCCCAAGCCCCTGTTTCCAATAATTACAAGAACGACTCCCCTCCTACCCCCAGACAGTATCGAAACAACTTTCCCCAGCCCTCTACCCCTAGACGTCCTTATAATCCTAACTTTGTGCCGAAACCAAACCTTCAGAGAAACACTTACAATAAAAGCCAAGAAGTGAGCAAAAATAGGACAGAAGATGGAAGACCAATCTGCTTTAAATGTAACAAGCCAGGGCACGTGGCCCGTTATTGTAGGGTCAAGTTTATAAGAATCCTAGAAGAGGATCCAGCAGATACCCAAGAGAAGGTCGAAGAAAAATGCCAAATGAATGAAATATCAGAGAAATCAGGACCTCGGCTTTATGCTGATGTATGTCATAGCACACAGACAAATATTCCTACCCGGAATAGATATTCCGTGTTGGAAGATTTAAACTAAGCGTCGCGCCTGAATCTGTCAATCAAAGCAAGTCGACCATAAACGGAATCAAGAAGTTGGACCCTAAATACAAATTAAAAATTAATGTGGACAAGATAGGGACTTTTGAAGCTTTGGTTGATACAGGTGCTGACCTCTCAGTGGTCGACCTCAGAACGGCCCTCGATACAGGCCATGGTATAAGTAAACTCGCAAAAATTTGTGCAGGACCCGATGGAAAAAAATTGGACATGGTAGGAAGTATATTTTTAAATATAAAAATTGATGACGAAACATTATCACACAACTTTGTGATATTGAAAACGCATTTACGGACATTAATTCTTGGGAGAGATTTCCTTAAGAAAATGAACGCAAAAATAGATTGTAAGCAAGAAACTATAAAATATGATTCGACGAATAATCATGACGAAATCAATTTTGAAATGTTGAAAATAAAGAGTGCCAAGGATTCCATTGTACCGGAATGTTCCATGAAATTGATCAAGGCATTGGTAGAAACAGAGGATGGAGAATATATTATCGAGGAGAGCAGCAAAATGTTTCAAACAAATGGACTTCGTCTAGCAAGAAGCTTGATCAATGTTATAAATAGGGAAACACACATCTGGATAACTAATCCGTATCCTCGACCGTTAAAAATAATGAAAAACCAAACATTGGCTTTTGGAAGTAGTCCAGCGAAAATAAATGTGAGTCGAGAAAGAGAGGTAGAAAAGAACGAAGAACCTAGATTCCAAATAAACGAAAATCTTTCACCAAAGGAACAGAAGGAGTTAAAACAAGTTTTAGAAAGGTATGGAGATCTTTTTTCATCGAGATTAGGGAGAACCAATTTGGCAAAACATCGGATAGACACAGAAGACGCGAAGCCAATTAAACACAAGCCTTACCGGGTAAGTGCTAAAGAACGAGATATTATAAAAGAGCAAATTGACGAGATGCTTACAGAAGGCATAATTAGGCCATCTTCTAGCCCCTGGTCTTTTCCAGTAATATTGGTCAAGAAGCGAGATGGTAAATACAGATTTTGTGTGGACTACAGAAAACTGAATAATGTGACAGTAAAAGATGTCTATCCGATCCCTAGAATAGACGAAGTAATGGATACTCTCCAAGGATCTACACACTTCTCAGCAATATACCTCAGATCTGGATATTGGCAAGTTGAAGTCGAGGAAAGAGACAAAGAGAAAACAGCTTTCACTACAGCGCATGGATTATATGAATTCAACGTGATGCCTTTTGGACTTTGTAACGCGCCTGCTACCTTTGAGAGAAGTATGGAGAATATGCTTGGAAATCTGAGATGGCAAATTTGTTTGTGTTATCTGGATGATGTTATCATATATAGCCCGGATTTTCCAACGCACCTCAAAAGACTTGAAGCTGTTTTTAGATGTTTTCGTGAATCTAATTTAAGGTTAAACGACAAAAAATGCCGATTTGCTTTTGAAGAATTGGAGATTCTCGGCTATATAACGAGCAAACATGGTATAAAACCCGCGGAACATAACATCAAAGCTGTCAGAAATTTTCCTCGGCCCAAAAAGGTCAAAGAAGTACAATCCTTTTTGGGAATGTGTTCATATTATAGAAAATTTATCAAAGACTTTTCAAAAATTGCTGACCCTTTGACCAACCTTATAAAAAAAGTGTATCATTTACCTGGACAGAAAGACAAGAGGAAGCGTTTCAAACCCTAAAAACAGCACTATTAAGTCCACCAATTTTAGGTCACTTCAATCCAAATGCACCTACCTATGTTCATACTGATGCGTCCAACATCGGCATAGGTGCAACACTTGTCCAAGACATCGGTGGTGAAGAGAAGGTGATCTCATATTTGAGTCGTACCCTAAGTAAAGCGGAGCAAAATTATTCAACCACTGAAAAAGAATGTCTGGCCGTTGTCTGGTCAATGTCAAAATTACGACCCTACCTTTATGGAAGACACTTTAAAATAGTAACAGACCATCACGCCTTATGCTGGCTCAAAAACTTGAAGGATCCAACAGGTCGATTGGCAAGATGGGCATTGAAAATTCAAGAATATGACTTCGATATAATACATAAATCGGGAAAGAAGCATCTGGACGCCGATGGCTTATCTAGGGGGCCCTTACCAGAAACTGATTGGGATGAGGATTTTGAAAGGCTATTTTTAAATCAAATAACAGACGAAGAGGATAAATTTATCGAAAGTGTTAAGAAAAACCTTAATGGAAGCAGGCGATCAATTGCGCAAAACTTTAAAGAAGAAGATGGATGCCTCTTTAAGAAAAACCCGAACCCTGAAGGCAGGGCGTGGTTGCTTGTGGTTCCAGAGAATAAAAAGAGAGAAATTATGAAAGAATATCACAATCATATGTCGAATGGCCATCTGGGCGTCGCCAGAACCATGTACCGAATAAAGAGTAAATACTTTTGGCCATCCATGCTAAAGGATGTCTCAGAATTCGTTAAGACGTGTCACCTTTGCCAAAGTAGGAAAGGCTCAAACCAATTACCTTCTGGACTACTACAGCCCATCCCCCCAGCCAACTTTCCTTTCGAAAGAATTGGAATTGACTTTGTTGTTCCACTACCATCTACGAAAAACAGGAAAAAATGGATAATCGTGCTGACGGACTACTACACTAGATATGCAGAAACAAGAGCAGTCTCGGAAGCAACAGTGAAAGAAGTTTCTAAATTTCTAGTAGAGGATATTTTTCTTCGGCACGGAGCCCCACAATATCTTATTAGTGACAGAGGCTCTCAATTTACCAGTAATTTAATGAAAGAGGTGATGAAAACGTGCAAGATTAAACATTGCTTCACAACGAGCTATCATCCCCAGACTAATGGATTGACAGAGCGGTTAAATAGAACATTGATCAATATGCTCAGTATGTATGTGAACACTGATCAGAAAAATTGGGACGAAATACTCCCATTCATCACTCACGCTTACAATACTACAATTCAGGAAACCACAGGATATTCTCCCTTTTTCCTGATGTTTGGAAGAGAACCCACGTCTCTTTTGGACAACAGGAATATCTCGGTGGACATTGACAAAGATGATTATGATGAATACATAAAACATCACTTAGACAAAATAAACAGAACAAGAAAATTAGTTATTAACAACACAATAAAGACTCAAGAAAGAATGAAAAAGAACTATGACAAGAAACACATGGAAAGAAGCTACGAACCAGGAGAATTAGTAGCAGTTTGGACACCAATTAGGAAAATAGGAAAGTGTGAGAAACTACTGAGAAAATATTTTGGCCCATATAGAATATTAAAGAAGCTGTCTAACGTAAATTACTTAATTGAGCCAAAAGATAATCCTGGCCAAGACCCATTGATTGTCCATGTCTCAAGACTCAAACCCTATTTTGAGAGAATTGATGAGGTAACTCACGAAGACGTGACGACCTCTGGAGAGGGGGAAGTGTTACATCATGATTAATGGCGTATTTCTTATATTATTTTTAATATATTTGAAATTTAAATTATATATTTATTTATTTTTATATTCTATGATATTTATTTAAAACACAGATTATTTAGATTGTCATCATTTGTATTTAGGTACACGTGTGACTTCACTGCTCTCTTTGATGTGAGAAAATAAGAAAAGGATTCTGGTGGCTACTTAAAGAAGACTTATCTCGTTATTCCCTTTTATAAATTTGCAGGATGGTTGAAACACGCTCTGGTAAGATGCAAGACCCAGCACAGGAGAGAATCCAGGCTGAAGAGTCTGCCAAGCCGCAACCTGGTGCAACAATATATAAGATGGGAATGCGCGTGGCATCAACCAAATTTTTATTCTTTTCTAGCTTACATGTATATTTAGGAAACTCTCTGTAATCCATCCTTATGGATCCTGCAGTGTAGTACTGGGTGTATATGAACTGGGTAAAAGAGCTACCGAAACTAAGATGCAAAATGTTTTTTAAGACATTTTGTTAACGAAGCATTCTCTTTTCTCGATAACTACCCATCTACACTGCGTGACATTGAAAATGGAACACCAAGAAATAGTGGCCAGAAAGTGATGAAACTCGGCAGACAGAGAGAGACAGGGACGAACAATAAGTGATCTTTATTTCAAAATGATAGTCATAATACAGAGCGAGAACGGCGTCGGCTTAGTAGCAAGTAGGACCACCGCGGACGGCGATGCACGCAGCAACACGTCTAGGTAGAGAGTCAATCAGAGTACGGATGGCGTCCTGAGGGATGGCTCTCCATTCCCTCTCAACCATTTGCCACAGTTCGTCTTCTGAACGCGGCTGTGGCAAGGCATGCAAACAGCGTCCAATGATGTCCCAGACGTGCTCGATTGGTGAGAGATCAGGAGAGTACGGTGGCCAGGTAAGCATCTGTACATCGTGCAGAGCTTGTTGGCTAATGCGAGCAGTGTGCGGTCGGGCGTTATCCTGCTGATAAAGGGGATTGGACCTTTCTCCACGTCGACGCCACACACGTACACGGCGACTATCACTGGACAAGCAGAAACGCGACTCATCTGAGAACACGACCCTGTGCCATTCCGTCATCCACGTCGATCTAGCCCGGCACCATTCCAAACGTTGGCGCCTATTCGGTGGGGTCAATGGCAGTCTTCTTAGCGGACGGCATGAGTGCAAGCCATTAGCAACAAATCGACGGGAAATGGTTCTGGTCGAGATGGAATGATCTAGGGTGTCTAGCACATGTTGCAGGATGGCGGTACAAGTGGCTTGTGGGGCCGCCACTGCTTGTCGAAGGATACGCCGATCCACACGTGCTGACGTCACTCTGGTTGCACCGACATTCCTATAAATTGCCATATTTCCTTGTTCCAACCATCTTCTCCACAGTCGGTGCACCGTGGACGCACCAAGGTGTGTATCAGCTGCGATTTGACGTATGGACCAACCTGCCCTTTTCAGTCCGATCACCATTCCCCTCGTAAAAGCGTCTGTCTGCTTGAACTGCCTCCGTTTACGATGACCTGGCATTCTCTGTTATTACACATGTCTTTTGACACAAGAACAAAATTTCTACAATGATTTTCCTTGAAGAAATAACGACACGAATGCTGTCCTTTCTGCAAGTTCCTTCCCTTATATCTTACTCCATGTGCGCACGAGAGCTGCGCATTTTACATCATTTGCATAACTCGGTTAGGCGCGTCTACCCTGAAATTTGCATAATTTTCTGGCCACTATTTCTTGGTGTTCCATTTTCAATGTCACGCAGTGTATAAACAGCAAATGATTTTACAACTTTAAATAAAATATCCACAGAATAAAATCAGAATAAGTAATAACTAAAAATGCAGTAAAACCTTGTGTTAACGAATTTTAAGGGACCATGAAACTAAACTATTTAATCGGGGGAAAATTTAAATTATCGATTTAACTACGGTTACTCTTACTCTACAGCGAGTGATATTTAAAAAAAAATCATATTTACTATTTAGTACTATAAGCAGTATCTGAGGCAATAAGTGTAGTTTTGAGATTTTTTTTTATTTATAGTGGCAACTTAATTAATTTCCAAAACAATAATATATACACATTTCAACAAAGTTAGTAATTTTGTTGGTACACTTTTATAAAATTTGTTAACATAAAGAAATTTTAAATTATGAGGTTCGTTAATCTGTGAGGTTTTCCTGTAATGTTTATATTTTTCAGAGAAAGAGAACGTTTCACGATGTTGCGTGTCATATTTGGCCATGCTGATATTTACACGCTTGTTCAGCGGTACATATATTAAAATTGAAACGATACAGAGATAGAATAGCAATTACCAACGTTTAATCACTTCTAGTCAAAAGAAAAAATTGAAAATAAAATATTATAAAATGCAGTATTTTTTACAGAAAAATAAAATAAAAATATTTACGCCAAACGATATCTCTGAAGGGACGTCTGGATCTTATCAAGGATTATAAGCCGCCTTAAGTTTGGAAAGACTTATAGCGTAGTTTTGTCCCCAACATGCTCAATTGCATTATCGAGGAATTTGCACAGAATGGTCTTGTGTCCAGGCGAGAGTTGTTTGAGCAATGCCTTCCTCTCAGGTAGGTATTAAACTTTGTACAATATTGCATCCGTATGAACCACCTCGTAGGGGAGGTAGAGAAAAGGACAGCGTTCAATTTCTCAAAAAAGCCTCTGTATCTGATACTCGGAATCCTTCTCCTAAGTGGTCTGAGGAGGCTGTTTTATTTTCTCCATGGGAGTATAATACTGGATTCATGGTTCAGTCTTGTCTTGGATCTCTTTGGCAGGAGCCTCTGTTGGCGCTGTAATGGTCAAGGAGGACGCTGGTAGTGACGGCAACTGGTTAGTGCTCTGCACCAGAACAGAAGGCTCAAGGGCTGAAGCCTTCTGAAAGGGATGGAATGGATTGCCGTTGGCGAGGTCTCAGCATGGTTCGATGTTGTCACAGGAATTTCCTGGATGCTTGCAGAACGTTCCGCTGCCGAAGTAGACGATGCAGAATTGTGAGAGGGCGTGGGCTGGGAGGATAGAGGTATCAACACTGGTCCCCTCAGAGTGTACTGAAGATGGGCTGGACGACGTGGATTCCCAAGGGACAGGTGGCTCTCCGATGTCCCTGTCGGTAGCATTTGCTACACCTTACGCCGTAGGTGATGTAAGCGAGTGTAGACTCTCTTTTGGAAATGATCACCAGCTTGGCAAGGAGTTAGGAGGACAAAGGATTTCCTGTTGCCTGAAGTCCAGGAGTAGCCGCTGGACACAATTTCGCGGTCAGAGAGACAACCCTGCAGCAGGGCCGTAGTACTGCGATGAAGTCTACATCCTTTGTAGCAAGTGGGAGAGTCTTACTGGTGTTCTTGAATTGCGTTAGAGTATCGTTTTTTTCCTCCTTAGTTGTTGAGGTGGCCTGACTGCCCTTCGCGATTTTTGAAGGCTAGACTCGAGATTATTGTTTTTTTTTTTCATTTTGGGGCATTAGGCCTCTGCCAACCTTGTGAGGACGATTCCTTCTTGGAGGCTTCCACTCTGTCCGCCCAATTAGCATAGGCTTTAATTTTTTCCGCGGAGTGATTTACATCTATCGATATGTTAAAAAATGCCCTTTATAATTTATCCCTACAGATGGCACAAGCCATCAGCAACTTTTAGTTGCACGATCAGATGTGCGTGTTGTGTGTGTGCGCGCGCGCCTTTCTTCCCTAACCAATAGAAAAATTCAATTGTATACTCGAGTCTAAAAAAAAAAAAAAAATAGAAAACGGCCAATTTACTTCTATCTGCCATTTCCATTATGGTACAATTTTCAACCAAATAATTCAGCATTCCACAAATTATTTGCCATTACAGAGAAAATAAAACCCATAGCTTCCCTCTCTCTCGCTCTCTCTCTCATCAAATGAATAGAAATGCATACTTTTAGATATATCATTTGAATGAGTGTAGTATGTAGTCATTTTTCACAAGATGTTCAAAATTTTACTTGGAGGCAATCACAATTGCAATAACTTTTAAAAGCTAAAAAATTCAAAAAAACTGAGAGTAAGCATTTCTTCTATTTACTTATCATCTCGGTCACAAGTTTTCAGATATGTCTGCCATTCAACAAGTGCTTTGTGGGAAAGAGATGTCTGACAGAGCTCGTGATGGATAATAACTAATTAAAAGAAAAGGGCTTCCCCTCAATCTTCTCGTTTTCGCCTTATATGGCATCGCGCCTAGTGTATTAAAATTCAGAGTCAAAGTCAGATTCCCTCTCTAACACAAGGAACATATTTCCAGGGTCCCCAAATTTTTGCTATTGATCCTTTCTCCTTGAAAATACTTATTGATAACTTCCCTGTGTTGAGAAACATCATTTCACATTTTGCTAATGACACAGCTATCATAGCCTCTGAATATTGTCGCATAGAAAATTTGAAAATATAAACTTTAGGATGACACAACAATTTTATTTAAGGCAAAAATGTTGGGTTCCCGTTACGCACTATCGACATGTGTCCCTACATCATCACAAGGCCTCTCCCACATGTAGAACATATAGTATTGCCAAAACAACAAAGTCTAAAGAGGGAAACAGCCACGGCACTAGTGTACAATTTCATCAGACAACCCATGAAATCATTATTAAATTAGACAATCTATAAAAGACTCCTTCTGGAGATTAAGCAACCCACTGAAGACGCTGGGAACTATTTCAGAGAGGGAAATTATAGCAATAGATCTCTATAATTTCTACAGATCAATTGTAGATAGATTCATACACAAAAGATATAGTGAAGAAAGTTTAGGACAGACATATAAAGAGATTCCTCATTAAACTAAGGCTCACGTGTACTTGGGAAAAGGGAGGGAAATGTTGAATTATTCTCGTTCCTACATTAAATTAAATAATCTATAAAATAATGGTCGGCTCTCCTATCAAAATAGACACTGGAATTGATCGCCGTCTATTGGCCATCTCTACAGACTAACGGACTCGGGTCAGTGACAAGTCCATATAGTTTCAAATTCTCTGAGATCATCCAGCAACAATAAGGGATCTCAGATAAAGAGGAGCATGTTATTATTAGACCAAATTAACATTTTTTTATAGAAATATAAGGTGTTGAAAATATTATTTCAAATTTAAATATCAAGGAAGTACCAGGTCCATATTTGACCAGTAATCATATGATCAAACGTGTAGGTACACCTTTAATTCCGATTTTATAGCAAAGATTCAACAAATGTGTTGAATTAGGTCGCTATCTGGATGTATAGAAAGACTCTATTTATAAAGATTATACCAAAACCTAACAAAATAGGCAATGAGAACAAGCAAAAGCTATAAACCTATACTATTGACATTAACATTTCTAATATATTTGAAACAAAGGGGTTTCAATAAATATCACGAAGAGAACAATCTATAAGGCAACATGATTCTTACTAAAATAAATCAACGAATAGTATAATGGTAGATATGATGGAAAAACATACTGAATCATAGACAGGAGAGCTGGCTTCTTTGGCAGGCACGTTCGACAATGTATGTTGGCCAGCAATTATTAGAAGACTTGATTATTAGTAACATTCCCTCCAAATAGGTAAGAATTGATCTGTGATATATTATTACTCTACTCTGTATTATTTATCATCATCTTGTAAACAACGAGATACGTGCAATAGAATGTGCACGAGTGTAAGAATTGTATATAGAATAAAATAATTATAGTAGCTTAAAAATAGTGTATCTTTTATTTATCTTTATATATATATAAAGTGCGATTTCTTACAAAATAATTTTCACCATTAATATTTAACAATTAATAGAAACGTATCAAATGGCGACGAAGAATTAACGTAAGTATGGCCACCACTAATTTAAATTATCCAAGGTTTCGTGAAGGTGAAGATCTAAATTGTTATTTGGAACAATTAGAAGAATGTTTTAAATTGAACAAAACATTAGAAGCAGACAAAGTATCTGTGTTATTAACGTCTATTGATGTTAATGTTTATAAGACTTTGCGCGATTTGTTGGTACCCAGAAGGCCAAGTGACCTTAAATATAAAGATTTAGTAGAGGTTTTAACCAACCATTTATATCCAATAAAAAATAAGCACTATGAAAGATATTTATTTCACAAGATTGTACAAAAAGAAAATGAGCCTGTGGGAAAATTTGTTTTGAGGCTTAAATCTCAGGCAGACAAGTGCAAATTTACTGACATAAATGAAAATTTGTGTGATCAATTTGTAAGTGGTTGCTTCGATGAAGCTACGCTTAAAAGGCTGCTAAGTGAACCTTTTTTAACGTTTGATAGTGCAATAAATATTGCAAATTCTGTAGAGGCAGCGAAGTCACAAGTAAATTTGATGAAAAATCCTGGTCATGATATTGATAAGTTGAAAGCCAGATCTAAAAATTTTAAATTCCCATGTAAATACAATAATCCTTGCAAAATTTGTGGAAAGTCTAACCACGATACGAAGTTATGCAAATTTAAAAATGCTCAATGTTATATTTGCAATAAGAAAGGGCACATTGCTCCAGTATGTTGGAATAAAAAATCTGCCCAAAATTCTGGAATGAATAAACCCAATCAGAATAAATTGAATACTATTCAGTGCAACACATTAGAAAACGCACCAAAAATAATGGTAAACGTTAAAATTGAAGATGCAGACACTATAATGGAGGTTGACACTGGTGCAGACGTGTCTGTAGTTTCAAAGAAATTTTTTCTTACAAATCTCAAAAATGTCACTCTAGAGAAATACAGTGGACATTTGAAAAGTTTTTCAGGAAATTTGATTCCAGTTTTTGGAAAATGCTTGGTAAATGTTAGTTACAAAAACTATCAGGAAAAACTACCCCTAATTGTGACAGGCCAGTTTAATAACCAAACGCCGTTACTGGGCAGAAATTGGATAAGAATTTTAAAAGCTGATTGGCCCAATTGCGTTTTTGATATCTGTAATAATATAAATGTAATTTCAAATTTAGAACTGTTTTTAGAAGTATATAAGAGAGTATTTGAAAATAAAGATTTACCAATTCAGGGCATTAAAGGTTCAATATCATTGAGGCCAAATGCAAAGCCCAAATTTTTTAAATTTAGACCAGTACCCTTTTCCATTAAAGAGAAGATAGACAAAGAACTAGACAGACTTGAAAAAAGTCAAATAATTGAAAAAGTTAATGCTAGTGATTGGTCTACGCCTTTAGTAACGGTAATAAAGTCAAATGGAGAACTACGTTTGTGTGGTGATTTTAAAAATACTTTGAATAATTGCATTGAAGATGAGAAATATCCATTACCTACTATAGAAACTATGTTGGGAAATCTAGGAGGAAACAAGATTTTTACCAAATTGGATCTCTCCTCCGCATATCATCAAATTGAAATGGATGAAGCATCAAAAAATCTGCTAGTGGTATCTACCCATAGAGGACTTTACCGATATAATAGATTGCCTTTTGGCATCAGTCCAGCTTCAGCCATTTTCCAGAGGTGTATGGACAGCCTTTTTCATGATGTTCCCAACACGGTGATATACTTAGATGATATTTTCATTGGTTCTAAAGATGAACAAGAACATTACAGAATTCTAAAAATGATCTTCGATAAATTGAAAGAGCTAAATTTCACCCTTAATAAAGAAAAATGCTTATTTTTAAAAAAAAGACATTTGTTTTCTAGGTCATATTATAAATGAAGATGGTGTTAGACCAGATTCAAAGAAATTGGAAGCATTAGAAAGGTGTAAAAAGCCTTTCGACAAAACATCATTGAAGAGTTTTCTAGGGATGTTGAGCTTCTATTCAAAATACATACCTAATATGTCAACCTTGGCTGGTCCTCTTTATCAACTCCTAAAGAAGGACAATCGTTGGAAATGGTCTAGCCAATGCGAAAAGGCATTTCTGAATTTGAAGTTAACTCTATTAAATTCCCAGGCGCTTATTCACTATTCAATGAAGCTTCCATTAACTTTAACCTGCGACGCATCTGCCTATGGCATAAGTGGGGTCTTGTGTCATATTGTGGAAGGGGAAGAGAAGCCAATCACCTTTGTTTCCAGAACATTGTCAAGTGCAGAAGTCAAATACTCTCAGACTGAGAAAGAAGCACTTGCTATTGTGTTTGCAACTTCCAAACTGAGACAATACTTGTTTGGGAGAAAATTTGTGTTAAAGAGTGATCATAAAGCTTTAACGACTGTTTTTGGAAACAAAAGACTTCTTCCGCCTTTAATTGCAAATCGCTTGCATAGGTGGGCTTTAGAGTTGTCGAATTTCGATTTCGATATTAGATATACAAATAAAGATACCATGCTCTGTGCGGATGCATTTTCAAGACTTCCACTTGAGGAAATAAATTCAAGGGAAGACAACATTGATTTGGTGACACATGATATATCATTTTTAAATGTAACTCCATTGGACCACCTCATTATTGAAGAAGAAACCAATAAAGATCCGGTTTTAAATAAGCTCAAGGAATATCTATTAGAAGACCCTCAGTTAGCAAAAAAGGATGAAACAATGAAACCATTCCTTTCAAAATTGGAAAATTTTTCTGTACTGCAGGGATGCATTTTTGTTGATTCTAGGGCAGTGATTCCAAGAACCTGTCAAGATCAAATGTTGAAGTTACTTCATCAAAGTCATATAGGAATCAATCGCATGAAATCTCTAGCCAGATCTTCGGTTTGGTGGCCGAAAATGGATAGTCAAATTGAAGAGTTTGTGAAGGAATGTTCTCCCTGTATGCATCATCAGACAGCTCCTCCTGCTGAGAACACACCTTGGCCCAGGACTAACCAACCGTGGCAGCGAGTTCATGTTGACCATTTCTATTTCAGAGGTGATTGTTATTTATTAGTAGTAGATGCAAATTCAAATTGGATTGAAGTATTCCCAGTTAGAGGTACTACTTCGCAAGAAAATATTAAGCTTCTACGGGAGTGTTTCGCCAGGTATGGATTACCGCAATGCTTAGTGTCTGACAATGGCCCCCCCTTCAATTCGATTGAATTTAAGGAGTTCTTACGGAAAAATAATGTATACCACTTAACCTCGCCAGCATATAATCCCTCGTCTAACGGAATTGCTGAAGTTTCGGTAAGAATAATAAAAAAATCTCTGGAAAAGTCGTTAGAAGAATCTCCAAACTCAAATATGGACTGTATTTTACAAAATGTTCTGTTTAATTATAGAAATACGCCTACCTCTTTAGATAAGCCTCCTGTAGAACGTCTCCTAAGTTATGTGCCTAGAACATTTGTAAATTGCTTGAACTCTGAATTTATCCAGAAGACTTTTGGGAGAAATGAGTGTGGAAGGCGACATTTTCAAGTTGGAGATAAAGTGCTGTTTACAAGAGTAATACAAAATAGGCGCAAATGGTTCAAGGCCCAGGTGATACGACGACTAGGTTACAATGTTTATCTAGTAAAGAACCTAAAAGGCACATTTAAAGTGCATGTCAATCAGATGAGGACAGGTTCAGATACCAAATATGCTGAAGATTCTGATTGGACCTTGGACAACGCTGGAGCAGGACCTCACCGACTGGAACAAGACCCTCAAATTTCCACATCACCTCCGCCTAGGAGATCTACCCGACCTCGATGCCCTCCTTGCCGGTTTTCTCCAACTATGAACAATATAAGGAAGGAGGAATGATCTGTGATATATTATTACTCTACTCTGTATTATTTATCATCATCTTGTAAACAACGAGATACGTGCAATAGAATGTGCACGAGTGTAAGAATTGTATATAGAATAAAATAATTATAGTAGCTTAAAAATAGTGTATCTTTTATTTATCTTTATATATATATATAAAGTGCGATTTCTTACAAAATAATTTTCACCATTAATATTTAACAATTAATAGAAACGTATCAAGAATCATACAATATTTCATTTAAACAGTGAAAGAAGGGCAAATTCCTCATATGAAAATACAAATATTACTAAAACCTGACAAAGAGATACCCTCAAGGCGGGTAAAATCGTATTTACCGCTGTTTCTGTATTAAAGTATCACAATAAGGTACAATACACAACTCCATTCCATTAGAGCCGGTAGTTCTATATTCCAATACAATTTGTAATAATAATAAGATGTGGGGGTAGCACCATAAAACAAAAGAATGAAATATGTATGAGAAAAAAAAAAAGAATTCTCCATATAAGTTATATACTAGATATTTATTCAAATAAATTAAAATTTGGGAACATTTCTATACTGGCGAGATATGCTATTTACATAGTAATCTAGATAGAGGTGACCTGAAGTTACGAATTTGCCTTTATAAAGGGGAAAGCCTAGATCTCCATCTATTCTAGCGAGACAAAATATAAGAACCATATCATTCTTTTTAAGTTACTTGAAGCCCTTTAGGGCCCATGCGAAATTTAAGTTAGTTTCTACTCAAAAAGGGGGGCGCTAAGCCATAATGGCAAGAGGCTTACCTTTTCTCGAAAGCGCCGGCAAAGGTCTGGTCTCCTCCTTTCTGCGTCTCGAGTCCGACTGTCGGCTGTCCTTCTCACTGAGCGACTCCGATTGAATCGCCTTTTGGCAAAGAAACCCCCTTTTATCCTTGCCTCTCTCCATTTTCATTCGCTGCTCGCGCCAAAGTTTCTATTGGTCGGCATTTTCATTCGTCGAAAGAAAACACCAATGAAAATGGCCAACGGCTCCAGTATACAATTTCACAGACAACCTAAGCCCCCTCCACCTGAACTGTAATACAACACTCCCCTTTCTCGGGAAAGATATTTAACCCCCCCCCCCCCCCCCCCGTCTTAGCTAAAAATCGACCCAGGCCCCTTTTACTTGGACTGTAATGTGATGCTTCCCTTTCTCGGGAAAGATATTTATAAGCCCCCCCCCCCCCCCCCCGTCCTTTTAGAAATCTTCCTTCTCCATCTCTTCTGGTCACCTCTACCTAAATTTTAAATGAGGGGCATATATGTACATATGGTACAACAGCTTCCAGCGCGGATGTCTCTGGATGTCACTGGTGTCTTCTTCTCCACCAGGCATCAGCTTTCGGCATGGAAGTCTGGTGTCATCAAGTGTCTAGGTTTCTGGGCAAAAAAAGGTGGTCTATAAGTCTATGTGGGAGGGAAGCCATGTATCCATTTGATGTTGGTCATACATACATCTTCTGTTGGGGTATGGTTACAAAAACGTGCCCCAACAAAAACAAATCAACATTTATTAAATACCAGAGAGGCAATGAGGAAAGTTCACAGAGTAGCAAAATATAAATATCAAAATCAATAACCTTTCAGAAATTTATAAATATTTTGCTAAATAGCTCCTTCCCTATGGGAGCTGCGACCCACAGCTTACAAATCTTGTTGCTACAAACATGGACATGATGTTTTTTTCGGAGTCTTCGAAGTTTGTCAGTAGTATTACATAAAAAAACATACAAAAATTAAAAAATAAAATATTGAGAAGAATAAGATGAGCGCGCTTATTTGTAAGAAATTAAACAAAAAAAATGACTTCAAAATGAAGACACATATTATCACCTGATTAAATTAGCGAGGCAATTCTATAAATATAAATTACTAAATAAAATATTCCAAAGTGCCTGCGACTATAATGAAAAATAAAATGAACCTCAGAGTGAAGCTAATTTTATAGCAGTTTATGCAAAACCCCGAAAAATGGATTAAAATGAATAATACCAAAACATCAACCTATCTTGACAATTCTCCTCAAATATAATGGTTCAGATAGGATGTACATAATATATTTTTTATTAACCCAGGTTCCCAGAGGGTACTTCTGTTGCCAATGTGTACATAATATGATAGTGAAAATATTAGATACAATGTATTTATGAAGACCTATATGCATAGTTATTCGTTGTTTGTTTAAATCTAGGTTTATCTTGGTGACCTGGACCCAATTTATCCAAATTGAGCTGAATAAATTAGCTTTCATTGGTAAACACAGCTTGCAGGAGCACTGTTATGAACATCCCCTTAGATCAAGTATAAATTATATCCCCTCTTTTCTCTCCTCATATATACAATTTATAATATCAAGGAGATTTAAAAGGAAATATAATAAAATTTCTCTAGCCTCTTCCTCTTTCTTTTTCATTTACCCTACACTCTAAATAAACAGACATATTTATATATCGATTCAGATTGGAATTGTTTTTAACTATAGATTTTAAAATAATATCAAATGTCAAATAAACATTATTTTTTAAATACACACTATTCCCAAGGATAGAATATTCACTTTATTTTTTTAATGACCTGAACTTTCCTAAAATACATTAGAATAAATTTTTGCAGACAAAACCAAATAGAATTTTAAAAATTATTTTATATTAAAATGTTTTCGGACGTTCTCATAATATTTCAACTCGAAAACGTTAAAATATGATTTTTTTTTTTAATTATATTTCTCAGAAGTTTTTATTGTTCTTTTGTTAGTTCAATTCGCAACTCCGAAAATAGTATCATTTTATTTGTTTATGTATTTATTTGTTTTTATCTTTGTCTAATTTATTTAAATGGCGGCTATGACAGATAATCAAACAATTGAATTAACTCCAGAAAGGGCTATGGCAGCCCTTAGAGATATTTTGGCTGCATTTTCTGAGCCTGATAATATGCGTAAGATTGATGATGCTAAGGAAACTGCTGGAAATGATATGCTCAAGTATATGCAATTCGTCTTCCCAGTGTCAACTCAAATAGAAATGGAAGTAATACAACATTATGGATTTGCTGGCGATGGAGAAGGTCTCATTCAATTCGCACAGGCAATACGAGAAATTGAAGTAGATCATCCTGAAATTGGACATTTGAACTCTGAAGTTAGATCTCACCTAATCCCAATGATGATGCCTCCAAGCCCACCTTCATCACTTTAGCATGAAAAGAAAAAGTATGATCTATTTATAAACATGTACTATTTTTTACTAGTTACAAAAATTGTTAAAGAATATACCAAATATTTGCACTGTTTTCTTTTATATTAATGTAGAGATTGTATATATATATAGAGTGTGTGTGCAAATAATAGTTTTATAGCAAACTTTATTTAATATATATATATATATATATAAGGTAAATATATTTATTCACTTTTTAAATACTTTTATATAGAAACAATGCAATAACGCATATAACAATCAATTTTAATATAAACAAAGTGTTTTTATACCACATATTTAAATTGAAGTATTCTTCATGTCACAAATATAGTTTAAACACATTAGGACAAAAATTTAAAATTAATTATTTTTGATATTTGAAAAAAATACACATTAAGTTTTATTTAATAGTCAATTTTTGGCCTTTTAGAAGATAATTAATTAAATTTGAAATAGGTAATATAAAGCTATATTTATATAATTTTTTTTTTAATCAAAAGATTGTATTTTTGTTCAAAGCATGCTTACGGGTAGGCTAAGTATGTATGTATAGTTTAGTTTTTTTCAAAATGTATATAAACAAAATAAAAATTATAATGCTATATAAATTATATCAAATTCTTATTGGAAACCTTTTTTGAGAGAACATAAACCATTTGTAATTTTCTTTTATCAATCAAAATACAATTAACTTAAAACCAAACCTTAAATTATCGTTTGATAATATTATTTATAAATGTAATTTAATTCAAACCACTAATGAATAAAATAAACTAAATAGGATGTCTTAATATATAATCCTATAATTCAGTTTAGCCTTAATTACATATACACTCATGGACAAAACTTATTGAAGTTGTACCTTATAACTCTGAAAGTTATTACAGTGACCTTTATTGAAGGCACACAAGATAACCAAGTGTGAACAAGTTGTACATTTTAGCATGTATATCGGGATTCAGACAATAACACTGAAATATATTACAGTGTCCTTTATTGAAGACACACGAGATAACCAAGTGTGAACAGCCTCTTGTCTCCTTATTAAAAAAAAATAGACAACCGATGACATAGAAGACTTTTCACTTCCTTAAGTTTTGTTCATGAGTGTATATTCTTGTTTACTTATTAACCATAGTGCCAAATCTTTTTATTTAATATGAAAAGAGAGTGAAATTATTCAATGAATTAATTTGTATGCTGAAAAAAAAAGATTAAAAAATTTAAACTCATTAAAGTAATGACCTACAATAAAGTGTCATTTGTATATTTGTCATTTTTTATTAAATAAAAGCTTTATAGATATATAACACATGAAATAAAAAGATTTTTAATAATAAATACAGTACACAACCTCCATGAATGGACACTTGCTAGAGAACACATTTCTACAAAGAGCAGTTTTCACGAAAATTATCATTTTTACCCAATTTACAACTCTCTGGTAAACACAAGGTAATAAGATCAATTCTAAATAAATAAATAGTGTGTGAAGGTAGCAGTGCTGTTATCATCATCAGACAAAAGTACCATCCAACACTGAAACATCTCACACCATTTATTTATTCAGATTTGGTCTTATTACCATGTACTTATAACCTATAATCCAAATTGTGCCTTAGCAACTCTCTGGTAAGAGTACAACTCTACTATGGTAAAATACTATTTGGAATATAGAAACTTTTCCATAGTTTCAAAAGAAGCCCTAACAAATCATCCAACCTTAAATGAAACTCGAATGACTCTTGATAACAACGAAAATATTTTGAAACTTACATCACCACAAGAAGTAAAACAAGAAATAACAAAACTTTCTACAAACAAGGCGCCTGGTCACGATGAAATAACTACCAAATTAATCAAAAACCTACCTATAAAATGGGTTGTATTTTTAACTAGCATTTTCAATGCATCTCTTAATCTTTGCTACTTTCCAAAGATATGGAAGCATGCTATAGTTATTCCCATAGCAAAAAAGCAACTATCTAAATCCCTGGATGATTTTAGGCCAATTAGTCTCTTGCCGATATTTGGAAAAATATTTGAGCGGATCATCCTTAAAAGACTCCAGACCTATATAGATACAAGAAATGTTCTAATTCCACAGCAATTTGGGTTTAGAGCAAATCATTCAACAACTCACCAATTGATTACCGTTATTGATTTCATACAAACTCGCAAATCCCTTAACGAAGCTGTTGGAGTAGTGCTTTTAGACTTAAAAAAAGCTTTCGATATGGTTTGGCACAGAGGCCTCATCATTAAATTAACTTCTTATAATTTTCCTCAGAAATTCATCAGGTTCCTGAAGAATTATCTTCAGGATAGAACGTTCTCCGTAAAAGTTGGAACATATATATCAAGTCCTCGGCAAATAGAATCTGGTGTTCCTCAAGGCTCAATATTGAGTCCTATACTTTTCAATTTATACATCAATGATATTCCACATATCCCACAATGCCGACTAGCTCTTTTCGCTGATGATACTGCCCTGTTATCCAGCTCGCGTTCCCCAGATATTTTAATTTCCCGCCTTCAAAACTATCTTGAAATCATTTGCAATTGGTGTGATAAATGGAAACTCAATCTGAATCCAAAGAAATCTCAAGCAATTATCTTTCCTCCACGAAATAGCTTCAAGTTCACACCCAGGACAAATCTTATAATTTACTCATCTCCCATAAATTGGACCCAGCAGGTCAAATATTTGGGAGTCACTTTCGATTCTAAACTGAAATTCACCAGCCACGTGAAGGATATAATAAGAAAATCTAAAATAGCCAAAGCCTTATTATCCAATATGTTCAGTTCAAAAAGTGGTTTATCTGTTAACCAAAAATTTACTTTATACAGAAGCTGTATTCTCCCTATAGTAACATACGCATTGCCTGTATGGTTTAAATACATAACCTTGACTGATAGGAAAAGAATAGATGCATTCATGAGAATTTGTTTAAGAAGTACTGTAAATGCCCCATTTAATCTATCAAATGCAATTTTAAAGCAGGACTTAAACCAGCCTAATATAGAAGAAATATACATATCATCGACCCAGAAATTATATCTAAAACTCTCTACTTCCCAAAATCCAGTTATACAAAAATTGTTCCAATTTGATGGAGACCTCAATCCAAGACATAAAAGACCTGGACTTCACTCTACCTGAACTGTGACCTTCCAGTCAGTTCTGAAGGCCATTTTTTATAAATTCTTGATGCCTAACATCCACGACAAAGTGACTCGTGAGCTTTATGCTCGAATGGTACACTGTAAATTTGAGAGGAAATAAATAAATAAATATAGATTAGAATCATAAGGCACAATTTGGAATATAGATTAGAATCATAAGGCACAATTTGGATTATAGATTATAAACACAAGGTAAAAAGACCAAATCCAAATAAATAGTGTGTGACGTTTCGGTAACAGTGTTGTTACCATCTTCAGACAAAAGTGCTGAATCAAGTACAGTAGAACCTCCATGAGAGAACACCTCTCTACAAAGTAGTTTTCATCGCCAAAATGACAATTTTTACTAATTATCAACTATCCTGTAAGAGGACACCTCTCTCTAAAGGACACTTTGGCTCTATAACTTGGTGTTATCCTTTACAGAGATGTTATATACAGTACTGAATCAGTTGATTCAATACTTTTGTCAGATGATGGTAACAATGCTGTTGCCAAAAGTCCACAAACACTTTGATAACTTAGATTTGGTCTTGTAACCTTTTGTCAGTACAACTCTCTCTTATCTAAAACTAGCCGGATGACCCGGGCAACGCCCGTGTTTTACCCAATTGAATGTTTTTATTCAAATACTATTTGTTACAATTATAAATTGGCGCCTTTAATAAATGCATATATTAGTTAATAACTATAGCCTATGTGCTTTATCTGTCTATGTACTGTTGGCTTCCGTAGGCGTCTCTTACTGGGAAAAGGAAAGAGAGGATTCCATTTAGTTATTAACTAATATATGCATTTATTTAAAGAGCGACCCGCTCCAAACCAATAGTTACAAAAACGAAAGAGCGAGTGGGGGAGGCATGATGGGGGGGGGGGGGGGGGGGGGCAAAGGTGGCGTGACTGTAGCCAACCAATAGGAGGGCGCCATTAAAAAAAAAAGCAAAGGTGACAGAGGCCGTCCTCCAGGGATAGCCTGCCTTTTTTTGATGTAAAAATCATGCGTATAGAGAATAAATTCCAAACAACCGTTCACTATAAACCATCTTTCAACCCCGACTATATCCGTTTTTCCTCCTACTGCCCTCTCAGCCATAAAATCAATACTGTAAAGACCCTTACCAAACGTGTCCATAGCCACTGCTCACTTCAGACCTTCAAAACAGAAGAGACCCAGAACATCTTAAGGAATCTAAAAACCTGCCAATATCCTTTATCATTTATTTTAAGACATTTCCATAGCCCGTCTGAAATGCGAAATCCCCCAGTTTACAAATCTATTTGCAGTATTCCCTACTCACCTTTATCCATATCAATAGCTCGTCATCTGAAAAAATTCGGCGTTAAAACCTTCTTCTGCAACTCACCAAGTTTAAGTTCACTACTAAGAAACCCTATAACAAAAAGCAATAGCCTTTAATTATCCTTCCAATATTAAGAATGCCATATACTCTATAGAATGCAATGAATGCAAAACCAAATACGTAGGTGAAACAGGTAGAAATTTAAATATAAGAATATCTGAACATCAACGAAATATCGAAAACCAGGAAAAAAAAAGAAGACACTCTTCCCTGGAGGAATGATTGATTTTGCTCAACAACTCTCCCTGAAGTTTGGCTCTGAAACTAGGTGTCCTTTATAGAGAGGTTCTACTCTATAGATATTTTTGATCTTTTATTTATGGACATAATGTTTCTCTTTGATATGTTTATATGCAAATTAAGTTTTATTTGCAAGATAGTAGAGCGGTGTTTCTCAAACAATTTTGGCCTTTGGACCAGTTAAGTATGTAAATAAGGTTTTCAGACATTAGGGACATAATGTTTCTCTTTGATATGTTTATATGCAAATTAGGTTTTATATGCAAGATAGTAGAGGGATGTTTCTCAAGTACTTTTGTCTGATATTGGTAACAACGCTGTTACTGAAATGTCACACTATAGGTTTTTAACTTCAAATTAAAGTGTATTAATGTAATATTGAATATTTACAATAAAAAATGAATACTAATTAGAATAAGAATCAAAAAAAGTTAAATAAAGCAATTTGGACAAAGCATTTAATGCAATGGTTGTTCTGCTACAGCCAGCGGTAGTTTCCTAGACATTTTGTGGATTGGCCAGCAAATTTCGTGCAGACAATTTTATTTTTGAAAATACCTTTTCTATAGGATTTAACATGGGGGAATATGGTGATAGAAAAATTAACATATGATTAGTCTCACTATTCTTTTCGCGCACTTCCCGAGTTTTATGAATTCAGGCATTGTCCAGCCATGCTTCTACGATGTTACTTTCAGCAAGTTTATTAAATAATCCATCAAGAAATGTAATAAAAACATTTGAATTTACTGTTGAGTTAGAAATTACTTGAGAATGTCTAATACCATTTAAATTCATGGCTAAAATTAATGAAACATTTCTTCCTCTTGTTGTTGGAACTATTACATGGGCTGAAGTCCTCGATCGAGCTTTATTTCTGCGAAGATGATAGTTGAAACCAGATTCATCAATAAAAATTATTTTCTCATGTGTTTGTGGAGCATTTTGTGAAAAATTTAGTGCATAATTTTTGCGTTGTTCAATTGTTGATTTGGAGTTTAAACGGTCCAGGTTAATTGTGGCGGTTTTTAATGTTATTTTTAAAGCTTTTGATGCATTAAATACCGTTGTTATGGTCATGTTGACGTTTTTACGTTGACATGTCTAGGAAACTACCGCTGGCTGTAGCAGAACAACCGTTGCATTAAATGCTTTGTCCAAATTGCTTTATTTAACTTTTTTTTATTCTTATTCTTGTTAGTATTCATTTTTTATTGTAAACTAGCCGAATGACCCGGGCAACGCCCGGGTTTTACCCGATTAAATGTTTTTATTCAAATAATATTTGTTACAATTATAAATTGGCACCGTGGATGTCACTTTTGTGCAACGTCCCGTTCCAAACTTTGTGTCTGAGAAGCGATATTTTTATAGTAAGATGATCTGGCTTTTGTTTTCTGCTCGAATGAATGTTTTTCTGTTAGAATTTTGTTCCTGCGTACAAAATAATGAACTGGTTTCACCCGTGGTCTCTGCTTTTTGGAATTTTTCCCGATATAATTATGTATCTAATAATCAAACATGATACAGCAATATCATCATCATTTTCTGACTAAAAATATATAGTTTTAATAATTGATTTATATATTTTTAAAAATAGCCTATCGTCTTCCCCGTATTTTTTTACCTATGTATGGAACTTTTGGTTTGAATTAGTGAACTACTGCGAATTTGTATACCGGACATACAAACAGACATTCATTTTTATATATATAGAGATATTCAATATTACATTAATAAAAAATTTAATTTGAAATTAAAAAACTTCAATTTGAAGTTAAAAACCTATATTTATTTATTTGAATTTGTGGTCTTATTACCTTGTAATTATATTACATAGAAAAATAAGGGAAGACAAATATAAGGATAACAATATATTCAATTGTGCTTTGTGAATTATATACAGTTAAACCTGTCTATAGCGCCCCTCTAAATAGCGCCTTCCTCTCTATAGCACCCAATTTTAAATACGTAGTACGATGTGATTTACATTAAAAGTGACCTGTCTATAGCACCTCCTCTCTATAGCACCCTATTTTGGTGAGTCCCAAGAAGGGGTGCTATAGACAGGTTTAACTGTAAATAAAAATATTTGTGTACCTTTATCGCCAAAGTTTTTTACCAGAGTGATGAACATAATGTATTTGTCCTGATGTATAAATAAAGGGAGAGATACCACTCTAGGTACATGAATCCTCCCCCAACTGTATGTTAAATAAATATTTATGACAAAATCCAAATATAAAGTGTGTGACATTTTGGTAACAAGGCTATTACCAAAACGTCACACACTATTAATTTGAATTTGGTCTTATTACCTTGTGTTTCTAATCTATAATCCATATTGTACTTTATCATTATTTATATGCATAAATTGTGTTTAGAGTTATAAAAGAAAAAATGGTTGCTTATCACAAATTTGTATTAATTTAGCTCCAAAATGGAAATGTATCAAATATAAATTGGTGAATCTCTTGAAAAACTGAATACTCGAAATCTACTGATAGACAAAAGGCCATAAAACTGGGACAGTTGAATCTGCCTTTGGAGTCCAGCCAGAAACATGGATGCTCCTGGAATCCTTTGGGGGTATTACCTCTCTTTGGAGGTTAAATTAGATTACATATTTTTGATTTTACAAAGAGTGGTCTCTCTTGAGAGGTTTTACTGAATGGAGTTGTCTGTCTAGGTTTGAAACCTGGATAATTTTACACCTAGAGCATCTATCATAATAATAAAAGTGTCTTATTTTTTTATCCCTAGTACACGTGGTACAGGCCATGATAATCAGGGTGGGTAAGCATTAACAATATCACGGGATCATTTTATCTCAAGCATATCTGCAATTTTTATCAATTTCAATAGCGTTAAGGCACAATTTGGATTATAGATTATAAACACAAGGTAATAAGACCAAAATCCAAATAAATAAATGGTATGTGATGTTTTGGTAACAGCGTTGTTACCATCTTCAGACAAAAGCACTGAATGAGAAATTTTACCATAGCATGTTTTAAAGATTACACACTTGATAACAGTAACTATTTAAAACATGCTGTGGTAAAATTTCTCATTCAGTGCTTTTGTCTGAAGATGGTAACAACGCTGTTACCGAAACATCACACAATATTTATTTATTTGGATTTGGTCTTATTACCTTGTGTATATAATTTCAATAGTGTTTGTAATTATCCCTAGTACACGTAGTACAGGCCATCATAATAATAATGGGTAGTAGTTGTGACTGCATTTACTGTAAATGCATCACATGTCTACACATGTTCCTTAGAACAGTTTTTTTAGATATTTTTATCACCAAATTGTAAAAAATCACATTCATCTTTGTTTAATTTATCTTTGATTTTTGTAACAATGGACAAAGAGTGTCAATAAATATATATTGAAATGTCTACACATGGCGAAAGCAGTTTGACTTTTGCACTTACAAATGTTTCAGAGGCCCATTTGGTTACTTGCACTCACTGCTGAGGTTGGACTTTGGCAAGAATCAGGTGCCATTGGAGTAATTTTTCATTCAGAAAAAAGTGCCCAATGAAGGATTTGATCGAGGGGTATGGCAACACTTTCTACCACTCCTCAACCGAGCCCCTATGTAAAAGAGTAATTTTGTGAAACCAACTCCCTATCAGATAATAATTATCATAATGATAAGGTACAATATGGATTCTTCTTCTTTCTTATCTCCACTCAATCATATTAGGGTATCAAGCTTGTAGAGCTTGAGACTTGACAACCATCATGACTGGGTGAAGTAGAATGCATCTGCCTTTGTCATTAAGACTGGGAGCACTACTCAGTGGCAGGCTGACTTAGCTCCAAAAGAAATGGCCGCCTCTGACATGAACAGACGACATGTGCAGCTGCTCCTAACATGGAGTACAAACGCTGCTCATCCTGTATTCCTCGATTAGGAGCCCTTACAGGGTACTATTAGTCGGGGTAGCTGAGCCCAGGTTTTTTGGCTGCTTGTTACTGCTTCCCCTCCTCCTTTTTCATCCGGGCTTGGGACCGGCAAAGGTAGAGTCACAATATGGATTATAAATAATAATCAGAAGGTATCAATATCTCAAATCCAAATAAGAGATTTAATACTTTATGTTTCAGATGTGGTTGTTTTGACTAGAGTGTGTAGCAATATACACTCATGGACAAAACTTGAGGAAGCGGAAAGTCTTCAATGTTGTTAGTAATCTATTTTTTGAAGGAGACAAAGGCAATTTTTTTTTTAATTATCGCATTGTATAATTATACAAGGTCATGGAGACTATATTCATTGATCAAAATCACAATCCTGGTAGAGTTGGAATACAGGTCCGGTCTTGAGGCTCCCATACATTCCAAGAGGTGGTCTGGTGAGGCCTCTTTGGTCCTGCAGATGGTGCATTGTGGGAAGGTCGCAAATTTGTTTAAACTTGGTTATCTCTTTTATCTTCAATAAAGGTCACTGTAATATCTTTCAGAGTTATTGTCTGAATCCCGATATACATGCTAAAAGATACAACTTCCTTAAGTTTTGTCATTGAATGTATTTATAGGAAGTTTTTTTAACCATTTTAGAGAAGCTAACAATTCAGCTGTTGAGATGATATAATAATTATTATTATTAAGATAAAACTTTTATAAGGTTCATATAGGAGACTGGCTGTAGAAATTTATTCGTAGAAAAGTCATTTGTCTAGTGTCTATATGATTGGTAGATCAACCTTTGTTAGCCCTCAGACCAGTAAAATTTGTATATAAAAATATTATTATTTTTTTAACAAACAAACTTTACTAGGTATTAAATAACTACTACAAAATTGAAATATTTTTAAAATCTAAATCCCAACATTAAGGCATTAGTATAAAAGAATTGTATTAAGATATATTAGCGCGCCATCTGTTATCAAAATGATATGTATGATTCTTTTCAAAATAAAATAATTTCTATTGCCCTTACTGCAATGGAAAAATTAATGGGAGGTCAAAATACGAAACTATTATAGACGCGTATGATTCTTTTCAAAATAAAACCACTCCCATTAATTTTTCCATTGCAGTAAGGGCAATAGAAATTGTTTTATTTTGAAAAGAATCATACGCATCTATAATAGTTTTGTATTTTGATAAAAGAATTGTGCAAACATTTTTTTAAAAATCTCATAGACGGAGTTAAAATTTTCTGCAGGACCTGCGCTGGTCTTCCAGACAAACCCTTGAAAATCACTATAGTAGAAAATCCCTAATTTTAGCAAAGACTAACCCTTCACCTAGCATTATATAATTTTTTTTTTATTCAACCATAAAGGAGATGTGAGTTTGATAATACAAACCTTTGATTTAGGTATCTGTAGTTCATATTTAATGCTACACAAATACACTCTCATGGACAAAACTTGAGAAATTTTTACCTTTCAGTATGTATATAAGGATTCAGATAATAACTCTGAAAGATATTACAGTGATCTTTATTAAAGAAGCACAAGATAAACAAGTGTGAACAAAATTGCCTCTTTCTCCTTCAAAAAAATAGACAACCGGCGACATCAAAGACCTTTTTCCTCTTCCTTAAAATTTTCCCATAAGAATGTACAATTTTTGGTTTTATTTTAATACAAATTTATAAACATAAGCTAACTATACTACAATACATCCAAATGAATGATTTATGTGATGTATTTGGCAACAGCATTACCATCTTAAGACAAATGTACTAATTGTTCTATTTCTTTCAGTACTTTTGTCTAAAGATGGTAAGAACACAATTTATTCATTTGGATGTGATCTTGTTACCTTATGTTTCTAATCTATAATCAAATTTGAGCTTTATCAATGCAAAGTTAATTTGTTTTTCCTTTAAAAATAACTGCCCCATCTATGGCAAGAAAAATAATTTCAATTCTTGACTATAGATGGCATCATGAATCCTTGTATTTAATTTATCAAAGTGTTTTTATAGAATACATATGGAATATAAGGTAACAAAACAAAACCACAAACATTTCATTAATTTAGATTTGGTCTTGTTAACTTGTGTTTCTAATCTATTATCCAAATTGTATTTAATTACATTTGGAATTAAAATATACAGTTATCAGAGTCATCAAGCAACAATTCTTAATAATCAATTCTGTCACCGTTTGCTTTTGTGAATGGAATAAATACCCAAATATGGCCATTTCTCATAACCATCGGTGGTTCAGTGGTAGAATGCTTGCCTGCCACGCGGGCGGCCCGGGTTCGATTCCCGGCCGATGCATTTTTTTTTTTTTTTTTACAATTTTTAAAACTCATTTATTTATTATACAAGAATGACATCCACGGCGCCAATTTATAATTGTAACGGATAGTATTTGAATAAAGCATTTAATCGGGTAAAACCCGGGTGTTGCCCGGGTCTCATTCGGCTACTACTACATAAATAACACCTCTTTGGCAAATTGTGAAGATTTCATTTGATCCCTTGTGGATCTCATGGAATAAAGTCCGCCCAGGGCTGAAGAGGGCCATTAGCCCGAAACCATGGTCTCCAGGTGGACACTTCTCAGTTTGCCAAAACTGGTGTTGTGGCTTTGTTACTGACCCTAATCTGCTAGATGGCACTTAGTTTTTGTATCTATTTTGATGGGAGATGCAAACTTAATTTTTATAGATCAGCATAATTTAGTGTTATATATATATGGTAATTTAAACCAACAACCCTATATTATATAATACTTATAACAAGATTGTCATGTTGTATATAGAAACACATCTATAAATAATTATACGCATGATTGACATGTGTCATTGCATCACCATATGTAATGTACTTTGTACAAACTGAGGATGAATAAATAAAACTATGTAATAGACTAAAAGCTGAGTTAAAGCAAGATTGAGAAGTAAATCACAAAGCAACTTCTAAAAATAGATTGGAAGCCGTCAGGTTGGCGCCAGTGTCCAGTAGCGACACATGCTGTAATAAAATAAAAGGATTTAAAAGCGCGAATGTTTCTTTTATACATAAACCGAACTTCTTTTAAATCCTTTTATTTTATATGTATAGATGGCGCGTTATTGCTTTGTGTTAACATGCTGTAATGCAATTCTCTTTGTCGGAGGCTTTATATAAGGCCTCCCTCAGCTTAGCAAAACGGTTAGTCAGACTTCACTGTCGGCGTCACCCCTTGTCGTTTGTACCCAGGACCACATCATCGCCATGTAAAACAGTAAGAACTCTATATCTCCATCTTGCTCTCTTAGCTCGACTTTTATCTGTTCATGAAACTTTCCTACTACGTCTGTGTCTCTTCGTTTTTTGGTGTGTGGACATTCCCAAGCTTTCCACTCTGCCTCGACCACGACTGCCTGTACTCTTTGAGAACTGTTAAAGGTCCTACAAGGTGCAGAGAGAGACTGGAAAACTCTCCACGCCCTGACTGTCCCTCTCGGTTACTACAGGTTTGACCCTCGGTTACCACAGCTTATAGCGAGAGTCGATAATACGTAACTAATCTGACTGAAATTTTAACAGTATATAGAGTAGAATCTGGAAAAACTTATAGTGAAAATTTCAGGTCTCTATCCCGAATATTCTTCGAGTTATTTGCAAATTGTGTTGCAAATTTGCCCTTTCGCTCGCAAGCAGCGCCTCTAGCGGTGAAGATGGGAAGTAATATCAGCTGACCTAATGTACATGTAAAACGTGTTTTAACAGGACATTGAGAAAAATCTGGAAGAGATATTTTTCGCATTTTTAGGCAAGAAAAATTGAAATTGACAGGTTCTGGGCATTAAAAGTTGTTTTTTAGTCAGAAAATGATGATGATGACAATATTGCTGTATTATGTTTGATTATCAGATACAAAATTATATCAGGAAAATTTCCAAAAAGCAGAGATCACGGGTGAAACCAGTTCATTTTTTGTACGCAGAACAAAATTCTAACAGAAAAACATTCATTCGAGCAGAAAACAAAAGCAAGATCATCTTTCTATAAAAATATCGCTTCTCAGACACAAAGTTTGGAGCGGGATGTTTCACAAAAGTGACATCCACATTTAATAGGATAAAACCTGGGCATTGCCCAGGTCATTCTGTTGGGAAAAAAAAAAGAATAGTAAATCAATGATCTTGAAATACTTTTAGACTGACAACACTGTAATATAAAAACGAGAACAAAGGAGTGTTTTGTTTTACAAAATTAGTAATTGTAATGTAAATTGTTAAATGTTCTTTTCTATCTCTCTTTGAAAATAATAAATTTAAAATACTTTCTTAAAGGGTAAAATTGCCTAATTCTTTAAAACCACTTCAGCTGTAAGTAAACTTGTTATTTGTTGTTTCATTGCCTGAACCATAAGAGATTCCCAACACATTCGGCTAGTAATTTATACATGGTAACAATTACTAATAAATTAATAATGTATGACATCTTAGTAAAATTATTGTTACCATCATCAGATTGGACTGCTTGGTAAAAAATAAAAGGTAACCTTTGTATATATATACAGTGTATAAAGAACTTCAACTTTTTATTATTTCTATTAGGGCTCATGAATGTTCGTGGTATAATAATATTAGTGTGTCTCTCTCTTTCTGTCATATCTGAGAAGTTTCGCAATAATATCACATCTTTATAGCAACATTACTTGTTACTGTTATTGCAACTGTTAATATCGGGAGGATTTTATGTAGGTTTTTAAGCTGTTGTTGTCTTTAAAACTATTTCCAGATCTCTACATGTCCAAATATTTGGGCGCCAGTGGCTGCAGAAAAGCAGACCACAAATTTATTCATCTATGGCACATGTAGAGACCTAAAGCTAGCAATAGATGTTAATGGCGAAATTAACCAATCCTTTTTGGTTAAACATATTTTATTTATTCTAATAAAATATTTTTTCAATGTACTACAAATATAGATAAAACAAAGAAAAAATACTTAAATAATATCACGCGCTTATAAGATTTATATAAAAGGATAAAAAAAACTATATAAGGTTAAAATAGGGAGGAGTTTAATATACATATAAATATAAACAATAAAAAAAGGCCTATTAAGCCATTATCCCCGCCTACCTCGATATCCAGCCACCCAAGTCCAGGATTCGAAAAGGGGCGGCTAAGGCCGCAGCCAGCGGCCTGAGCCCTCCGCAACTCCAAGTTCTCAGCTTCTCAGGAAGAAACGACGACTTTCGATTCCAGGCTAATTGTCCAATTTAGGGCAATGGACTTCTAGCCCCCTCTTCATGGCTGCAGACGCGATGTCAGGTGGCAAGGGATCTGGCGTCAGGAGATATCTCGCAGGGATGGTGTAAACGTTAGGCAAGCAGGGGAACAGCGCCAGGGAGCAGTGAGGCAGGAGTCTTGCATAGGCCAGGAATCCAGTAGAAGGTGGCAGGTGGAGTTGGAGGCAGAAGGTTCTTGAAGCCTAGAACTTGAGGGCCCTAGACTTCAGGATGGGGCAGCTTGAGGCTCTCGCCTCATGCTTGTCTGGGAGGCCGAAATTCTCAGGAAGAAAACTCTAACTGTACTATTTGTAAATATCCCCGCTTCCTTGCCCCAGTGTTGCTGGACTCACCCCCCAAGGCTATCATCACTCTTCTCTCTATGAAAATAAAAAATAAAAAGGTATCTTAAAAAAAATAATAAATTAAATATAAAAATTATTAAAGAAAATTTCACAAAAAATAAATAAAAATTATTAAAGAAAATTTCACAAAAAAATAAATAAAAATACGAAAATATTGATTTAAAAAATAATTTTAAAAATATAATTAATATTGTTGGATCTGGGCATCTTAGGGTCAGCTTGGGAAAGGTTCAGGGCTCGTGGTGAAGCTGGTGTTCTGTCTGAAGAACCTTCACCTGAAGCCTGTGGCTTTCCCATAGGCATGCTGGAGTCTGCCTTGGTACTGGTGGAGTCAAGTCGACCACCAGGAAGGGGTGGCTGAGTCCATCTCAGACTAGCTTGGTGGGGCCAGGTCATCCACCACAGGTCAGGTGGCTTGACCACAGGAAGGGGATCTCAGTCTCTGGCTCGGTGCTGCCAAGGCTAAAGGCGGCTTCAGGCTCCATCTCAACACTTCACAATCACCAGAGGTTTGTAGCTTAGATGGACAAAGGTGGGATATGGTTAGGTTACGTGGGGTTCTGGGTTATTTTGGCATATTATGGTCACGAGGTGTCCTAACATAACCATTATTATAAATAATTGAAACCTTAGATTTAGAAAGCTATTTTATTACACAATTTCTCCTGTATTTCAGTAATTTATTTACAAATAAAAAAATATTCTCTGTAAGGTCTCTTCAATTTTAAAACAATGTGGTGAGGAAAGAAACTAACTAAATGATCTGAAAATAGCAGTTGGAAGATGTTAGTGGCGAGAGATATCAACAAGAAATTTGGGTAAGAAAGCAGACTGGTTTAAAGATGGGTGTTAAATGGGGGTTAAAAATGGGTGATTGCTGTCATTTGTGGTACAAGAATGCTAACACTAAGCTTCTGGTTACAGAAAGGAAAGGTTTGCACTGGAAAGTCCTATGAGTCCTGCGTTGACCATTTCATGGCAATATGGAAGCTTTTTCAGCATGATCGAGCAAGATGACCAAGAAGTGCCTTATGCCACAAGTCTGGGCTATGGATTATCGGCCTACATGTCAGTCCTCACCCCCTTCACACCATTGTGCTACTCCCCCCTTTGCACTTAAAAGTGAGGAAGAAAATAAAAATTTTACATATAGCTTCCTCTTTGCTTCTTTCAGCTTGCTCTACATGATCAACTTACTTTATCACAACTGCTATACACGTAGATCCCCTTCCCACACAAATTTCTCAAATAAAGAATTATATTCTAATAATCGAAAAATCTGTTATCAGGATGCAATGCATGGTTGGCTTTTTGAAACTTTTCCTATCTTTTAATGGGGAAGGAAGTAAAACTTGGAGAATAAAATATTGATAGGATTAAAAATTATCCTGGGGGACAAATTTCATTTTTTCTGCACTTGATGACTAATTTAAAATTCTTATAAAATATGACAGACCACTCTTGAACAAAGTACTCACAGTTTCTTAGATACTTAAAAATTAACAGGAATTTTTTCAATAAGTAGTCACAACTGAATATGCTTTTTTCACCACACTTGAATATATACCTACAATAAGACAATGATATCTGGTGTGCTAATAAGGAAAAGGTCGAATTTCTGGAGATCAATTGAAATATGAAAAAAAAATTTTTTTTTAGGCTCAAACATTATCTACGTCTATGATGCCTTCTTCCAAATGATTAGAAGAGAGAAGACCACTGCTTCAATCTGGAAATATCTTTATTTACAGGCTGCTAACCAAAAGGACTTAAATATTCAGCACAGATTGTTGAACAAATAGTCTTTATAGATAACAATAGTATGGCGAGGTTGCACATGCAGCTGCCCATTTTGAGGATTTTGATCACTTGACTTGTTAAGCAGCTAATTCTCAAATATGACATCACGGCTGTTTGTCGCTGTACCTGCTGAACAAATAGTCTTCAGAGCATCATATATCAGTAGTCTTAATCATTGGACTTCCACAAATGGATGACAGCATCCTGCAGTTTAATCCTCAACGCAGGGTATATTGTCTTAAAGTGGCACAAGACATTTTTTTTAAAAACATAGTTGCGACTCACACATAGAATTATGGAAGATGAACCTTTCTCCCTAGCGTTGTCTTCACTCCTGTTTACCCAAATGAACCTCCCAGACTTTTATCAAATATCAAGGCCTATCTCAAACAGTCCCTGTTTTTATCTTCCAATTAAATCTCCTGACCAGTTCGAAGAAAATATTTTTCTGACTTTTCCAAAATCGGAAAATACTCCTTCTACAAAAAAAAAAAAAAAAAATCCACTACAAACTTTAAAATTAGTCTTTAAGATGAATGAACGAACACCTAAAAAATATTTTAGGTAAATTTTAATTTATATTATAAATTTTCACAAAAAAAAAATATTATTTTACAAAAACAAAACGCACATATTTTAATTTCATTTTTAGAAATTTAATTTATACATATTTTAAAAATTATAGGTTAGTCTAAAATTCTTTGAATAATCATCATTTCTGTTTGTTTACAAATTATAAGCACGTTTTAAGAGCCAATAGCAGTTGTTATTTACTAGTGTAAATAAATATTACCTTCCAAGTAGGAAGATTAGCTTAAATTTTACAATAAAATTTTATTTGATTATTTTAAAGTAAGTAAGCCACGCTAATACAACCGCCTTTTGGTCACCCCAATAATATGTCAAGCAAACCCCCCACGATTCTTCAGTCAAATCACAACCAAATTTGATAGAAAAAGCACAAAAGACTTGATAAAATCATGAATTAGTGTCACTTAGAGAATATTGTACTTGTAAGATAAGTTTGGGGTAGGATACTCATTTCTTCGAACTGTGCGGCAACATACAGTCGAATGTATCAAACCGCAAGGTTGAGTTCAGTTAAATTTAAAGTAATATTTTCACCGAGTAGACTTAGTGCGGAATAATACAACGCCTACAAATTTTCATACTGTCTACCAAAATGAGTTTCTTACCCAAGTTTTAAATATTGTCACTGCATGGAAGACAAGTATTCCAAAAGTATAAGTTAAACATAACTTATTAACAAAATATATAGAATGCAAAACGTGGTAATCTTTTATAAATGATAATCTACAAGAATGGTAAGTGAGGTAGCCAAATATTTTAGTTGATAAACAAACAACAGAGTATTTACAATAATTATTCAATGACAATATTAATGAACAACCATATAAGTATCGTATACCCTTGTTAAATAAGCAATGTCTATGCAATTTTTTAAATTCAGGGAAAGTCTCACAATGTCTTCTATTTGCACAAACCAAAACTAATCCTAACCGCATTATAATTTGAAACACAGTTTACTAGATTAGGGTAACCAAATCAGCAACCTATCTCAAGACTTGTAGAAATTCATTGGTAGTGAGATGGGCAAGTTTTTTTTTTAAAGACTTTTTTTTTTGCTTATCCCTAGTACACGTGTACAGGCCATGATAATCATGGTGGGTAGTTAGCGACTGCTTTTACTGTAAGTGCACCACATGTCTACACATGTGAAAAGCAGTTTGACTTTGCACTTACTAATGCCAGAGCCCCGTTTGGTTACTTGCACTCGCTGGTGGGGTTGGATTTTTAAAGACTAAATTTTGTGAGGAGGTTGTATCTACTTTTAACAAATCATGTTGTGAACAAGTACATAGTGCACACACACAATGAGGTAAATTTATTAACAACCTAAAAACCAAGAAATAACTATAACCTTGACTATCACCATATGGTCACCATCTTCTCTCCACTTCAATGCTACACTTAACACATTGTTATCTCTTCATCTCAGTCAACTTTTCCAACTGAATCTTGCTGCTGGTGGTTTATCACAAAGTATATCTCTTGATAATGTTCTCCACAAGGCACATGGACACCTGGTATTTGTCAGGTGAACTTGGGGAAAGTCAATTGACTAGATAGGATGTAGAGGTTCAGGAGAGCTCTCTGTATTATGGTAATGACCAAATTCTGTGATGTTTACAGCCCTTTCTCTCATTCATATAGCAGTACATCATATAACTCAAGTCAACACCACCCATGTAATTATTATCATAGGATAGGATACAATCGATTAAGGTCTCTTGAACTACCAGGTTAAATCTATGAGACTGCATGACAATAGGTGCTCAGGAAGAATACAGAATTTTTATTTTTACTTTCTTTGTATGCTGTTGCTAGCAAACTTTAGCTAACTTCATCTACATTGAAAAGAAAAGTGAAGGGGACTCTTTTCAGACTCATCCTTACAATTAGACCTTTTATCGGTCTGTCTTCCCCTTTTGGAAGGGCCATACTGGGGAAGAAGTTATTCGTTACCACCTGATAACCTTTTCCAAGCAAATTTGAATCATAATAATCTTAATTGGCATAAAATAAGATAGACCATAGAATATTTCACTAAATCTTCCTTTATGTCAAGACAGTTGTAGCCTCACACAACATACATATTTCATTCCAAAACAGCCACGAGAGATGTTTATTATACATGTATTGCAATAGTCTAGTACAAACTTTCAGTCACATCAGACTTGAATCAATACTTGAATGTTGGGAGTACCTATAATAATATTCTATATACAGTTACGAGCGTCATGCGTGGCCTCTGTCACGGTTTGCTTTTTTTTTTTGGAATGGCGCCCTCCAATTGGTCGGCTACGATCACGCCCCCCTCCACCCCCCATTTCTGTAACTATTGTGTTGGAGCGGGTCGCTCCTTAAATAAATGCATATATTAGTTAATAACCAAATGGAATCCTCTCTTTCTTTTTCCCAGTAAGAGACGCCTACGGAAGCCAACAGTACATAGACAGATAAAGCACATAGGCTATAGTTATTAACTAAAATATGCATTTATTTAAGGCGCCAATTTATAATTGTAACAAATAGTATTTGAATCAAAACATTCAATCGGGTAAAACACGGGCGTTGCCCGGGTCATTCGGCTAGTAAAAGAAATAAAAGGCAAAGTTGTGAAGGGATGTTTTGAGATCCAGTTCTTTCATAAAAATAAATGGTTTGGGGACACTAGAAAGGAGATAAGTTTTCCTATATTCCTGATATATCTTGATCACCACATTCAGTCTCAGTTGGAGTGAAAATATCTAAACCTTTTGAATATTCGGAAAGTCTGATCATCAGAACTAAGCAAATAAATTTCAGTTTCTCTTCTCCACTTTTTCTGTCATATTTATATAGAATTGGGATAAGCAAAATTTACAAAAAGTAAAAGATTAAATATGGCCTATAGTAACAGATGAAAACAATAAAATACAAAAGTGCCCTAACCCCACATTTTTCCCACGTTGGTGAATTTTTGCAATGGCCTTTGGCCAACCCCTGGCTAAAGTCGATAGTTCATTGCCTGATGCTCTTATATAGGGTAAGAAAGCTATACTATTTACAAAGTTTTCAAATAACAGTAGAACCTACATGAGAAGACACCTCTCTACAAAGGACAGTTTTCTTTGCAAAATTTAATATTTTTGTTAATTAGGTGCTCTCTGGTATGAAATATTTTTGCCCTGTGCAACTATTGTCTGCAACTTTTAGAGAGAGATTCTATTGTATATGCAGACCCATCATGATTATCATGGGTAGGTGTACTTGGGTATTGTACTGCCAGTACTATGGTAAACTAAAGCTTTGATACCCCATACAAAAGATATGAAATAAACTTATTCGTTTCTTTATTTTTCAATATCAAACTGGGTGAACTTTCAAGCCAACAGGCTCTTTAAGGCCCTACCTACTAAAAGTTTGATTAAAATTATTAAAAACTTATATTAAAAAAAAAAATTGAATAATTTCTATTTATGATAAGGCCCATTTTGAATTATTCTATATACAGTTACGAGCATCATTCCTCATCAACTCTGTCATCATTTGCCTTTTTTTTTGGAATGGCGCCCTCCTATTGGTTGGCTACGATCACGCCACCTTTGCCCCCCCCCCCCCCCCCCCCCATCATGCCACCCTCACTCGCTTTATCGTTTTTGTAACTATTGTGTTGGAGCGGGTCGCTCCTTAATAAATGCATATATTAGTTAATAACTAAATGGAATCCTCTCTTTCTTTTTCCCAGTATGAGACGCCTACGGAAGCCAACAGTACATAGACAGATAAAGCACATAGGCTATGGGTATTAACTAATATATGCATTTATTTAAGGCGCCAATTTATAATTGTAACAAATAGTATTTGAATAAAAACATTCAATCGGATAAAACACGGGCGTTGCCCGGGTCATTCGGCTAGTAGATTATAACTACAAGAAAATAAGACCAAATTCAAATAAATTAATAGTGTGTAACATTTCGATAAAGCGTTATTACCACAATGTCACACACTATTAATTTATTTAGATTTGGTCTTCTTGTAGTTTCTATTTACATATTGAGCCGCACTCTATCTACTAACAAGCTATATTCCCAAGGGATAAGACTTGTTACTCACACAGGTTTCTTGTTTCTAATCCTGAAGTGGCTGGTCCAGCTGCCATGGGGAAAGTCAGGAAGTTCCGGAGAATCGGGGCCAAGTTGGCTGAGATTGACAAGAGAGCCGAGGAGAAGAAACAACAAGCTGAGGTAAGTCCTTGATTCAACAATACCTGGCTGGGTCTCTACACACTTCAGACCATGTAGTCCTTAGTATTTAGCTATCTACACTTGAACTTCTTTAATTCAACTCAATAAGGCACAATTTGGATTATTCTATATACAGTTACGAGCGTCATTCTTCATCTCTTAATCAGTCATCTCTGTCACCGTTTGCTTTTTTTTTTTGGAATGGCGCCCTCCTATTGGTTGGCTACGATCACACCACCTTTGCCCCCCCCCCCCCCACTCACTTTTTCGTTTTTGTAACCATTGTGTTGGAGCGGGTCGCTCCTTAAATAAATGCATATATTAGTTAATAACCAAATGGAATCCTTTCTTTCTTTTTCCCAGTAAGAGACGCCTACGGAAGCCAACAGTACATAGACAGATAAAGCACATAGGCTATAGTTATTAACTAACATATGCATTTATATAAGGCGCCAATTTATAATTGTAACAAATAGTATTTGAATCAAAACATTCAATCGGGTAAAACACGGGTGTTGCCCGGGTCATTCGGCTAATAGATTATAAACACAAGGTAATAAGACAAAATACAAATAAATAAAGACTGTGTTATGAACACATTATTTATTTATTTGGATTTGGTCTTATTACCTTTTGTTTAGTTCAACTCTTTTTCTCAAATACCACAATATGACTATTTTATGTACTTTAAGTGATTATAATTCAATGACAATTTTAATTCAATAGCAGAGAACCAATTTTTTTTATCTAAAAAAAGTTCCCTTTTAAAATGATAACAATCAGTAGAACCTCTCCCATGAGAGACCATAACCCAAAACTTGACTACTCCAGGTTTCTTATCAGTGTCCATTAGAGATAAGTATTGTTATATTTTTATATCTCTAATAGACACTGTGTGATAAGAAACTAGGAGTAGTATTGTAACTATTGTTATATTTTTATATCTCTAATAGACACTGTGTGATAAGAAACTAGGAGTAGTATTGTAACTATTGTTATATTTTTATATCTCTAATAGACACAGTGTGATAAGAAACTAGGAGTAGTATTGTAACTATTGTTATATTTTTATCTCTAATAGACACTGTGTGATAAGAAACTAGGAGTAGTATTGTAACTATTGTTATATTTTTATCTCTAATAGACACTGTGTGATAAGAAACTAGGAGTAGTATTGTAACTATTGTTATATTTTTATATCTCTAATAGACACAGTGTGATAAGAAACTAGGAGTAGTATTGTAACTATTGTTATATTTTTATCTCTAATAGACACAGTGTGATAAGAAACTAGGAGTAGTATTGTAACTATTGTTATATTTTTATCTCTAATAGACACTGTGTGATAAGAAACTAGGAGTATTATTGTAACTATTGTTATATTCTAGGGGGTCGGTGGAAGGATGGTCTAAACCATTGGTGTTTGACCGCTACGACTCTGGATCGAATCCCGCATTGGGCACTTTTCTATAATTAAAAAAAAAAAAAATGCTCCAATGGCCTTCGATTCTTGCAAAAGTCCAATCCCACCAGCGAGTGCAAATAACCAAACGGGGTTCTGGCACATTTGTAAGTGCAAATGTCAAATTGCTTTTTACATGTGTAGACAGTAAAAGCAGTCACTAACTACCCATCATGTTATCATGGCCTGTACCACGTGTACTAGGGATAATAACAATTTAAAAAAAAAATTGCTAAATTCTTGTGTATTTACTCCAGAGTGATCAGCCTCTCAAAGGTTCCTATGCTGCTAAATGATAAACTATTGCCAGAAAAGTTCCATTTGTTGAACCAGTGCAATGTTGCGCAGGATGAAAACCCCTTGAAGAAGTTGAACCCAGTGCAGTTGCTCAAGCAGGTGGATGACTTTGACACAGAGAGTGTGATCACCTACCTCACAGAGTCCGGGCAGAGGACCACCAAGAAGAATAAACAGGCGCTGAAGAAACTCTTCCTTCATCAGAGTAAGTCTCTTCTGGGAAATTCTACGTTAACTTGGTGTTTTCAGCCTTCATCCTATTGTCAGCAATTTAGCCAGCATAGAACAATTTTTATAAAAGTTTTGTTATAATTTCATTCTTTAGCTCAGAAATTGATATTGTATAGAGTAAGTCTCCTGAGAAGTTCTACATCAATGGAGAACTTGTTTTTCTGCCATCATATTGTCATCAATTTAGCCATCATATTGAACAATTTTTATAATAGCTTGTGGTTATATTTTCATTCTCTTGTTCAGAAATTGATATTGTATAGAGTAAGTCTCTTCTCTTCTGATTAATTCGACAATGGAGAACTTGATGTTTTCCGCCTTCATCATATTGTTATCAATTTAGCTGTCTTAGATCAATTTTTTATAATAGCTTTGTTATATTTTCATTCAGAAATTGATAAGGTTCAATTTGGATTACAATTCGAAACACAAGGTAATAAGATCAAATCAAATAAATAAATGGTGTGTGATGTTTCGCTAACAGAGTTGGTACCATCATTAGACAAAAGAATTGTTTAAAGTTTCAGTACTTTTATCTGATGTCACATTTGAACAGTGCTTTTGTCTGATGACGGTAACAATGCTGTTAAAGAAACATCACACACTTTATTTATTTGTATTTAGTCTTATTATCTTGAAGTTCAGGAATTGGAGAAGAACTTTGAATCTCTCAATAAATCTTTAGATAAGAATTCTCATTCAATATCTTGGTATCATTTTCAAAGTTAGCATCATTTTCCTCAGTTGGGAAGAATAACTTTGATGATTGATTGATTACATTGATTCACATAGAACTCTCAAAATTTCATCTTGCCCACTCTTGATTTCTTTGTTTCCTTCATTGCTTCAATCCTTTCTTCTTCAATCATTTTTTTTTTTGGGTCGGGATATTGTTTGTGCTATAAAAGTTATTTTCTATTGATCAATCTTGGAGAGATTTGAGAATTTGCCCTTTTTCATTTTTACATATAAGGTATAGCCCTGAATTATTAAACTATAATTTGCTACAGAAAGATGTACCTATATACAATTTTAATAGAGTATTTCCTCTATAAATGGTGAAAGTTATAAAAAGGATAACAATTAGACTGGATAGCTTTAGAAAAGTCTTGTTGCTAGTAAACTACAAAATATATATTTAATTATCCCTCAAGAGTACAATCTTGGTACATGACCATGATGAATTTGTGAGTTCTCATAATCAGCACACCATATGTACACACTTTGCAACTTGTAGTTAGAGAGGTTCTCTCTCTACTGTACCAATATATAAAGTGTTTAAAACCTATTAAAGTGGCGTTGACCCGGGATCAAATCCCACATTGGGCACTTTTTTCTAATGCTTCAATGGCCCCTCAATTCTTGCAAAAGTCCAACCCCACCAGCAAGTAACCCAACGTGGAACACTCGTAAGTGCAAAAGTCAAACTGATTTTCACACACATGTAGACATGTGGTGCACTTACAGTAAAATTAGTCACCAACTATTACCCACCATGATTATCATGGCATGTACTAGAGATAGATAATTTATAAAAAGTGTTATTGTTGAAGATTAGTTGTGATGAGAGAAAGAAAGTGTCACGTAACTCCGTCTTTGCCGGTTCCAAGCCCGGATGAAAAAGGAGGAGGAAGGGGAGCAGTAACAAGCTCGCCAAAAAACCTGGGCTCAACTGGCCCAGCTGATAGTACCCTGTAAGGGCTCCTAATCCAGGGATACAGGATGAGCAGCGTTTGTACTCCATGTTAGGGGTGGCTGCACATGATGTCTGTTCCTCATGTCAGAGGCGGCCATTTCATATTGGAGCTAAGTCGGCCTGCTACGCAGTAGTGCTACCAGTCTTAATGACAAAAGCAGACACATTCTACTTCACTCAGTCATTATGGATGTCAAATCTCCTTTGATGAGCTTTACTTAGCATTCCCAGCAGACACCATCAACAAGCTCTACAAGCTTGATACCCTGATATGATCATAAGGTAATAAGACCAAATCCAAATAAATAAATAGTGTGTGACGTTTCAGTACTATTTATTTATTTGGATTTGGTCTAATTACCTTGTGTTTATAATCTATAATCCAATTATCAGCTTGATATGATTGTTAAGTGGAGAAAGAAGAAGTGTCAGACAGAACCATGTAACATGGTATGGTGTGTAGAGCTCCAGTCGGCCCAGGAGGAGAAGAAGAAACAGAAGAAGATCAAGAAACAGCAGCAGCTGGTGGGAGACCTCAACCCCATGAAGGACGCTCTCCCAGACATGGAGCTTCTCCAGAAGATGCTGGACTCCAAGGAGTGAGTGGTTGTTCTTACATTCAACCCTCTAAAATGCCCCAATGGTCCCCGATTCTTGCAAAAGTCCAAACCCACCAGCGAGTGCAAGTAATCAAAACGGGACTTTGGCACATTTGTAAGTGCAAAGTCAAACTGCTTTTCACATGTGTAGACATGTGGGTGCACTTACAGTAAAAGCAGTTGCCTACTTCTACCCACCATGATTATCATGGCCTGTACCATGTGTACTTGGGATAAGCAAAAAAAAAAAAAAACTCTCTCTCTTCTAAACACAAGGTAAAAAGATCAAATAAATAAATAGTGTGTCAACAACTTTTGTGCCAACACTATTTATTTATTTAGATTTTGCCTTTTTACTTTGTGTTTATAATCTATAATCCAAATTGTGCCTTATCAATCTTTCTCTTCTGAAATCATTTGCTGGTTGGAAGTATATTCAGATAAAAACAGCCAACAACAACTAAAAGTTTATTTCAACTACCGACGCTTCAGTAACTTCCTGTCACTCTTCAGGGGAATGATGGGGAGTTAAACTATAGGTGTTGATGTGGCTGTGTTTTTCTCCAAATTAACTCTTGTTGTTACTCACCGTAACAATGGTGTTCTGCAAGGAACAAACAATTCCTTTGAAAAAATAGTATCCTGGTTTCTCTCAAATCACATTAATAGGTACCGCTCAGCAAGAGCAACCTAGTTCATGATAATTGAATATTATGTGAAGTTTTTATTCACACACACATATTAAACAATTTTTATCGCGGGATTCAATCCCGGTTCATGACTGTCGGGAATCGAATGTGTTACCCTCTCATCCACCGACTTTTGTATAAAAAATAGTATAAAAGTGAAATTGTACTGGGATCTGGTAGATACATTTAAAAAAAAAGGCATCTCCTGCAACTAAATGTTGCTAATAGCTTGCGCCATCTATTGAAATAAATATCAACTAATCGTTGATTTTTAAAAATTAGTTCAGAATTGGCCAAGGTACATTTGCACCATGGGCCAGCAGCCCAAATTTGTAATTCAGTAAAATAATCATGATAAGGCACAATTTGGATTATAAACACAAGGTAATAAGACCAAATCTAAATAAATAAATAGTGTGTGATGTTTTGGTAACAGCGTTGTTGCCATCATCAGTATGTAAGGATTCAGTACTTTTGTCTGAAAATGGTAACAATGCCGTTACTGAACTATGACAGCAACGTTTTAGTTTGGGTATATTTTTTATCTTTGGCTGCATTTAATAGTTCTTCTTTTTTTTGCTTATCCCTAGTACACGTGGTACAGGCCATGATAATCATGGTGGGTAGTTAGCGACTACTTTTTACTGTAAGCGCACCACATGTCTACACATGTGAAAAGCAGTTCGACTTTGCACTTGCAAATGCCAGAGCCCCGTTTGGTTACTTGCACTCGCTGGTGGGGTTGGACTTTTGCAAGAATCGGGGGCCATTGGAGCATTTTATTTTTTTTTAACAGAAAAAAGTGTCCAATGCGGGAATCGAACCCCGGTCCTAGTGGTCGAAAACCAAACGGTTTAACCAGCCTTCCACCGACCCCCCTAATAGTTCCTTAATCTGTTTAATTGAATTTTTGATATCATGACTAGTTTGTTTTAGCTCTTTTTCGTGTGAATGCAATTTCTCCCTAAAAAATGGGCTGTCTATTAAACAATCTGTAAATTCTAAAGGCAAAAGGCCCATCTTTGTAAACAAATTGATCTAACCGTGCTACATAGAATCAAATAAACATTTCGTCAAATGCCTCTTAAAAAAAAAATACACTGTTACTGAAACATCACACACTATTTAATTTATTTGGATTTGGTCTTATTACCTTGTGTTTAAAATAATCATGTTTCTTAACTTTGACCCATCAGTGTATTGAATATTGAAACCTTCCTTGAAGAACCTATTTCCACGAGCACACAACCATTCTTTTGTAAAATCAAAAATGACTTAATAACATAAATCAATCTTCAATAAGAGACCACCTCCAGGAGTTTCTGGCAATGGTATGTCATGGAAAGCTATGTACCATTCTTGAGTAGTCCTAAATATACTTTATCCATCAAAATTCGAAACTATTATAGACGCGTATGATTCTTTTAAAAATAAACAATTTCTACTGTCCTTATTGCAATGGAAAAAAATGAATGGGAAGGCCTCCATCTTCAGACAAAAGTACTGAATCCTTAAACATAAGGTAATAAGACCAAATAAATAAATAGTGTGTGATGTTCGGCAACAGCGTTGTTACCATCTTCAGACAAAAATACTGAATGAGAAAAAAATTAATGGGAGGGCCTTTTTTTTTCCATTAATTTTCCCATTACAGTAAGGACAGTAGAAATTGTTTAATTTTTAAAAATAATCATATGCGTCTATAATAGTTTTGAATTTTGATAACAGATGGCGCACTACTTTCATACTTTCTCCATGTTGATAAGGTACAATTTGGATGTGATTGTTTAGAAACACAAGGTAACAAATTCAAATGATGTTGAATGGTACTCTAGCACTTCTCTTACCAAATTTGTTTTCTAAATGATTCCATTCCATTAAAAGGTAATAAGACCCAATCCAAATAAATTAATAGTGTGTGATGTTTCGGTAACAGCTTTGTTACCATCATCAGATAAAATAATAAAATAGAATTAGAACAAATTCAATATCAATTTACAATCATCAACAAATTTGTATCAATTTGCAGTTAAACCTGTCTATAGCGCCCTCTCTAAATAGTGCCTTCCTCTCTATAGCACCCGATTTTAAACATTAAAATGTAAACATTTTACATTAAAAGTGACCTGTCACCCTATTTTGGTGAGTCCCAAGAGCCCCCTCTTGGGACAGGTTTAACTTTATTTGGATTTGGTCCTATCATCTTGTATTTGTAATTCCATTTTATTCTTTTTGTCTAATGATGGTAACAACGCTGTTAACTGAAATGTCGCACACTATTAATTTATTTGGATTTGGTGTTTTTTTTTTTGTTTGTTAGTGGCTAAAGACCTCTTTCTTTTTTTTTTTTTGGCTTATCCCTAGTACACGTGGTACAGGCCATGATAATCATGGTGGGTAGAAGTAGGTGAATGCTTTTACTGTAAGTGCACCACATGTGAAAAGCAGTTCGACTTTGCACTCACAAATGTGCCTGAGCCCCGATTGGTTACTTGCACTTGCTGGTAGGGTCTTATTATTTTGTAGTTCTAATCTATAATTCAAATTGTACCTTATCATTGATTCCATACCATGTGTTTTACATATGTCGAAATTGTTGTCTGTCACCAACTATGTGTTCTGTTCCAGTCAAGTTCCCAGAGTTCACTCAAAACCAAGAGTCAACCTTAAAGCGAAGAAACGTCAAGATTTAACGTAAGTTGTCCCACAACACAAGATATTGTTTTCCTTTTTAATATATCAACATACACTAGAACCTCTCTTTAGCAGACACTTTTCTATAAAGGACAGTTTTCATTTTAAAATTACAGTTAAACCTGTCTATAGCGCCCCCTCTTGGGACTTACCAAAATAGGTGCTATAGACAGGTCACTTTTAATGTAAATCGCATCGTACTACGTATTTAAAATTGGGCGCTATTTAGAGGGGGCACTATAGACAGGTTTAACTGTACCATTTTTACTATTTAGCAACTCTCCGGTAAGAGGACACCTCTCACTAAAGGACACTTTGGCTCTGCAATTAGGTGTTGTCCTTTACAGGGAGGTTCTGCTATATATCCATTAAACATCCCTAAGAGCAAAGAGTTTTCTGTTGAAATAAATTTGCAGTTCAGATGTTTTTCATTCCATCACAACATTCATGGCAGCTGTAGTAAATATTTTCCCTCTTTGTTGTCAAATTATGCAGGGAAATGCTGAACACCACTTAGTTCAAGTAAATACAGTAAAGCTCCCTCTATAGCAAACCTCTGATACATTTTATAAATCTATAGACTTAGAATCGGGGGTCGGTGGAAGGGTAGTCTAAACCGTTGGTTTTCGACTGCTACAACCCGGGATCGAATCCTGCATTGGACACTTTTTTCTAATTAAAAAAAATAATGCTTCAATGGTCCCTGATTCTTGCAAAAGTCCAACCTCACCAGCGAGTGCAAATAACCAAACGGGGTTCTGGCACATTTGTAAGTGCAAATGTCAAATTGCTTTTCACATGTGTAGACATGTGGTGCACTTACCAGTAAAAGCAGTCACCAACTTCTACCCACCATGATTATCATGGCCTGTACCACGTGTACTAGGGATAAGCAAAAAAAAAATTAGACTAGAATTAAACCTTAATTCACAACCATTTTTCAAATATCCCAACAAAATTATCTACTCTTTGACCAAATACAAATCAACACAGACCCCCTAAAGATCCAGCAGCTCTTCTATGTCAGAAGATAACAGAGTGGGTCGGTGGAAGGATGGTCTAAACTGTTGGTTTTCGACTGCCACAACCTGGGATCGATTCCTGCATTGGACACTTTTTACTAGTTTGAAAAAAAAAAGCTCAAAATGACCCCTGATTCTTGCAAAAAGTCCAACCCCACCATCGAGTGCAAGTAACCAAACGGGGCTCTGGCACATTTGTAAGTGCAAAAGTTGAACTGCTTTTCACATGTGTGTTGTTGTTGCTTATTCCATAGCTGTGTTGTTGTTTCTTATCCCCTTGTGTAAAGATTACATGAGTTCATGATCTAATGGAATGGAGTATAGGGGTGCAGCTTTCGTTGATCATGGCACCATGATCCAGGCACACTTTGGTGAAAGTCTGACTTTGCCTGTAATTTGAGGTCGTTCCTAACATGGAAGCCTTTGCTGCCGACTCTAACATGAGTACAGACGCAACTCCTCCGTATTCCTGGAGTACCTGGTCAGTTGAAATCAGGATTTTTAATAATAATTAATTTTTTCCATAGCTGTAAGATCGGTGAGTGTGCGAGCCATCATTGATGTGGTTGCTATTGTCTATGCATTTCATTAAGTCAATTCCTTCTCTCTCTCTTTCACATGTGTAGACATGTGGTGTACTTACAGTAAAAGCAGTCGTCAACTTCTACCCACCATGATTATCATGGCCTGTACTAGGGATAAAGAAGATAACAGTACTAGATGACAGGCTGTCTGTGCAGACTTCAAGGTATCTCCACCTACCACCAAATACTGGACTTCCAACCTTTCAAAGAAAATCCCTTCCAGGCCATCGCCACCCACCTCAAGAATAAAATTGATGCTGAGAAGATGGAACAATAACATTATATGTAAATACAGATTATGTAAAGTCAATATGTAAATTATTTCTACCTTTATAAAATTTGTTGTTAACCATGATGTGTTTCTGTATGTATTGTCCCTTTTATTATCTATATACACCCATGGACAAACTTAGGAAGTGGAATGTCTTTGATGTCGCTGGTCATCTGTGTTTTTGAAGGAGACAGAGGCAATTTTGTTCACACTTGGTTATCTCGTGTGTCTTCAATAAAGGTCACTGTAATATCTTTCAGAGGTATTGTCTGAATCCCGATATACACCCATACCTCGCTTTGCGTCGGGGTTACGTTCCAAAAAAACACGACGCAAATTGAAACGACGCAAAGTGAAAATAAATTTTCTATAGAAAACCATTTAATGATCGAAGATAGGTTCCAGGCTTACGAAAATACTACCTTTTAAAAATAAAATTGAACAAAGTGAAATTTTTTCAAACAAAAATAATATACAAAAAACGTATTCAATTAAACAAAATAAACTACATATTCATTTAATTTATTAAAATTTAATTAAAATTAATCACTGTCTGATGAGTCCATAGTGGCTGTTGTCGTAGGTCGGCTTTCTTTCACAAAAAATTGGTCCATTGTTTGTTGAACAGCTTTTTTTTTTTCAACGTAAGATAAATTTCCTTGTAGCAATTGATATTCGTAGCTACCGCCTGGGACACTTTTAAACTCCTTCCGCTGTCAGGATCGTTTTTTAAAAAAATCTCCATAGCTTCGTCAATCAAATAAAATTGTATTAAATTTGCATTGAATTTTAGTTAGAAAGGGAATCCCCAAATTTTGATGGCATGGCGCAATCAAAGACAAAAGTGTTGCCATATTTTAGGGAAAAAAAAATTAAAGACTCGAATCCAAAACAACGCAACTTCGAAAATCTAACGACGCACAGTGAAAATCAGTAAAAATTAAGCAGCGACGCAACTTCGAAAAAAACGCAAAGCGAGGTATTGGTGTACATAGTAAAAAGTACAACTTCCTTAAGTTTTGTCCATGAGTATATGTAAATATTATTGCTGAAATCATGTTTGATTGATAGAAACAAGATTCTTTCCATGAACATTCACTCGAGCAGACCACAGATATAACCAAGTCATATATATATATATATATGTCGTAATATTTAGAAATAAATAAATAAAATAAGGAAAGGGAAGATAACCGGGTTAAAACAACCCACTTGGTCACCAGATGTAAGCCCTCACTCCCTCTGGAGTAATTTATCTTACTCAAAGCGGTTTAAAAGCAGCTGGATGTGAGGATCAAGAGACAGTTCGCACTGAGATGGTCTTGATGCCAGTTGTTCCCAGGGTAGTCCTCGGACCTTCTCTCTTTCCTCCCCGATCTACTCCCCATGGGTTTTTGCCTCTGGATCCTGTCTCCTGTGTGTCCTTACCACTTTTCACGCAACTATAATGACTGCTTCTCAAATCATCACATATACGAAGTGTGGCTATTAGATAACCGGGCTGATGCTGCTACCAGCAAACCACGTGCATGTTGCGACATGTTTGAACATGACTGTGTTTGGAAGGGCTTCCACCAGCCTGAGCTCGCTCGACAAGTCAGTAGGACGCTCAGTTTTATTGTAGCAGTCGATCGTGCTAGTGTCCGTACCAGTGACCCGTCAGAGAAATGCCAAGTGGTCAGATAGAGCAACGGGTGAACCTCAATCCTCTAGGGAAAACTGCCACAGAAGCTTATGCCATGTTAAAAGCAGTGTACCGGAATGAATGTTTATCCCGCACACAAGTTTTCATATTGTTTAAATGGTTCAAAGAGGAGCGTGAAACGACTGAAGACGATCCCCGCCCAGGACGGCCATCAACAACAGATGACAACATTGAGAAAATTGGAAAATTAATCCGGGAAGTTGGGTCCCCAAGGGTCGGACGGTAAATTAACATTTTTACGTTGAGTTTTTAACGGCCCTTTGTGGTGAGCATGTGAGAAGACGAAGACCCGATTTGTGAAAAACCAAGTCCAGGATGCTTCACTGAGACAATGCGCCAGCCCATTCTGCTTTGTCTTTGAAAGCGTTTCTCGCAAAACACGGCATCACGGTGTTGGAACATCCAGCATACTCGCCTGACCTTGTGACTTTTATTTATTTCCCAAAGTCAAATTGGCGCTGAAGGGGACAAGATTTGAACGCGTGGAAGTGGTTAAAGCAAAAGCGACGGAAGTTCTCAACCAGATGACAGACTTCCAGCACTGCTTCTAAAAATAGAAAAGTTGTATGGAGCAGCGTAGGAATCACCAAGGAGAGTACATTGAAGATGTCTGTTGTAATTGGTGATGAATAGTTATGGCATGAGTCCGGTTATATAATAGCCACACCTCATATATTATAATCCTCTGTATCAATTAGAATAATCAAATACAGTGGTACCTCGACATACGAGAGCCCCAACATACAAGTTTTTCGAGATACGAGTAATTCAAGATACGAGCAAGGTTGCGGAACGAATTAAACTCGTATGTCGAGGTATCACTGTATAAATCTCTGAGGTTTCTTTATACACCTCGTATATATACAGTAGAATCTCTAGAACACCTAAATAAGATCATTGAGAAAGTTAAAGAAGAAAGTAAAAATTTTGGTTTAAAATTAAATATCAGAATTAAAACTACTGATAATATAAATATCTTTGAAATTCAACAAGAAGAATTTTTATCACTTCATATTCTTAGGATCCAGGATTGATAAGATGGGAGTTTGCTTAGAGGAAGTAAAAAGAAAAACAGCACTAGGAAGGGATGTAATGATGAAATGGGACAAGATTATGAAAGATGAAGCCATTTCATTCAAGATGAAGAAGAGAATTGTAGAGACATTGATATTTCCTGTGGTCACTTATGGATGTGAGAGCTGGACTCTCAGAAAAGAAGAAATCGAAAGATTTGATACCTTTGAAAGGTGGACATGGAGAAAGCTACTCAAAATTCCAATGGATTGATAAAAGGTCAGAAACTCAATCTTAAATGAAATTAAGCCTATTAGATCCCTAGAATCCTAAATATGTAAACAAAGAATGATCTACTTCACACATATAATGAGAGCAAATGGTTTGAAAAGATGTTGATGTTAGGAAAAATTAAAGGAAGAGATGAAGACCTACAATGCGAGCTGGCTAGAAGGTTTCAAGAAAACTACCGGGGGAAAACTTCGGGGGTCGGTGGAAGGCTGGTTAAACCGTTTGGTTTTCGACCACTACGACCCGGGTTCGATTCCCGCATTGGACACTTTTTTATGATTTAAAAAAAAAAAAATGCTCCAATGGCCCCCGATTCTTGCAAAAGTCCAACCCCACCAGTGAGTGCAAGTAACCAAACGGGGCTCTGGCACATTTGTAACTGCAAAGTTGAACTGCTTTTCACATGTGTAGACCTGTGGTGCGCTTACAGTAAAAAGCAGTCGCTAACTACCCACCATGATTATCATGGCCTGTACCAAGTGTACTAGGGATAATTAAAAAAAGAAAACTACCAGAAGGTCGCTAAATGAGCTGTGAGTGATTGTCACTAACAGACCAAATTGGAGAATATTTGTCCATATAATCACTAAAAGTTGAACTTAATGAACACTAACAATGACAGGGTCTCTCAATTTATCAGCTTGATTGTCTTAAGTTTTCCTGTATATAAATTTCATATTACCATTAAATGTGATTAACTTTAAAAATAATATATTTTTAAAATTATTCCTAGTACACGTGGTACAGGCCATGATAATAATTGTGGGTAGAAATTGGCGACTGCTTTTACTGTGTAAGTACACCATATGTCTACACATGTGAAAAGCAGTTCAACTTTTTAACTTACAAATGTGCCAGAGCCCCGTTTGGATACTTGCGCTCGCTGGTGGGGTTGGACTGGGGCCATTGGAGCATTTTTTTTTTAAATCCGAAAAAGTACCCAATGCGGGATTCGATCCTGGGTCGTAGCAGTCGAAAACCAATGGTTTAGACCATCCTTGTTATGATTGATCCGGCAACACTGCCGACTCGACTTGTAAACACTCTTAGATATATAACCATGTTCGAATAAATAGATGTTAATAAATAAATACTTAGTTCAGTTGCATTCTGCGTGATCAAATAGACACAAGAACAACATAAACAACATGGTGGCAGCGGAAAAGTGAGTACTTTTTCAAATAAATATATTATTGAAAAATATTAGTGAAAAAAAGAAAACATGGACTTTGTTAGGCCTAGCGAACTCGCCCTGCACGGAAATGTAGCGGAAAATTGGCGAAGGTTCAAACAGCGATTAATGCTTTATCTTGAAGCAACAGAAAAAGCCACAAAGCCTGATAAACTGAAAGTTGCCATTTTATTAAATTTTATTGGCGAAGAAGCCTTGGAAGTTTTCAACACATTTCATTTAAAAGAAGATGAAGCAGAAAATTTCGATCTTGTAATAAACAAATTTGATGATTTTTGCGAGCCTAAAAAGAACGTCATTTTTGAAAGATTCAATTTTTTTTCAGCGACCCAGAAGGATGGTGAATCCATCGATAGTTTTATAACAGAACTAAAAGGATTATCCACATCATGTGAATTTGAATCACAAAAGGATAGTTTAATTAGGGATCGCATTGTGTATGGAATACAAGACAAGGCTTTGCAGGAACGCCTCTTAAGAGAGCCCAATTTAACTCTTCTAAAAGCCATTGAAATGTGCAAAACAGATGAAATAAGCAAGCAACAGATCAAGATCATGCAGAACAACCAGAACATTTGTCAAATAAGAAAATATGAAAAGAAACACAGTCCAAAACAAAATCAAGAATCTGAAAAAGAATTCAAATGCCAAAGGTGTGGAAAGTCTCACAGAGCAAAAAACTGTCCTGCATGGGGTAAAAGATGCTCCAAATGCAAAAAGATGAATCATTTTGCAGCTTTCTGTAAAAGTTCAGCTATCAGAAGTCTGAATGATGAAACAGAAGAAACTGTATGGTCAATACATGAAGCAAAAGTAGTCCATACTTTGGAATGGAAAAAATTCATCATAGTGAATGGAAAGGAAATATGTTTCAAGTTGGACTCTGGAGCAGAAGTAAATGTTTTGCCATACACATTCACCAGACAAATGAAAGGTTTGGAAATATTTCAGACTAACCGAAAGCTAACATCATATACAGGACATGAAATCAAGATAAAAGGAATTGCCACACTAAATTGCAAAACTAAAAATAAGACGGAAAGTCTAGAATTTTTCATTGCTGATGGATACTATCAACCAATTTTAGGAATAGAAGCTATTGAAAAGCTTTCACTAATTAAGAAATGTGATGCTGTCCAAACAGAGCAGAACAATTCAGCAAAGGAAATTTTGAACAGGCACAAAAATATATTTGAAGGCATAGGAAGACTGCCAATTGAACACAAGATTAGACTAAATGAAAATACAACTCCAGTTATTGCTCCAAGCAGAAAAATTCCTTTTTCCATTAGAGAAAAAGTTAAAGCAGAATTGGAACGGATGGAAAAACTTGACATTATTGAAAAAGTTGAAGAACCAAGCGAATGGACACACCCTATTGTAGTGGTACAAAAACCTTCTGGGGATGTCAGAATTTGCATGGACCCCAGGGAACTGAACAAATATGTTCAGAGAGAGCGCTATATTCTGCCAACAGCTGAAACAATATTTTCTGAATTGAAAGGTGCTACAGTTTTCTCTGTATTTGATGCATCATCAGCTTTCTGGCAAGTCCCATTAGACAAAGAAAGCACCAACCTGTGCACCATTGCGACTCCCTTTGGAAGATTCCGGTTCAAGCGACTTCCCTATGGATTGAACAGTGCATCGGAGGTATTCCAGCGATGCATAAACAATATTCTTTCAGGTCTCCAGGGAACTGCTTGCTATATGGATGACATCTTGATCTATGGAAACACAATGGAAGAGCACAACCGAAACCTTGAAACAGTTCTTCGAAGGTTGGAAGAAAATAATGTCAAGCTCAATGCTAAGAAGCAGCAGATAGCTGTCAACAAAGTAAATTTCTTAGGCCATATAATCAGTCGAGATGGAATAGCCATTCAAGCTTCAAGAGCAGAGGCAATACAAAAGTTGAAAAGACCTGAGAACAAGACTGAAGTCCAAAGATTCTTAGGTATGGTAACGTACCTTGGCAAATTCATTCCTAATCTGTCTGACAAGACTGCACCTCTAAGGAAATTGATAAGCAACAAGAGTGAATGGAAATTTGGAGGCGAAGAAAATGATTGTTTTGAAAAACTCAAGAATATGGTTTCGAATGCTCCAATATTGACATTTTTTGACCCAACCAAGCCAATCACCATTTCATCTGATGCAAGCCAATATGGTATTGGTACAGTGCTCATGCAAGGGGGACAAGCAATTGAGTATGCGTCCTTCAGCCTGAATGCAACTCAAAGAAAATACGCACAGATAGAGAAAGAACTTTTGGCTATAGTCTTTGGATGTGAACGCTTCCAGTATTATATTTGGGGAAATGATGTTATTGTGGAAACTGACCACAAACCTCTCCTGAGTATTGTTAAGAAACCTTTAGAAAAGCTTTCCCCAAGACTGCAAAGAATGGTCTTACGTCTCATGAGATTTCAAATATCTTTGAAGTTTACACCAGGGAAAAACATGTTTGTAGCTGACCATCTGTCTAGAGATCCATTAAAAGATGAGGTGGACACAAGCTATCTAGAAGGTCAAACTGAATCAGTGCACATGTTGCTGGTTACCACAGATGAAAAAATAAAGAGACTACAAAAGGAAACTCATGGGGACCACACCTTGATACAACTAATAGAGTATGCGAAGAATGGATGGCCGAAATATAAAACTAAGGTCTGTGATGAAGCAAAACCCTACTGGCAATTTCAAGATGAAATTCATGTGAGTGACGGAATTGTTTACAAAGGAAATTGCATCATGGTGCCATCGACTCTTCGAAAAGAAATCCTGCAGGTTGTTCATTCATCACACCAGGGCATAGCAGCTTCCAAAGAAAAAGCAAGATCAGCATTTTACTGGCCCGGCATGATAACACAAGTAGAAAATGAAGTGGAAAAGTGCAGAACATGTCAGGAATATTCAAGAAAGAATCCTGAGGAGTCAAGAATAGCTCATGAAATCCCTGAATTTCCATGGGAAAAAATTGCTGTAGATTTCATGGAGGTGAGTGGAACCAGTTCCATCTTGGTTGTCGATTACCACTCAAAGTTTGTTGAAATCCGGAAATTATCAAGCAAAAGAGAAACCGAAACCATCCTGCAGTTGAAAACCATTTTCAGGACTCATGGAATTCCAAGAACTCTAGTTTCGGATAATGGACCCCCTTTTAACTCTACTGGATTCAAAAATTTTGCTCAGAAATATGAATTCAAACACCAAACCTCCAGTCCCAAATATCCTAGATCTAATGGACAAGTTGAGAGGACAATTCAAACCATCAAAGGACTGATAATTAAAGCTGTGAAGTCAGGAAGAGATCCCAATCTGGCTTTGATGGAGTTCAACAACACACCCAAGTATGACTTGCCATCTCCGACCCAAATGCTTATGGGAAGATCTGTGAGAACTCTTTCGACATACACCCGACAACAGTTGAAACCACTGTTTGACACAACAAAGAATTATCAAAAATTGAGAGACCATCAACAAAAGTATGCAGGAAGTCCAAAGAGAATTTTGAGACCTTTGGAAGTAGGAGACAACATCATGTTGCAGGAAAGGCATAGAAAATGGGTTCCGGCAACAGTGACCGCAAAGCATGAAACCACGCTCATATATGGTGAAAACACCAAGTGGGTCTGAATACCGCAGGAACAGGTCTCACCTTAGACCGAGAAAGTTCAGTGTAGAAGATTCTGCCCCAACAAGTCAAAGTCCAAGCATTCCTGGATCTCAAGCTGGGACAGCCATGGATGACAACATACAAGATCACGGAAGACCCACTTCCGAAAACAGAAGAGCATATGATCCAAGGGAGGACATTGCCAAGAAAGGTGAAGAATCATCTACTTCTCCTAGTGTGCGAACCCGCAGTGGTAGAACAGTGAGAAAACCTTTGCGTTATAGAGACTAGGAGAACTGCAATCCTTTTTTATTTTTGTTTAAAGGAAACATGTTATGATTGATCCGGCAACACTGCCGACTCGACTTGTAAACACTCTTAGATATATAACCATGTTCGAATAAATAGATGTTAATAAATAAATACTTAGTTCAGTTGCATTCTGCGTGATCAAATAGACACAAGAACAACATAAACAACAATCCTTACAACGACCCTCCCCCCTCTAAAGATTAAACTTACGTATCTCATTTCAAAATAAAGTATTTTAACATCGGGAGTTTACACTCCAGGAGTCCGGGATATGCAAATGTAATTTGCCGTAGAGATTTGACTCCTGAGGAAAGGTTTACAATCACACGTGTTTACGGTAGCGAAATGGTTAGGGAAATTCTTTAAAGGCTTTTTTTTTCGTCAAAATAAATGAATTTGGCGTATACAGAAGTATTTTATTATATAAGCATTATATAAAGGTTTATTTATGTAACAGAATTGTTTCTGGGTTCATAATCTAGATATTGAATAGACAAATGACTATAGTTTATATTGACATTTGACAAAAATACGTATTACAGAAACTCTAGATTCTTTTATTAAACTTTTCTTCATATAAAATGTGTTTTCGAGCCTAGACCAGAGTTCGGCAACCTGCGGCTCTTTGGATTTGAAGCTACGTGTAGTACTCGCATAAATAAAGTTTTTATTTATTGTTGGCAAGAAAACATTTTGCGGCTTTTTAAATACTTTGAAATTTTGTAAATTGTAATTATTGACTCTTCTGACTCAAAAGGTTGCCGACTCCTGAACTACACTATTCATAAGATATTGTCGTAATATCTGGTGTCGAAAGTTCACGTTTATATATGAAGAAAATTGAAAAAAATAATCAACAACAACAACAAAAAGCCTTTATTTAGGGTCACTGACCCTATACAGGATTCACCAGAGGTATGCATGAGCACAAAGCAGTGAGACAAAGGAAACAACGATATAGACAGAAGAAAAAGAAAATAAAAAAAGAAAGAAAAAAAAAGAGAAAGAGGGAAGCAAGAAAAACAACACAAAAAGAGTGAAAAAAATAATCTAGTTTCTGTATACGTATTTGTGTTAATTGTTTGATTTATATATATGCACACTGATGAGCAAAACTTAATAGACATAGCCCTCAAAAGGTTTATCTGACAGTGACCCAATGTCGCCTTATTCAAAAGAGGAAGGTGTTATGTAATGGTAAAGTTATTTGTTATGAATAATATGTTTGCATAATAAGCAAATATACAACACAAACACACAGAGTACTATTAGCACTGATATAGAATATTCGATCTATCATCATATAGATATGCAACAACAACAAAGCTTTATAAAGACCACCGGTCTTATACTGATTCACCACAGGAAGAAAGGAAGCATAGATGGAACTCCTTTACTCCAGGCAGCGCAGCACCCAACAACAGCCTCCAGGTCCGACGCATGTCCATTGGCCACACGTTCCTTCATGCATACGTTAAGGTTAGCGTATCACTGAAAGGTTAGTATGGAATCAGTCGCGTTCTAGTCTTTTCTTTCCTCATTCAAATGGACCACAACATTCGGCGATTCTATTAATCTCCTCCGAATGGTGATATAGATATGCAAATAGGGTAGTTAAAGAAAAGACTACTCAGATATTGGAGATGTAATAAAATAAAGGTAAACCTTTGATTTAGGATTATCTGGTAAATAATTCCTTTCTCTTCACATAAAAGACTTAACATAAAGCTTATTGGCGAGTTTGTCAGGAGACCTTTGGAAAAGGGGATGCATTGGGTCGCTGAAACGTCAGATTAACATTTCGAGAGAGTTGAAGAGTGCACTCACGTGATGTTGTTTCTTTTACCATGTATATCGGGATTGAGACAATAACTCTGAAAGATATTACAGTGACCTTTATTGAAGATACACCAGATAGCCAAGTGTGAACAAGTTGTATCTTTTAACATGTATATCGGGATTCAGACAATAACTCTGAAAGATATTACAGTGACCTTTATTGAAGATACACCAGATAACCAAGTGTGAACAAGTTGTACCTTTTTAGCATGTTTATCGGGATTAAGACAATAACTCTGAAAGATATTACAGTGACCTTTATTGAAGATACACCAGATAACCAAGTGTGAACAAGCTGTATCTTTTAACATGTATATCGGGATTCAGACAATAACTCTGAAATATATTACAGTGACCTTTATTGAAGACACACGAGATAACCAAGTGTGAACAAGTTGTACCTTTTTAGCATGTTTATCGGGATTAAGACAATAACTTGAAAGATATTACAGTGACCTTTATTGAAGATACACGAGATAACCAAGAGTGAACAAAATTGCTTCTGTCTTCTTAAAAAACAGACAATCGTCAAGACTTTCTACTTCCTTAAGTTTTGTCTATGAGTGTAGATATCAAACAAATGCTACAGGTTTCTGGAGATGGGTATCTTTATTAAACGTAATCTCGAGCTTTCGGGCATCTCTGCATCCCTTCTACTCAAGATTACGTTTAATAAAGATAAAGAAACCCATCCCCACAGAAACCAACAGGTGCATTGTTTGATTAATATCCAGGGGATTTAAATCAATTGATATTTATTTTATATAAAAGGGCGTACCTGGATCTGTAAAGAAAAAAAAAACAATTTTTTTTCTTAAAATATTTCGAGAGATTGCTCCCTCTTTATCAATTTATTTGTTTGCATTTATTTTGCATTTATTTTATTGATAAAGAGGGAGCAATCTCTCGAAATATTTTAAGAAAAAAATTGTTTTTTTTTCTTTACAGATCCAGGTATGCCCTTTTATATAATCTTAATTAATGGATCGCCTTTTGACTCATGATATTTATTTGTTTATTCCAATTTTTTTAAAGCGCTATGTCCTCTAGGGACACTTGCGCTGTCATACATGTATGCCTTCAAATTTGTCTATACATATTTACAATAATTGTAGGCCGTAAAGAATAGTCGTATGATATTAAAATGGAGAAAGAGAGAAAAAAATGAGAACAGAGAACTGTGTACAAAAGAAAGGAAAATGTCTGACAATATATATATCTACAATCTATATATATAAAAGAAACTCGTGAAAAATGTTAAACTATTTATAACTCAAGAACGGCTGAACCGATTTGGATGAAATTTGGTGGGGAGGTAGCTTAGAACCAGCAGACGGACATAGGATACTTTTTATTCCGTTATACCGAGTCTAGAACGGCTGAACTGTCAAATACATTCATTTATACAGATGTATCAGAGGCGCATGCGCGAGCGACATTCAACGAGGCTTATCCACGAGCTTACAGGTTGAATGCTAAATAATAAAGTTTAATTTATGTTAGAAATACTTCTCATTTTTGTAAATAAATACATTGTGTATATTGTTTAAAATATCAGCTTTAAGAAAAAATTATAAGAAAACATCTTATTAAAAATTTAATAAATGTTTTCAAAAATGTTTCAAAAATATATTTAAATGTATATAACAATATTTATATACGTTTATAAATCTATATATAGGTTCGACTTTGAAATAGGCATTTTATTTATTTTTTTTTCATTTTAATTTAGACACTTTCATTTCAAATTAGACACTTTCATTTTTATTTAGACATTTTCAATTTTAATTTAGACACATGGACATTTCTATATATTCTTTATTCAAGAAGACTTTGAAACAACTAAATAATATCAAATATTTTTTTATTATACGAAAGAAGCGCTTGAAATGGAAATAGCGATGTTTGACATCATTTTTAAATCAGGTGAATTATTAACCCTTAATTAAACGCGTCCGTTTTTAGGACGTAGGTAGGTACTCGTGCCGAGCTTCCCGAGCTCGAACTTTATGATGATAAAAAATGATAAAATTATTTTTCAAAAAATAAAATTTTTATTTTAAATTAGTAGATAGACAATAAGGATTAAATTGATAGCAAAGTTTAAAATATCATTTTCATAATTATCAAGCCATGCATGAAAATAAAAAAACATGTGAAAAAGCAGAGAATTTCGCAGGCTTTGCATAAATTCTTTTATATCTAATAAATCGCCAACATTCACTGGCAATTTTGGCAAATTTAGTTTGAATTCTCTTTGCAAATGTTCTTATTGTATTTACAGCAAGTCATGGTTGACATGCGGTTCTTGGCGCAAGGGCAAATATAGCACCGTTTTACTAGCCATTTTCAGAGAAAAAAAGCTCAAAAATTAAACCTATATATTTAAAATTCAATATATTATAACTTAAAAAAATTAAATATGGATAAATAATTGAAAAACAAGTTTTAAAGGATTCCACAAAAACGTACCTGTGACGAGAGAGAGGCCTGGCAGCAAAGTGAAACCGAAACCAAAAGTGTTAGTCAGCGCTCGCGACGCGCTTTTGAAGCACGCCGACAATTTTTTTTTTTTTTACACTCTCCTGCTGCTATTGAAGTTCAAATATGGTTTAAAATGTCGATCTTCTGAATAAGTACAGCTATGAAAATTATCTTTTTTTTTTTTTCATTATTAAAATTCTCATTTTCTTTTTCACTTAGTTTCATCTGATTTTATGTGAATTAACTCAATAGATGACTTTTCAGTTATTTTAAACTCTTTTATTTTGCATTGATAATTGTTGTTTGCGACCCTTCTAAATTAAAAATATTTTTCAATTCGTCTCTTAATTTTCTAAAAAGTTATACTTGAATTATTTAGTATATACTTTTCAAAGTAAAATCTACATCGCTTAATGACTTTTTTTTTTCTGACTAAATCCTCCTTTCTTTCCTAATTTTTTAATTAGCCTTCAATTTTTATAATTTTAATTAGCAGAATTATAATTTATGTTCAATAACTTATATAGAAGCTTTTGCATAGTTTCGTCCTGTAACCAACTTGATAAAAGTTTGCTGTTTTCCCTTTGATATTGCTTGATACGAACCTCTATTCATTTTTGAATTAGTAGAAATCAGATGATAGCCATAGGTCATAGCCATTCAAAAGTTGGTTTAGGTCGTCAATCCATTGCGAACAAATGGAAATCTCCACGTTGGCACTCTCTCAGCAGATTTCTTAAATGATATCCCGTGTCGTTTTTTTTTAAATAAATTATGTTTTAGGTATCAAAACTGCTTTTTTGTTCAAAGAAAGCAACGTTTGAACGGGTACAGCTAGGTGGAGCAGATAATCAAACATAATCTTGCCAAGTATAGATTCAGTAGGGATTAGATGTTTGCTAGAATTGTTTTAACAAATGTTCGTTAGACAAACCTTTACTCAGGTAAAAACCGGGCGAAGCCGGGTACATTCGCTAGTTAACATAATAAATTATCAATTTCTTAAAATATATTTGTTGATATATAATTTAAAATATATCTACAAAAGGTAATAAATTTAATATACATTTTTTTACTGGAAATAATAATACTTGGATCTGTTACTATTAAATTATTGTCGATTCTATAGTCTTGAAAAACAGGACAATCCAGTATAAAAGATGTATTGAGGTTTGTTCCTTATGTCCACAAAAACAACTATAGTCTTGAGAGCTATGAGTGTAGATATAAAATAGAATTTTTCTAAACCGAGAAGCGACTGTAGACTGTTTCCAGATTGAACGACCTGGCGACACCGAGTGGCATTAAAACTTACAATGAGGAAAGCTAGTTAAAGTGAAGAGGGGTTGTTGGCCATTTGTGGGGTAATGTTTTACTGTGTCCTTTAATTTTACGATTGAACAATTTTTTTACGGCTACTTTGACTTCTATGTTGTCATTTCCAGTAATTTTTATGATGTTGAGATATCTTTTTTGATGAAAGAGTTGTTTTTTATCATCAAAATTCATAGGGAGAGTGAGTTTGAGATTACATGATTCTTTTGATATCTTTTAATAACAGGAAAAACCAAAACAAATCGCTAATCTAAGTTAAAATGCTGGTTAAGCACTTTAAAACAAAATGAAAAGTATTAAAGCATGAAAGTTTCTTTTACACATAAAACAAATTTCTGCTGTTCTTATTGCGATGTAAAATTATATTGAAGAGGCTTGGCTCATCAGTGGTGAACTCTTTCAAAGGCTTTTCCAATTTAATCTACCAGACCGCTTCTCAGAGCTCTAATACTATATTGGATCATTCTGCTTATAAATGCTACACTGAAGAGTGGAATCTTAGAAATGATATTCAAGCAAACTATGGACATAAGCTTTTAGGACAGTAGAATTATATTTAAATACTAGCGGATGTACCCGGCTTCGCCCAGGTTTTTCTCGAGGGAATGTTTGTAGTCTAGTAATAAGAAAATATACTACACCTAAAAACTATCAGAGAAAAGAGAAACCACGGAAGGTGAACAGAAAAATGCTTACAATGGATGTTATGTTTACGATATCAAGTTAAATAAAAACAAAGATAAAATTTGCATATGTTGGTCACTATAAATTTGTATATTTGTTAGGCGAAATTAGAAACATGATAAAACAATTGGGTATTTAAAAACAAATGTAGAAATAAAAGTTGAAGTATAATAAACAATGTTAAAGATTAGTTTTAATTATTAATCAAGATTGTGTGTGAATATGTGAGAAAGATGTAATATCGTTGTTGTTTTCTTGGCCGACTGTTTTACATATGGTGTTATCTTAAAATTGCTTGTTTTGAATATTTTTTAGATTGAGTTGAATGAATTGCTGAATTTTTTTGTATTTATATATAAATAAAATTAATGTTGATTTTTTTTTTGTATTTAATCGATAACAGCGAAGTTACGCATGTTAAAGTTAGGAAACATATTTTGATGTTAAGCAAAACCTGCTCCATCTCGTTTTACATAAATGTTGAAAATTTGGTCGAAATTGATGCATTGTAACGAAAGTTTTTAGTGAACAACACTTATGAAATTTGCATTTTATTAATATAGATTTGCATCGAGCAATACTCTTCCGCAAACAATAAGGACAAGTTAGGCATACATTAATACAAAGCAATAACGCGCCATCTATATTTATATACTAACGAATGTACCCGGCTTCGCCCGGTTTTTACCTGAGTTAAGGTTTGTCTAACGAACATTTGCTAAAACAATTCTAGCAAACATCCAATCCCTACTGAATCTATACTTGGCAAGATTATGTCTGATTATCTGCTCCACCTAGCTGAATATTCTTCGAGTTATTTGCAAATTGCGTTGCAAATCTGCCTTTTCGCTCGCAAGCAGCGCCTCTAGCGGTGAAGATGGAGGTAATATCAGCTGACCTAATGTACATGTAAAACGTATTTTGACAGGGCATAGAGAAAAATCTGGAAAAGATATTTATCGGATTTTTAGCCAATAAAAAATAAAATTGACAGGTCCTGGGCAAAAATAGTTTGTTTTTTAGTCAGAAAATGATGATGACAATATTGCTGAAGACAAAATTATATCGGGGAAAAATCCAAAAAGCTGAGACCACGGGTGAAGCCAATTCATTTTTAGTGTGCAGGAACAAAATTCTAACAGAAAACATTCATTCGAGCAGAAGACACAAAGCCAGATCATCTCTTTATAAAAATATCGCTTCTCTGACACAAAGTTTGGAGCGGGACGTTTCACAAGAGTGAATTCCACGGCGCCAATTTATAATTGTAACGAATAGTATTTGAATAAAAACATTTAATCGGGTAAAACCTGGGCGTTGCCCGGGTCATTCGGCTAAAAAAAAAAAAAACGACATGGGATATCATTAAAGAAATATGCGGAGCGCCAACGTGGAGATTTCCATTTGTTCGCAATGGATTGACGACCTAAACCAACTTTTGAATGGCTATGACCTATGGCTATCATCTGATTTCTACTAATTCAAAAATGAATAGCGGATCGTATCAAGCAATATCAAAGGGAAAACAGGAAACTTTTATCAAGTTGGTATGCTTACAGGACGAAACTATGCAAAAACTTCTCTATATAAGTTATTGAACATAAATTATAATTCTGCTAATTAAAATTATAAAAATTGAAGGCTAATTAAAAAATTAGGAAAGAAAGGAGGATTTAGTCAGAAAAAAAAGTCATTAAGCGATGTAGATTTTACTTTGAAAAGTATATACAAAATAATTCAAGTATAACTTTTTAGAAAATTAAGAGACGAATTGAAAATATTTTAAATTTAGAAGGGTCGCAAACAACAATTATCAATGCAAAATAAAAGAGTTTAAAATAACTCTGAAAAAGTTATCTATTGAGTTAATTCACATAAAATCAGATGAAACTAAGTGAAAAAGAAAATGAGAATTTTAATAATGAAAAAAAAAAAAAAAGATAATTTTCATAGCTGTACTTATTCAGAAGATCGACATTTTAAACCATATTTGAACTTCAATGGCAGCAGGAGAGTGTAAAAAAAAAAAATTGTCGGCGTGCTTCAAAAGCGCGTCGCGAGTGCTGACGTAAGACTTTTGGTTTCGGTTTCACTTTGCTGCCTGGCCTCTCTCTCGTCATTGGTACGTTTTTGTGGAATCCTTTAAAACTTGTTTTTCAATTATTTATCCATATTTAATTTTTCAATTTATAATATATTGAATTTTTAATATATAGGTTTAATTTTAGAGCTTTTTTTTCTCTAAAAATGGCTAGTAAAACGGTGCTATATTTGCCCTTGCGCCAAGAACCGCATGTCAACCATGACTTGCTGTAAATACAATAAGAACATTTGCAAAGAGAATTCAAACTAAATTTGCCAAAATTGCTAGTGAATGTTGGCGATTTATTAGATATAAAAGAATTTGTGCAAAGCCTGCGAAATTCTCTGCTTTTTCACATGTTTTTATATTTTTATGCATGACTTGGTAATCATGAAAATAAAAGTCTAAACTTTGCTATCAATTTAATCCTTATTGTCTATCTACTAAGGTAAAATAAAAATTTTATTTTTTGAAAAATAATTTTATAATTTTTTATCATCATAAAGTTCGAGCTCAGGAAGCTCGGCACGAGTACCTACGTCCTAAAAACGGGCGCGTTTAATTAAGGGTTAATAATTCACCTGATTTAGAAATGATGTCAAACATCGCTATTTCCATTTCAAGCGCTTCTTTCGTATAATAAAAACTCTATTTGATATTATTTAGTTGTTTCAAAGTGCTCTTGAATAAAGAATATATAGAAATTTCCATGTGTCTAAATTAAAATTGAAAATGTCTAAATAAAAATGAAAGTGTCTAATTTAAAATGAAAGTGTCTACATTAAAATGAAAAAATAAAATAAAATGCCTATTTAAAAGTTGAACCTATATATAGATTTATAAACCTATATAAATATTGTTATATGTATATATATGTACATTTAAATTAAGAAAAAGGCATCTCCTTATCATGCAACTGAAAGTTGCCAATGGCTTGCGCCACTATCGGAATAAATATCAACTATTCTCGTTGATTTTTAATTATTCCAGAATTGGCCAAATACCCATTCTTGATTAATCAAGAAAAGCTAACCACGGACGCGTTTCGGGTTGTTGGCCCTCATAATTTTCTTAATTTATGCACCTTATCCCAGTACAATATCACATTTGTACTCTTTTTTCACATTGTGTAGCGTTCTCACGAAATTCTGGCCTTAACTACCCGTTTCATGATTTTTCGGGATGCCTTAATGACCAATTTTTTGGTCGTTGAGGTACAGCTTGCACCACGCTGATGAGGGCCAACAGCCCGAAACGCGTCCGTGGTTATCTTTTCTTGATTAATCAAGAATGGGTATTTGGCCAATTCTGGAATAATTAAAAATCAACGAGAATAGTTGATATTTATTCCGATAGATGGCGCAAGCCATTAGCAACTTTCAGTTGCATGATAAGGAGATGCCTTTTTCTTAATTTATGTACCTTATCCCAGTACAATATTACATTTGTACTCTTTTTTTATACATTTAAATATATTTTTGAAACATATTTTTGAAAACATTTATTAAATTTTTAATAAGATGTTTTCTTATAATATACGTATTTAAAGCTGATATTTTAAACAATAATACACTATGTATTTATTTACAAAAAGGAGAAGTATTTCTAACATAAATTAAACTTTATTATTTAGCATTCAACCGGTAAGCTCGTGGGTAAGCCTCGTTGAGTGCGCTCGCGCATGCGCCTCATACATCTGTATAAATGAATGTATTTGACAGTTCAGCCGTTCTAAACGCGGTAGAACGGGATAAAAAGTATCTGAAAAAGACATGGCCCACCTGTGCTGTGTGAGCAGAAGAGCTTAAATTGACTTGTTCCATATGTAAATACCTGTTTTCTTTCCTCTTTTCGCTCTCCACTTCTCCCATCCATATTTCCAAATTTTTTTTTCTTTCTTATATATTTTTTTTATTTTTTCTTATAATCTGTATATATTTACCATATGTATATAATCTGTATTTATTTACCATATGAATATAATCTTTCTCCATTTTTATTTCCCACTTTCATAGGTTTCTCCGTCTTGTAACCCCAAGGAGAATCCTCTGTAAGACCTGTGTGTCTTAATAAAGGCTTTTGTGTGTGTGTGTGTGTGATAAAAAGTATCCTATGTCCGTCTGCTGGTTCTTAGCTACCTCCCCACCAAATTTCATCCAAATCGGTTCAGCCGTTCTTGAGTTATAAATAGTTAAACATTTTTCACGACTTTCTTTTATATATATATATAACGAATTAAGACATTAAGACGCGAATGTTTCTTTTCACATATAAAACAAACTTCTACTGTCCTTACTGCGATGAAAAAAGCGGTCTGGTAGAGAAAATTGGCGAAACCGCTGGGAGGGTTCAGGGAATAACCGGACAATGACGACTGTGAAGAAATGTCTGGTAATCGGTTCATAAAACACTGATGCGAGTTCGGTAGAAGAATTCGCAGTAATGATTCTTTTGTGGGCTGTTGCAAGGATTTAAATCAG